>JABSTQ010009247.1:0-545953 GCA_013358835.2 Ixodes persulcatus
TTTTTTAGTTTCCCTACAACTTTAAGACAGTTATAAATTCACGCTACCGATAAATTTACCAAAGATGATGCTTTGTGATGCCCGAGTCCCACTATTGGACAGGAGATCGAACTATATGGGGCGCATCATCGAGCTTGTCCCCACAGTCCGGTATTTAACAATACCAACACACCACAAGAAAGACATTAGAGAGTTTTAGCAGATCGTTTTTTCGCCCCGATTACGATACCTCCTCTCCCTTCCGGCGGCCTTGGGCATGCATCGTATCGTTATCGGGTGTCGTTATCGGGACGAAAAAACGATCTACTAAAACTCTCTATTGAATCTCGCCTATCTCGATCCGGGCACAAGCGCTTCGCTCTCATTAGTGCTTTAGTCGCACGAAGAGCGGCCTTCGAATCGTCATCGTCGATTTCTCTGATCAAAAACAAACAAGAAAATTCGGTTTGTTGTCCCCAGAACTGAAGCATACCGCTGGAAGCTTGACTGTTCTATCTCCTCCCCAATACTTCGTTCAAGCTGAGACGGTAGCCCATTCTAACCGCGCGAGAGCACGAGGTTGAGACTTTCTTCCGCAGAACAAGCACTCGCGCTAGAAATACACGTCTTAGAGTTCCTGTATAGGCTCCCTACGGGAGCCAGAGTTGCGCGTTCATGCATGGCATGTGGATTCAGCTCCTCACGTGACTGAATTCGGCGAATAGCAGCGCCGCGGGGCGCGTGCAACGTCTACTTTGCTGCACGACACCTGATACGGCTCCTCACGTGATCGGATCTCGGCGAATAGCGGCGAGGGCGGCACGCGGCACGTGGAATCAAACGCGCAACTCTGGCTCCCGTAGGGAGCCTATACAGGAACTCTAACACGTCTCAAAGCATAGCGTCCTCTATTATACTTCGTCTCACCTTAGTACGGACTATTGTTAGGCGCGCGTGCTAAAAGCGCGAGCTAGGCGCTTTCAATGAAGCCGCGGCGGCTGCACGAGCGCTCGTGCAGCATGTGCTCTAGTCAAGGCAGTCAAGGCTGGCCGCTCGCGCTAGCACAGCCTTCGCGGTTAGTCCACGCTAGGGTGAGACGAAGTTTAGCGGCGAGATGTTTGGGTGGCGCCCTCCTATGGTTACCTCTCGTGACGTCATTACCTTTTGAACAACAAGTTCGATGATGTTTGTAAATAGCATGGTGGAAGCTGGAAATCAATGCGCTTTTAAACCAACACTGACAACACCGTCAAAATCGAAGTTCTTACATTACTCTTAATTCCGTCGATGAGAAATCTTTTGCTGACGTTAATCAGCATTCGGCCAATCGTGGAAGTTCGACCACTGCGACGCTTTCGATCGGTCACGTCGCCAATACTGACAAAGCCTGGCAGATCGCCACGAGAAGCGGCCGCCGAAATTGAAAAGGTAGAGTGGCAGACGACGGATGAGAGGAGATCATGGCGGGCGGTGAGACGCCGAAACATACTTCTCCCGAGCAATGGAATGTCCGCTTGTGCTCCTCGCGTTCCTCGAACCACCGCTCCTTTTCTCGTCGAGTTTGAAAACCATGTTTCAGGTCCTCGCCACTGCAAAAGTTGTGCACTAACGTCCAGGTTCCCCGAGAAATGCTTTGTGCTACCAGATCCTCACGCTCCAAATCTGCGACCGGGCGGCGGTCACACTATTAGCCTCGTGCGCGACCGAAAGCGTCGCTGTGGTCGGCCTTCCACGATTGGCCGAACGCTGACTATGACGCCGGAAAGGGGATTTATCATCAACGGAAATAAGAGGAATGAAAGAACTTTAGTTTTGACGGTGTTGGCAGTGTTCCTTTGAGAGCACAATGATTTCAAGCTTCCACCATGCTAATAACAAACACCATCGAACTTGTTGTTTGCAAGGTAATGACGTCACAAGGTTGAACCACAGGAGGGCGCCACCAAAACATCTCGCCGCTAATAGGGGGTATTCACTGGACGCCATATTTGAGGGCGATGTTTAGAGCGCATGCTCGGAACGAGCTCACATTAATAGCCTGCTAGGACTGGCAATCTCGATGGTGCGGAATACATGTTGCAAAAGAACTGCGGAAGCTCGCCGTCAGCACGCGCTCAGCAGCCGCGCACACAGATATGGCCGCCAGTGAATACTCCCTATGGCTCGGTCGTCGAACTGCCAGGCTTTGTGAGTGTAGAGGGGGCTATGCTTAATGCCAGGAAGGCGGGTTAGCTCGCGCTTCTAGTCCCTTTGGCTGTAGTATCGGCGCTTTCTAATTTTTGCTTGGCAACAAACTCAGTGGCGCCATTTATTCGGTAGCCCCGGCACACTTTCGGTTGACGTATATTTCGTAATGTTTACTCAATACTGTCTTATCGTAAGAGGGAATTAAATCTGACAGTGGTTTAAGTGACTATTTTCAGAACATGCAATGTATGATTGGTTTTGCAAATACCACGAAACCCGCCGACTAGTTTAGAACCGGAAGTGGCTGAGGGCTATTTGCACACTGGCGCCACCAATTTTTAACTTAGGCGAGAAAGAGCGAGAAAGGCGTGGACGGCTACGTTCCGCTCTTTCGCTACTGCCGAGGTTGCGGCCGAAGGCCGAGCGCGCGCTCTCGTGAAATGGTCTCGCCGCGCTGAGCTCGGCCGTGCAGCCACTCCGGGATTTGCCCGAGCGGTCTGTGCAGCAACGCTCGCACTTCTTAAGGTGTATCCACACGACGGATCAAATCGCTGTTTCGGTCCGCGTGCCGCGCATCACGTGATCTTACGTCACCGGTCTTCGTGGTCCGCCGGCGGTCCGCGGCCCGAGCTTCTGAGAAATGCCAAGCGACTTTTCTCGCCCGGACCTTGGCGGCGGGTCGCGGCGTTCTTAGTGTAATTGAAGCGCTAAGTCTGGCAACAAGCTGACTTTTGTTGTTTGGATTGGAATCCAAATCCAAAGTCGTTTTTGTTTGGCGCCAACTGTTGAAGACGAAGAAGACGAACCTTTTGTAGTGCGACGAAGGCGGCATGGTGCGACGATGCAACTTTTTACGTCGTCGCGCTCGTAAAGCAATTCCCCGCTCTGTGTGATTGCCCTTTTCGGTTCACTTAAGTCCTCTTCGTCCCCAATAGTCAACGCCAGGACCACCGCGGCCAAACGTCTTTTTCGTTCAACCTCCATCTTGGCTTCTTACACATAGCCTCAAAGCGCTCGCTGCATGCGTTTGCCAGAGCTGTGAGGTCGAGGGTTAGACCGGCCCGTTCGCTCTGTCCTCTGCTTTTTTGGTCCGCCGTGTGGATGCTCATTGCAGCCGGCGGCCCGCGGGCCGCGCATCAGGTGATCAATCGGTCCGCCGCCCGGTCCGTCGTGTGGATACACCTTTACCGGCGGCCGGGACGCTGCGTGTGCTGCGCTGCCATAAAAGGGGCTTGTGTGGTGGCGTTTTCGGAACTACGCCGCGCGAGAGCCAATGGGAGCCTCCACTGATCTCTATTGTAGTTTGCTGGATCGCGAATAGGGAGCCCGTCGGTGTCGCCACCAGCGGCATTGCTTGCCACAGGCAATACACGCAAGTCTATGGGAGAAAAGCAAAAAAGTAAGAATATTGAAGCATGTACGCAGTGCTCGGAGGCGAGTATTTTTATGGCGTGCTGCAATCCTTATGTGGGTGTTTCGAGATTCGAATCGGCATTGTCAAACGTTCGAACGCCGATTAAAAAAATAAAAAGGACCGGGAGCACCTACGGCTGAGCTGGAAAGCTTGCTCTCGTAGTGGAGTAAACGAAGAAACTTGCCGTCAATGAGACCGTCCTCGGGGAAGCCCAGAAGTTGATGAATGACAAATAAGTTCCATTTCGACATCGGCTTTTCGGGAGTGAGCGAATTCCGCGCAGCAAAAGCCTTCGAGCTTCTCATCTGCTAACACCAACTCAACGAAACCCGCCACCGACTACGCGGTAACTCTAGGTAACTCTCTCGCCTCATTGAGCTGCACTACAGCGGAGTCACTCTCGACCACAAAATATTTATTTATAAGAACTGCGAGGGCTGTCAGTTTTAATGTGTTTTTTACGCAAGCTATTTGACGGGACTTATCAAAAAGCATCCAAAAGGTTTCAGTGCCGACAACAGTTAGGAACGGGGGAAACGGCACTTTTTCTCGTTCTTCCCATTGAGTCCCATGCATTGGCTGGTGTCAATCAATGGCCGCCGGTAGGCGACACTCGGCCCCAGCTGCCGAGGCCGCGGTCCGCGATCCAGCCCACTACAATAGAGATCAGTGGGAGCCCTCGTTCCTTGATGACACTAGCCAGCCAATGGGAAGCCTATCCCTCAGATCGCGGCTTCAATTCGCTGCACTGGGACCGGGAAGTTTAGGTGCCGTTTGTCGCTGATTCAAAGCTGATGACGTCGGTTCGCTCGATGGGACAGTTAATGCTTCGCATTAAAATTATTAGTTTGCTTGCAGTGAGTGTCGCGATTTGAACGCATTTTCCAAAAAAAAACCAATGTCATGCAGTTCGTCTGCTGTTTTTATAACCTTTTAAGTGATGTGGACTGTAAACTAAAAACTTCTCAACGTGCATGAGCTATCGGGACGCACGTGAGGTTTGCTTGGGTGTGCCAAACCTTACAAGGGGACGCACCGCTGCTTTTTTATAACTTATTTCACGTGATTTATGGAGACAGGAGTTAAATGACGTGTCATAAAATTTGCGTTGATGAAAAAATTCGTGTATCTCGTTCACACGCCCCAGAACCTAGTTTGTTCGAACCGGTCAAGAAACATCAAGGAGGCAATGTGTGCATTCATAAATACTTATTTAACATCTCCATCCTTTCGTAGTTAACCCGCTTGATTCAAGCAAAAAATCTGAACAAATAGGGCGGAACCAGATGCAAAGCAATACTGCAAGCATATAAAGACAAGCTCTCACGATATAAGGCAGAAATACCGCGCCAGATTTCTGTGTTACGCAGCGTACGCACTTACATATGTTAGGTGCAAGCAAGGCAGAAGGATATCCTGCTCGCATTTGTTGTCCTTTCAAAATTTTAAGTGAGACGAGCGCCGAGATGCGAGCACAGAACGCTCAGAACATCCCTTCCGGGCGTATCACGTCTGAAAGGATCGACTCTCGAGCCAGTCCCACACACACGCTGTGTAAGACATTTCCAGTGCCAACGAGGACCGAAACTTCTTACTCACGCAACACTTAAATTGGTCAAGACGCCAACAAACAAAAACAACACCATCAGACACTAAACATAACAAAACCACAAAACGGCTACCACTGGCGACGGCAGCTGAATTTACGGAGGACGTCGAAATATTAAGCCACCGCTTTGGCGTTCTACGTAAGTGACGTCACAGACTCCGAAATAATTTTTGTAATATTTTTACGGTGGACGTCGAAATGATCACTGCCTAAAAGAAACAAGTTCCCAGGAAACCTAAGCCCTTCTTATGAGTTGTAAACGCGAAAGCATGAATATCGTTCTTCCGCTCTCTTAGTCCGTCTGCGGTGTACTAGCGTGGACGGCCACGTTTTGCTACTGCGGAGGTTGCCGGCCGGCGGCCGAGCGCGCGCTCTCGTGAAGCGTCCACAGCGCAATCCCCCCCCCCCCCCCACCCCCCCCCCCTCCCCCATTTCCTGACCTTCTCCAGCAACGCCTGCCACGAGAGCGGCGGCCGAGAGCGCGCTGTTTTGAAACAGCCGTCAATGGCTATCTATAAGCCCTTTTGCTCAGCCAATAGAAAAATGGGCATTTCTTTCGCGTTTTTTTTTTTTTTTTTTTTGCGGTTACAGACGCTGTCGGCTCCGTTCGATCGGATAGTTAATACTTTCGCATTAATAAAATCGGGGAGCACCTGAACGAGCACAGGACAGAATAGCCAGTGGCAGGCAGCCAAGATTGGGTGCTTGGTGTACGCCCCAAACCAGCACAGGGCTGCAAAATTTCAAGCTAAAAGGACGCCACCTCATTTACGCTCCCAGCAGACTGCTTCTCGGAGTCCAGTCGTCGGCTCGCTGCGGAACCTCTTTTCGGTTAATGACCGAGAGGTAATCAGAAACGCCGACACCTCGATGTCCCATCACTCTGATCCACAGCCTATCATCCCTTGGTCCGGGTACAACCTCACGATCACCAAGACAAGGAAGAAACACCAATGTCTTGAATCCTCAGACTCACCCGGACTGAACAAAACCCGACTTAGCTTTGTATAAATTCTGACTGCTAGTTTATTTTATTTTTCCTTAAATAGTTTCTTCCTTAAATGCAATTTGCCGATATTTGTCTAGGTCCGGACCTCTCTTACGTAGCACATTTCTTATATTTTCAAACTTTTATGTTAGAATTTGTAGACTTGAACTTAACTCCATTCCGAAAGGTAGCGAATGATTGTCCCAGGACGGAACTGTGAACCTTCACAATGCGCATTACTGCTCAGACGAGAACACTCATTGATTCAGAGAACACTACCATGAGGTTTGCTAGAATGTCAACTTCTCGTACGGCATCCTCGGCAACATCATTATTTGACCTTAATTTCTGTAAGG
Organism: Ixodes persulcatus; assembly: GCA_013358835.2. Lineage (NCBI taxonomy): Eukaryota > Metazoa > Arthropoda > Arachnida > Ixodida > Ixodidae > Ixodes > Ixodes persulcatus. The sequence continues at coordinate 6,534 of JABSTQ010009247.1, forward strand.
CAATCTTCCCGAAAGAAAGTACACAGAGCATGTTCTTAATAGATATGTAGATGACACTGCGTGAGACCTGCCACAGACGTGATATAAGCACGATGGAGAACCACCGTATTGTCTTTTGGCGCTAGAATTTGGCTTCATAAACACTTTCCTGATCGTTGGACCGGTCGAGCAGGACCAATGCTTTGGCCTCCTAGATCACCCGATTGGAAAAGCTTGACAATTTTCGTTGGGGTCACATAAACGATAAAGGGCACGTAACCAAACTGCGGTACATTTATGACTTCAAGCAAATAATGAACAATGCTTGTGCAAGCATTATTACCAAAATATCCCAGCGAGCTGTGGGTTCAATTGAAAACGTTTAATCGTTTGCATTGAAGGTGAAGGAAGGCACTTCCAGAATTTTCTTTGACTTTGCCTTTCAGAGAGACGCCATTTGTTTATTTTTGCTAGAACGTTTTGTGGCTAAAACCATAAACCGTCTTGCCCGTGGCACAGTTTAATTTGGATGTTTAAGTGAGCAATGAATCGACATCAGCCAACGACATAAATGCCTAAAATCACACCTCTGTACCAAAGTTAAGCATGCAAATAGGATGAGAGAACCTAGCGTGTTTCAAACAGTATAGGTTATTAGCTATGGTAGAATATTAATGAATTGGGCGCGTAACAGTGATTCATGACATTTTTACGATAATTCTTTGCTGCGACCAAAACCATAATACGATTACAAACATGTTCAACTAGAGTGCTGCTAGGGCTAACTGTAACACCTCCTTACGACTGGCAGTAAACTACAAGAAGCAAGACATGCTGTTTCAGCCGTCGACTCTGGACGCTTGGGTGCCGCGTAATGGGAACGTCTTGCTTTGCACTTTTACGCCACGTTTATTTTTTGATGCGTTTCCATTAGTGACCTGGTACATGCGCTAACTTTGGTACTGGTTGGAGAACACGTATTAAAGTTCGCAATGTCACCATGGGATGGCGCCACAGCTTCACGTAACACGTAGAAACCGAATATCGCCGGCGGCGTCCCCCTTCGCCAATTTCCGCGCCGCGCCGTGGAGGGCGTGGGTGTACCACTGGGGTGTGTGTCAACCAGGGGCGGATCCAAGGGGCGGGGGGGGGGGGACAACGGAGGCGACCGCCCTCTCCCCCCAAACGAAGTTGACCCCCCCTCCCCCCTTCTCGGGGGGCAATTTGAGATGAGTGGACCCGCCGGTGCACAATAAAGAATGGGAGAACAGTATCCTTACAATTTGTCCGCCCCCCCCCCCCCCCCCAAAAAAAAAAAAAAAAAAAAAAACGACTTCTGGATACGCCCCTGGTGTAAACCCAACCTGGCCCCTTCGTTCAGGCCACTTCGAGGTGGCAGTTTGTGGATAGCTCATTACAAAGTGTTAACCCACCTTGGGCCTCCCGTACACGCAGCCTTGCGTCGCCCTGCCGGCGTTCCGCTCACCCCAACTGGACCTAGGTTGCTAGGTGTTACCTCATGAGGACGGCGTGCTGGTGCGAGCTTTCGACGCCCCTCGGAAGCTCCTGCCGCCGACCTTGAAGATCTGTGTACGCAGACGAGCTTCGGTTCCGTTCTTCGGTGTTCCCCGCCGTTCTTGACGCGCAGTCGTCTTGCCATGTCACCGGGCCGTAAGCGCACGGTGTCGTGGCCTTTATGCACATGCACGCCGAACAACGAAATGGCTCTGTTTCTTTCCGCTCATCGCGCGCCGGTCCTTCATGCATACGCTAAGTGACCTGATCTGCTTACACCAGATCAGGACTTACACCGGGGACTAGAAGGAGTTTGGGAATGTTCACCCCGTGGAAAAGTGCTCAGGGCTGCATTCACTATGGTTTCTTAGACCCCGTGCGCGAAAAGCTTAGGCATTTCTTCGAGAATTAACGCTACGGCAGTAGCAGTTTCGATCCATTTTGTGTCTTTTTACGGAACTTTTTTGTCATGGTTTTTTTCGTGGTTGAGGAGAACAGTCCACTTCATATCAGTTAGTGAATGAGCTCGCCGGATTACCATTCATCTCTTCATTAGCCACACTAGCGCAATTTTTCCTTCTGCAGCATAATGTTCGTCGCCATCTACTGCCTCAAGTCCGGTCGAAGCATACGTTTTTTGTGTAGTAGTTTATGTTCAGGTTTTATTTTTAACCTGACTCGCATCATTGTTAAAACGCTCTTCAGTGATGTCGCGCATTAAAGCAAGCCGTATTGCCACTACCGCTATTTCGGCTTATCATTCTAGTTCGCCAACCACAAAACACCACCTGCAATCAGCTCCCGTGCGCTGTGATAAAAAATATTGGCGAAAATTTTGAAATTACCACGCGACCTTCCGGCATCAAACGAGGGATGTTTTTTCAACTAGCATCGGGCGCTTGGTTTCGGTATCGACCGATTTCTGCAACACACATTTTACAATAAAGAACACTACACTCCGTACTCAATCCAGGATATTTAAAAAACGGCGCTGGCCCTCAACATTGACTGCCTTAGTTCCTTCAATATAAACGTTGAAAATAATCCCTGGAGAACTGGAACGCAAGACTCGAAACACAAATCTACAAACTTTTTTCGGTCGCACACCAGTCACTTAGCTGTGTTTGCAGATTTGTGTTTGTCCTTTGTCACTCTTGTTCCCCTTCTCCAGGGGTTATTTTCGTCATTCTTGTCCAGCTCGCTTGCACCTTTGCATTTATTTGCATTATAATCATAACCTTAAAATGCACATTTTCACCCTAGTTGGTGTTAGACGGGTGGCAGCTGATAAAACCTGTTTGTTCTACTGACGTCTAACCTCTGGTTAGCTCAGTTGGTAGAGCGCTTCACTGGAAATGGAGAGGACCTGGTTCGATACCCGGACCAGGCGGATTTTCTTGGTCGCGCAACAGTCACCTAGCTGTGTTTGGAGATTTGTGTTTGTTCATTGTCCTTCTTGTTCCCCTTCTCCAGGGATTATTTTCGTGTTTGTCCAGCTCGCTTGCACCTTTGCATTTAATTGAATTATAATTGAATTGAATTGGTTTTATTCAGACACAAGGTCTCGGATGACAAGGCAAAAGGCAGATCGGTTCTGCCTGACTTGGCCCTATCACCAGTTTACATTGCTCAGCGTATAGTACGACACGTTGTAATATAAACACAGAAACCACGGGGAAACAGAACGGCCCACAAATAAAGATCAAAACGACATAACTTATACAGTAGTCATGTCATAACAATTTTCGGGAACATAGGATGCACTAGAATAAATGAAGCTCAACCATTGGATACAAACACTTTTTAAAAACATTCATTCAATGGGACATGATAGAAGGTACCGTTTTATATTTCTTTTAAAGGTATGCTTTGAGCCGCATTCATGAATCATTTCTCTTACGGCCGGATGTTTATTTAAGAAATCAGGAATTAATTACGCTAATTGAGTATGTCCGTATGTTCATATAAACATGTGCCCTAAAACACCTATAATTAAATAAAGTAATTAGTAAAGTTTCGTAAATTAGTTTACTATTAGTTGTCCTCTCTGTTGAATTTAATGTTCGCCTGGCCGTATAACTTACTTGCCCAGACAGGATTTGCGTTGCTTTCACGGTTTTATGCTTCCAGAGAAAGCGGTATTCGAAATATAAATCAGTCACCCTGCATACAAAAAGGTAAATAAAACATTCTGTCTTGGCAAGCGCCGCCCATGGAAAAGACCTCTTTGCATTTAAAGGACTCTAGCCACGGGTATGGAGACGGTCGCTCTGGTAACTACTGTTTACCTCATAGAACACACAGGTTTTGAAGCACAACGCCTACATTTCGTGCTACCGTAGCTACAGCAAATAATACGGTCTTGAAAGCAGAACCTCCTCTTAATGTTGCTTTAAATGACGATGTGATGGCGGCTTTGTGGGGAGAGGAATTCGCTTTTTGTGGAAAATTTCACGAATTAGTTGATCTAATAACATTAACTAAAGTTATCCCTAAAACATAATTCTGTTTTGGATGGAACTGTATACTTTCAAGGACATTACCTCCCTGAAGTGTTGCTGGCTGAACACGGCGTGGAAATTTGAAACACATTCTAGTAAAACAAGAAGAAACCGTTGAAACCGGAATGAATCATGTTGTTTTGACGTGTTCAAATGAGAAATATTATTGTGTGATAAAACGTTTGAAGACAAACTGTTGAAAATATGGACAGAATGTGATGAAATCTGTGGTGCTCTGGCACGTCATGTTTCGTTCAGTTCCATGCTTTTTCACTCTTACAAAGAAGGCGAATGGTGGACATAAAGTTGAGTAGATTATTTTGTCATAGATTTTAAAATACCACACAAAAAATTTAGGCTTGACGGTATATCTTTTGGCCTGTTTGAATGCCCTGATGGATTTTGTTATTTTTTTCCACACAGGCATCTAACGGCCTTGGTATGACCCGGGTTATATATGGCTTGGTACAAATGGCCGTTGATAAAAAGATCCCACTTCATCCTTTCTTCAAAGATCGCGTTTTCTGGAACCCTGATCTGGTCACCAGCCAGGTATGGTATGGTATGAGTAAGGCCAAATGTTCTATTTTTATGTTTTCTTCTTTATGTGGCGTAGGTCGTAAAATTATAAAAAATTAGGCAGCGACCTTTAGCGCCGAACTTTTATATTGCATGCAATGTCAAACAAGCGATCGTTTGATTTTGATTAGTAATATTATATTATAAAAAATACCTTAACCTTGTTTACGCTCTCAAACAAAGGGGCGCTAAGAATGGGGAGAGCGCAAACTGGCTCCTCACGTTACCACCGCGCAAAAATTGACATCAAGAGATTGGAGGACACAAGACGTGTTCACGTCGCTTGAAATCAACCTTCCTGCTAAACGTTGCGAGAAAATTGACGCCACGTTTCGTGGTCATACGACGTTGTCACGTGTCATATATATTGTTACTACATTGGTTTTAACGTTCAGATAATTTGCCACTTGCAATTGCTGTATTGTTTAGTTTTCCTTAAAGAGACAAAAACTCACAGTTTGTCCCTAAACACTGCGATTCTGCTACGAAATCGTAAATAAAAAAGACTCACTTTTTCCTGATAAAAAAACTCGGTCGGCGGTCTTCTGAAGCATGACATCATGTCATGGGAGAACTAAAGTTTTTGTTGTACTGTTTTTCGCGAGTCAACCAAACAATTTTCTCTCTGACACAATCCTCCTCATCTTTCCCATGGCGAACCGTGTCTATAGTCCATTCCATCCTACGCTCGACCACAGCAGATGCTACGAGCCACCAAAGCAAATCCAAGGTCGTGTGAGTGTTACTTGACCTTTGAGAGGGGCTGCAGTGACGCGTCCAAAGCGAAATTCTTGCTTTGTTATCGATTGGTTTGGTGGGTTGTAGCGTCCTATGCGGTCGCACGTAAGGTGGCACGGAGTATAGGTCGCTCGCAGCAACCTTCAGCTCTCCTTAGCGGCTTTGGTGCTCCACTGTAGCCGAATTGGACCTTGAAAAGTACACAATAGCTCAAGGACACTGGGTACCTCGAGTATAGAACTGAACGTGCTGCTCCCAGTGACGTCACTGCGTACCTTACTGATAAGACGGTGTCAGGTGAGGTGTACTCGACCTTCGCCTTGTTTTATTATCGTACTCGACTATTGCCCAGGCTGGCCTGCCTTGCTATTGCCGTGTTATTATCGGAGGGCACAAGTCCGCCCAAATAAAACCACCTTCAACTGCGTTCCTTCAAGTATTTTCAGCGGCTTCGGCACATGAGAACTGGTAAAGAGGTGGTGTACAGACACCTTCCATGCACCGGACCACTCCTGGAAGCTGCGACACCAGCCCAAAGCCCACCCCTCCCACCGAGAGCATCCCGGTGCACCGAGGCAACCGCCGGCCGCAAGGCTTGGTCTCGGAGTTTGTACGCCCCTAGGGCCCAACGAGAACGAGGGCCAACACGGCAGAGAGCAAGATGCAGGCTCCCGAAACACACGCAGCAATCGTGCTACAGCTATTTCGCGAGGGTCGCCATGCGGAGATCCGGAAGACTAGTTGGAAGCGTTTGAACGTGTCGCACAGCTCAAACGGCGGGAGAACAATGCAAGATTACGGCACGCCTTTTTCTTTCTTGTACAGGCGGCACGTACGTGGCTTGAAAACCGCGGGAGCTCCTCTGCGGCGTGGGAAGCCTTCAAGTCCTAGTTCTTCAAGCATTCACCAGAGTACTGCGAAGCGAAAGGCGGAGCTACTCCTCCAAGTACAAGTAAAACAGCCTAATGAGCGAGTGATGGCCTTATTCGCGCTGACTGGATTGTTCCGACACGCCGACCTTAAAATGTCTGAAAAAGAGAAGTTCCGGTATTTAATAAAGGCATTTTTTTTGCCGGACTGGTTCCGAACATTCCATACACCGTCGCAAGTTTCTTCGCCGAGGAAAGCACAATGGAGAAAACCCTGGACTCCCACGCCAGGCAGTATGAGCGTCCTGCTCAAGCGCAGACATCGAACCACATCAAAGTGAGCGTAATCAACCCCAACGCCTTGCGGCAAACTATACGAGAAGTGGTACGCGAGTAGCTACAGAAGGTCCAGGCTGCCAGGGTCAAAGCCTCAGGTCGCATCCCTCAATAACGGGATCCGGGAAAAAGTTCAACAGGCGCTAGGACTATCGACAATGCCACCATCGCAGCCACATGTCGCGACCTACGGCCGTGGTCCGACACCTCTACCGATCCCTCGTCGTGAGTCATTTACGCATAGATTACGGCGCTCACAGCAATCGAAACGCCGCAATGCCCCCCTCCCCCCCTTCCCCCTGCGCCGTGCAATAATGAGCTCTGAGGAAGACAGATCTCATGAGGACTGTTGATCACCGCCCACACTGCTATCACTGCGGCGAAGCCGATCACATTAATTGCCGCTGCCCCTACGTGCACCTGTCCCCCGCGGCTTTCCCGTTCATGGTTCTCGACAATAGCCTAGTCGGCGGCGTGGGACATCGGGGATTATTTGGCCGAGAATCAGCGCAGACCAAGACGCATTTACCAATCGCCGTCGCCTCTTCCATCCACCTCACCGAATCATCGTTTGTACGTCAGAAGTAACCGAGGAAGGCGCGCCAAGCTTCCTCCGGGGAAGCTAAAGTCAACAATGCCTAGAGTTTGGGATTCTGAGCGCCGAATATTTCAAGATACTTCAACGACAGAACGATGCAGCCGCGACCGGACGCCCCGATACAATCACGACCCGGCGGGCCGACGTTGCCGCCGTGTAAACCCCAAGGCGGACCTGCAAGTGTCGATCAACAGACAAAACATGAGCGCCCTCGTGGACATATGCGCAGACAATTCAGTTGTTAGCCGACGTCTCGCGACTCATTTGAAGATGGGTTCGACTGACTGGAACAGCCCACTCAGTCACATAGCTGTAGGCCAACTGGGAACACCAAAGGAAGGTGCACGCCAAGGATTGCGATTTACGGGCACATGCTCCTTACGACGTTGGTTACCCTGGAGCAGTGTTGACGTGATCTCATTCTAGGCATGGACTTCCAGACGAACTACGGTGCCATTATTGGCCTTTCATGCTAGTCTGTCAGCTTTTCCATCGATCATGCCCGACCGTCGGTCGTAAGTTCTGAACATCCCGCCACACTCATACTCTTCGAGTCGCACGTAACCATCCCTCCGTATTGCAGTCGGTTGATCTCCGTCGGCAACCAGTCGTCCAGACACCTTGAGGGAATCTCCGAAAGAAACTAACGTCTGCTTTTTGAGAATGACATCTTCATGGTTCGAGGCCATGGAGATGCCATTGATTCCGTGCCAGGACACTCAAACATTCTGCTTACTAGCTTCGGTTCATTCTTTCAGCACCTCAACACGGGTACAACAGTGACTTTCTTCGAGGAAATTACAGAAGCCAGTAATGTTGTTTCATCACCGAACGCCCCGAATACCCAAAATGCGGACCAATCAACTCCGCGATTCCCCAAAGGCAGCGACACACGCTCAGAAGCCTGCTGAATCGCTCGCTACCAAGTCTGCTTTCCCTCGTCATCCAAGGTTCGCATGATGCCTCTCGTAAAACATCGCATTGTAACGGAAAAGATAACCCGCCCAACGCACTACTGTACCGAGTGTAACCGAAAAAAAACGCGACTCAATCCGAAAATAAGGCAACGAGATGCTTGATGACGGCATTATACAGTTATCTAAGAGCTCCTGGCGTTCTCGGTAGCACTTGTGAAGAAAAGAGGCGGTACATTAAGTTTATGCGTCGACTATCGCCGACATAACAAGATCACAAATAATGTTTGCCCCATACCGCGGATCGACGACACCCGGGACGGCCTTCGTCATGCAAAATGCATCTCGTCCATGAACCTCAAATCCGGCTTTTGGCAAATTAAAGTTGACACGAGAAATCGAGTGAGGACTGCCTTCATAACACCAGACAGACTCTATGAGTTCAATGTCATGCCGTTTTGGGCTGTACTTTGCACCTGGTACGTCCTAACGCGTTATGGACACCGTGATTGCAGGCCTCAAATGGCAGACGTGTCTTGTATACCTGAATAAGCTAATCGTGTTCGCCCCAAACTTCGAGGTACACCTTCAAATGTTAGAGACGGTATTTGAGGCAATGAAATTTGCAGGGTCCACTTACAAGCCGGAAAAACTCCGCGTCACGTGCGAGGAGCTAAAATTCCTGAGCGACATAGTGAACATTGAAGTCGTTTTTCCATACCCAAAAAGACTGCTGCTCACCCACAATTCCCCCAGCGAACCAACAAGAAAGCCGCGCGCCAATTTCTTGGACTATGCGCTTATTACCACCGGTTCATCGAAGGCTTCTCACGGATAGCAAAGCCCCTCGTGCAGCTAACAAAGGACTTTGAAGCTTTTTTTTGGGACCAAGAGCAAGGACCCGCGTTTCGAGAGCTTCAACGAAACCATCGAAGTTCGCCCGTGCTCGCACACTTTGACGAAGACGCCGACACTGAAATACACACAGGTGCAAACAACGTCGGTTTGAGTGCCGTGAAAGGGCCATAGCTTACGCCAGTCACTCCTTAACGAAAGCAGAAGGGAACTACTCGACAGCGCAGAATGAGTGCATTGTCATTGTGCGGGCAACTTCGAAGATTCGTTCCTACCTATACGGTAGACCGTTTAGAATAGTAACCGATTATCACGCTTTTTGCTGGCTTGCTGACCAGCTGGGTCGACAGATTCTTCCGGCCGTCTCGCAAGGTGGAGCCTCGAACTTCAAGAATTTGATAATACTGTTGCATACAAATCCGGACGAAAGCACTCCGATGCCCATTGCCTCTGGTGCACACCCGTGTACTCTCATGAACGGACGCAGACGATGCCGAGTCTTTTCTCGGAGCACTCAGCGAAGCCGAATTCGTCGACCAGCAACGCGCGGACCCTGAGCTGCGGGGACCTTATCAGTTGCCTAGAAGGCGGAGGCACCGAAGTACCAAGGCCATTCACACGGGGTCTTCGGCGTTTTGCTTACTCAATGACGTATTTGTTAAAAAGAACTAGCAACCTGCAGGTACTACGGACCTTCACTTCGTCACGTCAGAACAGTGCAGGGAACTTTTGCAAGTATGCCAGGACGACCCAACGTCGGGGCACCAGGAATAAGCGCGTGTTCTCGCGAGGATCCGAGCAAGGTACTACTGGCCACGTCTTGCGTCGAATGCTGTCAGCTACGTGCGCACCTGCCGAAAGTGCCAGCGCCTCAAAAGGCCCCCAGTGAAGCGCGTGGGACTTCTTAAGCCGATTAAGACAGCCTCCAGACCGTATGAGAAAGTTACAACGAACCTGCTTGAAATTTTTCCTATGTCAGCGTCCTGCAGCAACTAAGTAATTGTCCTAACAGACGACCAACCCCTCTTGCCGAAACAAAAGCCCTGCCCAGCGGCACTGCCAAGGAGGAAGCATGTTTTTTTGTTCATGATATAATTCTACGGCACTGCGCACGTACGGTACTCATTGCTGACAGAGGAACCGCTTTTAGAGTTGAACTGAAGCAACAAATACTGCAGTACAGCAACACGAGCCATCACAGAACGACAGCTTGCCAACATGACGCTCTCGAACATGCTGTAAATATATGAGGACGTGCAACACAAGACGTGGTCCGATATCTTACCGTACGTAACGTTCGCGTATAACACTGTGGTTCAAAACACGACGCAGACGACTCCGTTTCATCTTGTCTACCCCATGTTCTTACCCCACATCGAAGACGTCGACTTGGACAGCGTTGTGGGCACGTTCTTACAACGCGGTTTAGAGGCGCGCCAGATTGCCCGTATCCGGATAAAAGAACAGCAGCTACTCGACGCCAGACGCTACTACCTACGAGGACGCGACGCGGAATACAAGCCCGGAGACAAAGTCTGGGCATGGACGCCTCAACTTCGACGAGGTCTTAGTGAGAAGCTGCTCCGCCTATATTTTTTTCCCTACCAGGTTATCCGCCGAATCGGAGAGCTTGATAGTGAGGTTATCTCCCATAGAATTCAGAGCTCACAACGACGCCGTACGTACAATACCTTGTCCACGTCGTTCGTCTTAAAACTAACTGCACCACTGAAACGGCAAATTATTTACTTCATTTTTGTGTAAAGGTGTAGCGAATCGGGTCAATGCTTCTTTCAGGGGGTATTATGCCTCGCGTCGTGTTGTGTCTGCTCTGGGCTCCTTCGGTTTATCTACACCTCTTCACGCGGAAAGCATGAATGCGCAGATTTTGTTAGCGCGCTTATCGAGAGTTTCTACAAAGTTCAACGAGCTGGTGAAAAAAGCGGCCGGACGACGGTCGGGGATTCCTCTCGTCGTCGACTATCACCCACGCTCGCCTGCCTCACTCTCGCTGTGTTATTTTGGGAGGGGCACGAGTTCGCCCAAATAAAACCACACTTCAGCTGTGTTTCTTCAAGTTGTTTCTCCGGATTCGCCACGTGACAATATCACGATATCGTTTTTAAACGTTTTTGTTCTGTTATGTTGTTCGCATGCCAAATGACATATTAAAATGCGCATTATAAATGTAAAGTGTTTGACAAGAATCACAAATTAATTCGTTATTTCCTAAAATAAGTCAGGTATTTTATCTAGTCATTTCCGCAAGGTTCATACATTTCCAGAACTGTTTATTGTTATTTTTCATTGCGTTTTCGAGCCGCTGTAGGTAATCGCCTTGTGCCTTCTCCATTGCGACTTTGTACTTCGCCATTGGGTCTTTCAGTTTCCCATGGGTTACTGCTTACTTGTTTTGTTTGTACCAAGACCATTCACACGTGGTCGTCGGCGTTTTGCTTGCACAATGACGTCTTTGTTAAAAAGAACTAGCAAACTTCAAGTACGACGTACCCTCACGTTGTCACATCAGAACAGTGCAGGGGACAGTGCTTCTGTTGATTTTGTTAATCGTAATACACTATCCTTGATCCTTGTCGTTGTTCTATTACGACAGAAAAATAACCCATAGCAAGCACTAATGTTTGTGTTTGTTTTAATTCTAAATATGTGTGCAGACACTTATGTTACCTTGTAACGTACCCTGCCTTTTTCCCGCTAGGTTTGGTTACTTTCAGGGGTGGTTATCAATGTATGTTGTTCATAGAGTAATTATTGTCTCTTCTACCAAATGTGCCGGACCAAGTCCTACAAGTCCGCTTTAGACTTCGACGAGCTCCTTTCTTATTGTTTCACACTTTCTTTAAAAATTAAGATAATTGATATATTATTATTATTACTATTACAATTATTATTATTATTATTACCAAACAAAAACACACAAATCCTAAATGTATCAAGAACGAAAACAATCCTTATACGTTATATTTATTTTCAGTACAACATAGTTTACATTGTATTGAAAATGGATGTGTCAGTTTTATGCACATCATGTGACCAAGTCTGGAAACGGACAAAATATAGCGCGTGAACTACTGAGGCATGTGATTTACTCCTCGTCCCCCAATTTCTTTTTGTCATTTCCCGCTTAAACCATGCAATGTGACGTGCGTATAAATGCTCCAATCAGAGCGTCGAAGTCGGCCCCTAGATGTACTTCGCAAGCTTTCGACAATACGCGTCAGAGAATTGATTTGGTAGACCGCGAAGTGGCGGGTTCTGCGTGTAGTACGTGGCCCGATCGGCTTGAATGTTGTTCCTGCTTTCGCCAAGGTGAATCTTCAATGCGACGGCGCTACTTTCACGGATCCCAGGTTTCCTGATATCTACATGGTCATCTACAACATACGACCAGAGTGCTTCGCATTCAGCCTGAGTTTCAGCAAGTCTTGGCCTGCGAAGGACGGCGTCAAGTTCAAGAACGCCATTCAGAAAGCCCTGACGGAGCTGAAAGACTGCCTGACCCGATCGTGTTAAGAACTTGATTCATTGTTGCCTGAATTTCGCCGGTTCATTTGTTTTGCCTGGTTCTTTGGTGAACATCACGGAGCACATAATCTACTAAAAACCATGAAAAGAGCAGTACACGGAAATAAAGCAATATGAATGAGTAATTTTGAGTACAAATACTTAGTCCGTCCTTTCTTTAACCATCCTACTAACACCCAAATTTGTTTCAAAGAATTGGAGAAAAAAGCGGTTGATACGGACAGGATTGTTTGTGAGATTGTCGAAAATTGCCAAGGTTTTTCTGTTACTGTTGTTGCTAAACTTTTTTTTTTTTGCGGGTGGTTTGTCCAGGCATGCCGCGTGTCTCGAAATGAAGAGACCGGGCACTGGCTCGTTTATCTCAACTCCTCTTTGTGTGCGGTTCATACTAAGAACCAAAAGGATGTTCTTTCTGTGTTTTTTTTTTTTGTGTCATGCCGAATATACAGAAGGGAAACTTGCCGTAGTCTGGGTTTTTTGCGTTAAAGCCACTTGTCGAACCCGTCGGACACAAAAATGAAGGTTTGCTTTGTTCGTGTTGTTGTTTGTGCTCCGTCGCGCCATGTCAGTTTGCCGAACGGAAACTATCGGAGTCCAGCTCGGTATCAGAAAGGCCACTTTCTCAACGCGTTCATTCGAGGGTGTCGGGCGAACGCGTCCTCCACCACCCAGAGACTCTGTGGAAGCTGGATGAAGTGCAAAGGTAATGATGTGCATGTTTTTTTTTTTCACAGCGAAGTTGTATTTGACCCGTTGTATGTTTTTTTTTGTTTTTGTTTTTTTTGTGTTTGTCGACAGAACGTCAGTTTGATACTTTAGACCCATGTTACGGATAAAAAAACAGGACGCGGGATGGCCAAAAAACATGCTTTTCGTGTAAGGCTCGTAAAATTATGGGGCGCTGGAGAAATGCAGCCTTTTGCGTTAAGTCCTTATTTCGAACTCTTTTTGTTCGACTTCCGCTCATTGAAAAGCATGCGGGAAGGGCCTTAGAACGCACCTGGTATCGCTGCGCCGCAGCGTTCTTCCGCAACATAAAGTTCGTCTGCGTTCCTCGCCGTCACCATGGCAACGAACGCCGAATGAATGGAAGCACGCACGGTACCGCCGCGTGAAGCCAGCAACAGCTGACGCCATTTTACGAACGCCGTCTGCTAGCCAAAGCCGAACGCGGAATGTCAGATCAACCGCCTCCGCAGGTGCTCGATCGCCGTCGGCGATCGAGCACCGGCGGATGCGGTAAGACCATCTTCTCAGGCAGCACACCAATGTTGGTAGAAAATGGTTCCAATCTTTTTCTGACGTTGGCATTTTCGAAAACGCTACCCGATCTAATGGGGGTCCAACATTGGTGCCAATGTTGGACCATTGGTTTGCCAACGTTCTAGCCCATGTTGGACCAACGTCATTTGCGCATTTTATATCCAATATGGGCATAGAGGTTTCACCGTTGGCTGAACCAACATTGGCATCCAGCGCCTTACACACTGGCTCTTCCAACATTGGCTTAAATATTGGCTAGTCCAAGATTAGCATCCAGTCTAATACACTGGCTTTTTTTGCATCCATTGCCTATGCCATTATTGGATGCCGTTTCTCAGCCAGTGTTCTAATCAGCGTCACAAAAACAGTGCCGAGAACCAAGCAAGTCCCTTGCCCTGTTTTCTCAAGCACTCTTTTCTTTTTGATACTAAAATCTAATAAATGCAGCAATTTTACCATATTTGGACACTTTAGAAATTCTTAAAACATGCAAATGAATTGTTCATAACGTTTGACAGTTCATAATTTTATTAAATCGAATAAAAACTTTAAAAAAAAACAATTGTGCAACCAGGGGGGCCTAGGCAGACTCGGCGGCAGGGTCGGCAGCAGGCTCGGTAGTGGACAGGGCAGAGGGATGGGCAAAGGGATGGGAAAGAGGATTCCACGCAGGGGCCTGGCCACAGGATTCTGAAAGAGACACAAGCGGGGGTTTGGATTCAGGTGAAGGGTTTCAGAGACTCTCAGTTCTCTCTTACGCTTGTCAATAATGAATATCAAGATAAAGCATAGCTTCATTATTAATCGCCGCCCTTTAAAAAGGTAACTGCAAAGAAAAAAAAGTGTTTTTTTAAACAGCCTATTTGGGAAAGCATGTCACAAAACAAATGTTCCGCGAAAAAAATACTTTTTTTAGCAATATTTACGCCACAGGACGTAATTTATTCGGAGTCAGAACCTCTCAACATTTGAAACTCCCGCTCTTTCGACAACCGCGGAGTAGAAGTACGCCCCGCCGCTCACTCTCCTGACGCAGCGTCTTGACTTTCGGTGAGATCTGGCAACTACGCACGTTAAACCAGAAGCTGCGCTGGCTGCGCGGTCTGCGAGCTCATAGCGAAGAGGCGAAGACGTGACCGGAGAAGTGCCCCTGTGATGTTCGCGGAAGACGGAAAGTATCATTCGTAATCGTCGTGTGGGCTTTGAAAGCGAAGGGAGTCACAGGGTCCACGAGTGCGCAACCACAAGCCAAGGTCACGACAGCGCTGCGTTGACTTCGGCGATCTCGTTCTGTTTGGTGCAACACGGCGATGCGACAAAGAACTGAAACGTTCGCGGTGTGCGTGGTGCGGTGCTTCGAAGTAGACACCCACGGGTTCAGTCTCGTCATCGTCAGCTGATCCAGTCAAACTGGTCCGGGAGGACGCAGCGAGCCCTTTTAAAAGTAAATATTCCTTCGTTCTGTTTCAAAATGTGGAAGATTCCCGACGCATACCGTGAGTAAAAAGCTGCGGGCGTTTTCAACAAAATTACGTCGTTTTAATTAAACAATGAACTCCGAATTGTCCGAAATCTGCCGTTTTTTATGCTTCGTGTTGTTGGACTGCGTTTGCACAGCGACGTGTTGCGCTCATCGTGCGGTGTGAATAAATTTGGGCAAGATTTCGTACCTGCCCACAGATGCATGAACTGAGACCATTTTTTACGTAGTGAACACAGTCCTTTTTTTATTTTGTGTGTCTAGTCGCGGACGTTCGATGCACCCAGTGCGAATCTCGACGGCCTCCGGAGCGATATGACGAGAACGTAACTGGACACGTTTGTCGCTACGCGAACGCTTCACTGCCTCCAGCCAAATAGCATTCCTTTCGGGGCGACATGGCTGCTGGAAGGCTCGCTGTCGGGATCACTCATCTGACATCTCTGAAAAGTCATCATTTGCACGCGCAAGCAAGCAAAAAAAAAAAAAGCACGCTAAGCAAGCAAAGAGGAAAACGAAAGAACCGCGCTATGAAAGCCAAAACCCCGCGTCGCTTCCTATCACTAACACCTGCGACAGCTGCTAAACACACACTACTTCACTTCAAGAAGCCTCACTGAAGCACCTGGGTCAGCACGAAACACTGATCA
Source organism: Ixodes persulcatus (assembly GCA_013358835.2). Classification (NCBI taxonomy): domain Eukaryota; kingdom Metazoa; phylum Arthropoda; class Arachnida; order Ixodida; family Ixodidae; genus Ixodes; species Ixodes persulcatus. The sequence continues at coordinate 22,357 of JABSTQ010009247.1, forward strand.
CTTCGGCGAAACGACTAGTCGAGGTAGGCAAGACAGGCGGGAGCAGAGACTTCGGCGGCCATGAAAGAATGGCGAAGCTTTTGTTTGTTATGGTATGAATCCAAACGGAAGTGCCCGTTTTGTAAACCTTTTGTAAAGAATAGTAACTTTCCTCACATGGGTTATTCTTTAAACGTAAAAATATGGCGCTCAAAAGGAAATTGCAACATATAACAAAGGTTTAACAACCAAAATCTAAGCTGTCAATCAAACTCTTAGCCAATGAGAAGTATAGCAGCCGATTGGGATTGTGACGTCACCAAATCCCAACTTCGTGGCGCGCGATTTAAAACAGACGAACTAGCCGCAAACTAAAATCGCTCTCACGCAATAACTATTGCTGTGAAAAATGATTTTTTTTTTCGCGGAAAAATTGTTTTTTGACATGCTTGTCCCAATTAGGCGGTTAAAAAAAAACTTGATTTCTTTGCATTTACCCTTAAATTAACTATTCGATTAATCGGCGCAGTTGCTCTTCAAGTATAAAATCTGGGAAAAGCCTACCGACGTTTTTATGTTTAGTTTTCCATAATATAAACTTTCGTTTCCAGTGAATTATTTTTCGTTATTTTGTATGTAAAACTTAGTACTGCCTTCTAAAATAAATAGATGCGCAGGTAAGACACCGGGGCCAGCTTGCTGGAATCAGTGTCTCAGCTGAAACTGGGTGAAAGAAAGAACTGTAAAGGCTGGGACGCGCGAGCGTCTTGAGTCGATGTTTGAGTCCCGTTCAGCTCGTACGCTGGCTTTAACAGTGCTTTCTTTCCCCCCGTCTCAGCTGAGGCTCTGTTTCTATCAAGACGGCCCAGGCGTTTACTATTGTTTTGTTCGTCCGACTTGTCCTTACTCAAAGATCGATCGATCTAGATTAGAATATTTATAGTGATTTTAAAAAAATAATCAAATAGTACAAAGGTATTTCATAAATTGCTTAGCTCCACTATTGCAACATCAAGGCGTCCCTCAACCTTTCATCTAGCTTTAAGAAGTCTTAAGAATTAGAATCTCGCCATTTAAGTTCACACCGATATTTCTACGTTGGTTTGAAATAACCAAAAAGTTTTTAAGATTTACGGCATTTGCGGCACGGTAATATGTAGTTATAAGTGTAACCATATTGCCTCCATAATATTTACAACTCATAAATCCAACCACTGGCCTCCCTCTTCAGCTCACCAGTGTCAAACGCACCACTAAATTAACAGTTCAATAAATATCCCGTTATACGTAAGAACATGACAGTTGAACAGAACTTGACGCTTGAATCAGTCAAGAATTTAAAATAAATCACGCACATAAAATAGCTTGTCGTGTAAAGACATTTACTGGCAATTACACTCGCAGAACGCGGTGATATAACTGACTCCAATCGCACCCAACAAGCCGAACCTTGGCAAATAAGGACTACTCAACGCTCTGCGGTATTCGGCTTTGGACATACCGGGAGGACGTTTTACTACAGCACACATCTACCGCCAAGAAGACAGATATATTTTAACAAAAAAAAGATGAAATACAAATGACTTCGAACACAGAAATAACCAATCAAAACGTCGCTCACTGTTTATTAGAATAAAAAGCACTTACAAATTGCGCTGTACAGGGCCTTTAGGGCCGATCGCTGTGGATTACTCGTTGATCTCGTTGGAGATTTCTGACAAAAAGTTCGACACAGTTCAAACTCATCGGATAGTGACAAAACGTACATTGAGTAGCAAGAATACCTATCCCCAATGGTCAGGAGGACCTCTCCTTGTCACTCACATGAAAGAGATGGCGGTCCGTCGTGTCTTCGGTCCGTCGAAGCTAGTGGTCAGATGTATGCCCACGGTAAAGGAAGATCCCCGGGTGTAGGTGCTGCTGAAAGAATATCCATGGTCTTGGCAATCCGCATGTTGAAGATCGCACTTGGCACTAAGACGAAATGCGCTGCTGGTGATCGCAACTCTATAACCACCGTTCTTGTCGGTTCCAGTATAGGTTAGCGTGGATGGCGGAGATGCCGAGCCGCTTCGCCCAATAAAAACAGTCTGCTAAGCAATCAAATGCACTCAGACAACTTAGAAACGGACACCGCGGTGTCCTGATATCCCCATGATTATCTTGTCATTCTTGTTACTTGGAGAAAAGAGCTATTTCTGCCACAAAAAACAAACAAAAAAAAACACGCATAAATTGCGAAGCGCGTCTGCCCACTTGCAGTTCGCGGATGCCTTTTGTAGAATCATCGGTACGAGAGTAAATGGTTCCAGTACCCTCTCTCTCTTCCTTCTGGCCGAGCAGAGAGGGAAGATGGTTTCTTTGTGTCGACTTCCGGGCAGAAGATTACCCACGATGGGGACAAAGGCGAGTTTGGGGGAGCCGTATCTAGCTCACAGCGCCTCAATGGGTGAACAGGATGTAGCAGATGTTTTGGGTGTGGAACGGGTGAGAGAGGTCTTGCGTGCGCGTTGTTTTCGCGCCACTTAGCCTCAAACCCAGTCGCGTGTCTAGGTGGCAGCACATATTCGCCAACAGGTCCATTGAGGATACCGTCCCCACCGTCTTCCAGTCCCTACCTTGTCGTGTGGCCTTGGTGCACGTGATCCCACTTTCTGTGTGCGTGTGTTTCTCGGGCTGGACTCCATCGCTCCTAAGCTGAGAGTGTAGAGGAAGCTAAGAAGCTCGGTGAACCAATCGCAGGTATATTTTAATCCCGTGATCACGCTCTCTCCCGTAACCACGCGCACAGAGCGGTGCATGTGATGACTGGGCTGGCCGGCGCGTAGCTCTCTCGGCACTGTCAGCTTAGGAATGCGCAGTGTCCTCCTCTCTCAAGGACGCCGAGTCCTCTTCGCTCACAAAGAAGAGATTTAGAGAGATTAGTGACGGCGTGGGGAAAACAGGGGGGGGGGGGGGGGGACTGTTCTCTCAATACCGTCCCTCGCCCTTTCCGATGCCGTTCCGAGGCCGTCGGCGCGACCCTCCCCTGCAGACTTCTCTCTCTTTCGAATTCTTTCGTTTGTCTCTGCTGGCATTTAATATCCGGGTTTCTAAAAACCAATGTAGTAGAGATTGCTCAGACATTATAACTCTACACCAAGAAGATGAAAAGAGACTGACAGACACGTAGCTCCGAAATCAGCTTAGAGACTAATGTCAAAATTAAAAAGAGACAATGATAAATAAAATGCGGATAAAAGGGGCTAGACTCTAAATCAAGACCAACATCCGGCTAGACTCTATTCAAGCCCAACATTGTCGTCTGCTATCAGTGCCTTGGCGCCATGTAGGAGGCATTAGGGCTCTTATTGTGGCACCAGTAGCGCCGTAAAGTCATAGAGCCGTCATTGTATGACCACATTTCAGAATAGTGTCTTGTTCGAGTCAATCGGAAAGAAGTTCTTCACCTGGCTTGAGGTGGAGTCCACAAGCCCGTAGTTAGGGTACGAAGCTTTTCTGTCAAGATCATAGAGTCAACATAATAATCTATTATGTTGACTTCATAACGCGGACATCGTTTTTTTTTTTTTTTCCCCAGTTGGCGGTCCTGATGAGCCCATATCGCTGGCGACTCCTTAATATGCACTGTGAAGGAGCGAAACATTGTCATTAAGTTCTGTACCTTGTTATTGTCTTGTTTACTTTTAGAAAAGCACCTAAATCGCGTTTTGACAAAATAACATATCATTGACAAGCGCTCGAGCAATTTAAACTTGTTGAGGTAAAACGAACACGCCTAAACCAGCCTATTCCAATATGCTTCCACTATTAAGCCCATGGTATTGTCAGACTAACACACACAGACCATTATATGTCACTGCGTTCTTGAAGTGACGATGAGCCAATGGTACTAACTGGACAACAGTAACCATTATAAGCTCGTGTTTATCCAACATTGGCAAGCCAATGCTACAGACAAGCCAACAGTGTCCATTTTATGCCAGTCCCCATCAAATATTGGAATGCCAACGGCACGGACAGGCCAACGTTGACAATTTTATTCCAGTGTTCATTTAATGTTAGCAAGCCAAGGGTACTCAAAGGACACCATTGTCCGGTTTCCGCCTGTATTCATCCAATATTCGCAAGCCAATGGAACTGACAGGCCAAGATTACCCATTTTATACCAGTGTTCATCCAATATTCGCAAGCCAATGAAACGGACAGGCCAACATTGCCCATTTCATGCCAGTGTTCATCCGATATTTGCAAGCCAATGGAACTGTCAGGCCAACATTCCCCATGTTTTGCCAGTGTTCATTCAATATTCGCAAGCGAATGGAACTGACAGGCCAGGATTGCTCATTTTATGCCAATGTGCTTCCAATATTGGTTGTTCATTGGAGAAGCTGGGCCATCACTGAAGATTCTATATAATGGCATAGACAATATTGGGAGCAGATTGGCTAAAGTGGACCATCATTGGACCTTTTTTTGCCAAAGCTCTTCCAATATTGGCGCAATACCTTGTGCTGCCTGGGTTGTTTTAAGGGGATGGTTGCAGCAGCACATCACCAATAGCGTTGTCTGAGAAAGAAATGGGGTACCTCAACCTTTTTTTCTTAACCCGGGTCACTTTAATGGTTTCTAGCTTTATCTTTGACCTGGTTGCTTTTGTTATATTTCTAAATTTTGTTTTTACACCGGAGCTGTTAAGGGCTAGGTTCCGTAGGATCGTGTCCGTGTATGTCGACTCAAACCTACCTGGACAGCTACCGCCATCTATAAGCGACGGCTGCAAGCACACAACCAGTATGGTTTCCGCCGTCGCTCGTAGATGCCGCCAATCTTTCCAGCTATCATAGAAGAATGAATAGTTGGGCGGCGCGTTGGTGGAAATTCATCATAGGAAAAAGCGCGAAAAACAGACGACGACGAAGAAGATGCACCCAGTGTATCGAGTACAGCTCCGCTGGTCTTCCTTCTTCACGAGAGTGGAAAGACTGAACATTTTTTTATCGCGCTCTCGTTCCCTTTTTTTTTTTGCTAGTGTAAAGGGGTGAAGTCACATGTCATTTTAATTTCTTCAATGCATCTATAATCTATAACATCAATTTTCCTCGTCTTTCTACCTTTACAAGTTCAGTTTCGTTTTTTATGTCTTCCTCGGAGAATGCATATAACACTCAGTTGGAAGTAAGCGCTCTGTCCTGTGCCCTCCTCTTTTCCTTGGTGTTTGCGCTTTTCAGTTTTAACAAAAAGTAAGCTTAGCCTTGACGCGATATATTTTAAAATAAATAAAATAATATGTGTCTAATTGCACGCAATTAGTAACTGCCAACGATCATGGCTCCCCTCACTGTCCCGTAACGTCCGGTGTCCCGCATGGGTCAGTGCTTGGGCCCTTGTTTTTTTTATTTATATTAGCGACCTACTTAACTGCATTTCTTCACCTATCAAACTTGTTGCTGACGATTGTGTTATTTATCGCCAAATTCTGGATCCTGGTGATTGTTCTGCCCTTCAGTCTGACCTAGATAATATTTCATCTTGGTGTGGTGCCTGGCTAATAAAACTTAACGCTACCAAATGCAAGTCGATGAGAATTTCACGTCACTTCATCATGTGTTACCGTTTGACTGCTTAGTTAGCGATGTTTTCTTAATGCAGATGTTCTCCTACAAGTGTCTAGGCATTACTATATCTGATAAACTTTCATGACAAAATCACGTGGACCACATCTCAAGTAACGCTAATCGCTCACTCGGCTATCTACGGTGTAACTTTTGTTTAGCCACAACTAACCTAACATTTCTGCCTTATAAATCATTAGTCCGATCAAAGCTCGAATACGCATTAAACCCTACTATTAACTCTAGTGTTTTACAAATAGACGTCATCCAGAATCGTTCCGCGCGTTTCATCTTTTCGAATTACTTCCGTACAGTCAGTGTATCTTCAATGAAATCGAATCTTGACTTTTTCGATTTTTCATTACGTCTTAAAATGTCTCGTCTTTTTCTCTTTCATAAGAGATATAATTTCAACTCTCCCTCCAGATATTATCTCTTTCTGCCACCATTGTGCATTTCCTCCCGCAGCGACAACCAGCACAAGGTTGGCGTGCTAAGCAGCCGCACTAGTTTACATTCTCACTCCTTCATTCCTAAGAATTGCGCCGACTAGAACCACTTTCCCGCTTCTATTGCCTTGATCACTGACACCGTCCGCTTCAAATCTGCCATTTGCAACCATTTTTTTGTAACCCTGCTATTGTATTTATGTTGACGTTTATTATTCTTTTTTTTTTTTGGTTTGTTCGCCCATTCCTGTCTGTAATGCCTCGAACTAGAGAGTAAATAAATGAAATAAAATTAATAAATCATTTACTGCTTCAAGTAACCTATCAAAATTTGAAGTCTGAAACCTCACCGCAGAGAACATTAACCTCACTGCAGAGAAGATTAGAAATAAATAAAGTTTTACCAAGATCGATTCAATAGCCGCTTCGAGTATCAACGTCTTTAGTATAGCCATTGAGACTATGATAGGAGGGAAGTTTTTTGTATAGGGGGGCTGGGACACTAGACACTATCTAAATATATGTACCACGGAGACATATTCAAGGTAAGTTACAACTTTTCACGGGAATTCTTGAATTTGGTGGGTTATCAACTTAGGTCGGGCATTATTGGAGAGACATAATGTACACAGTAAAACGAAAACTATGATACCAATATTATATTTTCCAGACCTCTTGTTTACAATGTAAGACGGAGACAAGCAGAGAAGCGTCTGTGTCGTCAGTTATCATTGGGCTGCCATTTTTTTGAGTTTATCATCATCATCATTATTTTTTTTTCTTGAGGGGCAGCACGGGCATCATAGAAGGGGGTAGATACATTACATAAAACAAAAACAGCTGAACTTGAATGCAGTAACAAAATCAATAAAAACATATGTGGATTTTTTTCTGTTTGTATTAATCTGGGTGCTTCCTACCATTCTGCTCAAAATCACCCAAAGGTTTCTTTTACCGCCAACATTAACAAAATCTGAAATATTTGGAGGTGAAGTGCTTCCATCATGAAAAAAGACGACAACACAGTCGACAGCGACAATGTTGCACCCTGTATGACAGCTTTCGACAACAACACCAGCGCTCAGCATCTTATGTTGGACGACGCGTACTGCCCAGATCGGTAGATGATCTAATTTTGTGCTCCAAGCAATGCAACACAAATAGCTTCGATGTCAGAGTTCCTCTATTAGTAACACCGTATTTTAAATAGCTTACTCAAATAAATGCTCGGAAAACGCTGTTGAAAAACCAAGGATGGCGAGCAGCTAAAATAATTTGTTGAATGTTCTTACTGCGTAATTATGGAAAGCGATTGTTAAAACGGTCGCAGCTACGGTCTTGAGCATACAGACGGATGTTCAAATTAAAACCACAGAGAGACTAGTTCGCGTGACTGCTAGTAAAATAAATGGCATGCCTACTTACCCCTTGATAAAATTTAATAAACGTCATCCGGGAAAGCAAGTGATCAAAAAATCAAAGCATTAAAAAGGCCACCCTAATTAAACATATAAAATAGCGCAAAAAAACGAGGGCAAGAAGTATACAAAACAAGCGCTAACTTTCAAGTAGTTTTATTTACGAAAAGCATAGCATATATGCACACCACAGGCGGAGCACCGACATATAAAATTTGATCAATTTAGTACCCGATCATTCCCAAACTGAAATTCATTTCCATGAAGCACATTGGAAGTGTCGCTGACACATGCCGTTCTGCTCCTTTTTTATATAAAGAGCAGGACCTATCAGGAACACTAAATATGGCTCAAATTTGCCTATACATTGCAACACCTGTGGCTCTGTTCCGCGACTTCAGGTGATAAGGAGACTAGGGAGAAGCCGCGAGAAGGTCGCTCCCGAGCTATTAGAGGCATTCTATATAAAACAATTGCAGTGGCTTATCTAGGCTATGCCAGGATATACGTAGCGTGAGCTTAGGTTCAGCTGGTTATTCTTAGCTTTCCTGGTTGTCTAGGATTAGCTTGATTATCATGCTTCAATGACACACACATGGTATACGCATTATGTGACTACTTCGGCATTCGATAAGTTAAGCTTCTCCGCTCTTCTGCGCCGCTGAGCAGCAATTTCGCTCTCCTACTTCATGGCTATACCACACTGGCAAACGCCCCGCTATATGTATACTCCCCCTGATACCTTTGCGCATGCGCGCAAAATGAGATGCGCTATCAAGCGGCTCCGCCCTTACAAAAATGAACAATGAGTTTCAATTGAGCTGCTAATGAGTTTTTATAGAGTCAAATGAAACTTATAAGAAACTCAACGTTAAATGAGTTTTATCATTACAAAACTAATATTTATTCTTTTGATTTTACTCATTACACATTCAAATGAGTGTTATCATTACCCACTCAATATATATTCTTTTGAATTTACACATTACAAATTCAAGTGAGGTTTATCGTTACCCAATAAATATAATTTCTTTTGGGTTTACTCATTACACATTCAGATGAGTGTTATCACTAAGAACAGAATATCCATTATTTTGAGTTTACTCATTAAAAAAATTGCAATGAGTTTTATCGTTACCGACTCAATATCCATTCTTTTGAGTTCACTCATTACAAATTCCAACGAGTTTTATCGTTACCCAGTCAATATTCATTCTTTTTGAGTTCATAAATGTACTGATTACTCATGCAAATGAGTATTATCATTAAGAATGCAATATGATATCAGTTCTTTTGAGTTTATCCATAGATACTCAAGCGAGTTCTACCATAAGGCACCCAATAGACATCAGCTGATCCACAGTGGAGGAATTCGATAAAGGTAAAGGTGAAGATAATCATTAATGCAGATTGCCTGCTATTCAGAAGACATTCTCCTCAAATAAAGTAATGTTCAAAATTGCAATCCAATAACTTCTCATATTTATTAACCATTTATTAACCCTTCTATGAAATCAATACATATTCAATTACTCCCATTCTCAACTAGCACACTGTCTCGGGCGATCAAAATGACACAGCGATAGACATAATGACTCAATACAGCATCTGCTCCCAAACTTCCCTACGCGCGTAATTCACTAAAATATAAAATATATCCTGCCACGACCCCGTCCCCTCCTCCATTCGCATTTCGCTAGACCACAAGTCTTACCATCTCAGTGCATTAGCAGTAACATATTGAAATTGACTCTGAAATTTAGTTTCTCAGGTAATACAGGTAATTAAAAGTTAACAAATATAAAACCATTGAAAAAAAAAAAAGAAACAAGCCAGCAGTTGTTTTGCGACTTCGCTAGATCAGTCACGACACCCCTTGGGTTCGCGCCTCACTATTTGGGAAGCACTGCTGTTTAATATTACAAATACAGAGTGCTGCTTAGAACATTTTCCAAATCATTTATAAGTAGCAACTGTTGATTTAATACCACGCAAAAATTTAAACCAACTCTCACACAGTCTCACGGAAACATAATCCCAAGTTTCCACAGAATAAAAATCGGTAAGAACAAGACGAAATACACACTAGGCTGATTAATTAACTATGAGCTGTCATTTTGTTTGAATTCAATACACATGAAAATAAAAGAGGAATAGGAATGCCAATAGGCATACCTTTTGGTCCTATAGGAGGTTGGACTGCTCCCATAGGGACTTTATCGGACCATTAGGAATTTTTTTTTCAGTCAAACGAAATGTTTTGTTTGCCAAACAGGAAATCTAGGCCAATTGTGCATGTATATTTGAGCAATAAGAACCAATTAGACGTATGTCTGTCAGGAGGATGTAAATGCATATTAGACGCAACAATTGAGAATCGGATCAATGGGAACACGTTTCTGTGCTTTTGGAAAGTTGTTTTTGGACGAACTTAAGCTCATATATTTGTCAGACATCCAACTGAGGTAAAAATAGTCCCTGTCAGAAATACACCGGCCCATTTGATGCATGTGTAATGTAGCCTGGGCTGTATGATGCAAATATCTGTTCCACGTCCAAAGAATGTATTGCTAGAATTCCAGCATGTATAAAAGTACATTAGTCAAGTTAATTATGCGACAGTGTTACGCTTATTTTTCAAACTTTTCGGACGGCAAAAATGGTTTCAGCCCAGGCTGAAACCAAAATTTATTAATAAAAATAATCATTAACAATTATTAAAAATTATTAATAATTGATAATTATTAGTTAATAATAATTAATATTTATTAGTAATTATTAGTAAATATGAGTAATTTACTAATAATTACTAATAAATATTAGTAAATTATTAGTAATTTACTAATAATTTATTAGTAAAAATAATTTACTAAAAAAATACTGTAAGCTGAGTGTAAATTAAGAGTAATCTCCCCAAAAATAAAAATTAAATTTTCTCCCTACTGCATTGCACCCGAAACTAATAGCGCGTCGGCGCTAATTGTGATTTGCACATTTATTTCCTGTGCTTATAATAATAACTGTATTCACCCTCTTTTACTCCTAAGTTTCTAAAGACATATTTACGGCACCCCTCTATCGCGATTTGGTCAGTTTCGGTTTCAGTATAACTTTTACCGCTTTCGGTTTCGTATTGTCAGAATCGCGTCTTCGACGCCCCATCGGTAGCGACACCAGTTCTTTTTTTTTTTTTGTTTTTCACTCGCGACCGTTGAGACCGTTGCCGTTGCGTTGGGTACATGTGTTTTGCGGGATAGAAATGCCTTTAGACATGGAAATGTGCTAATTTAATCAAGTTTATCTATCTGTGAAGTTTCGTCTTGTGATGATTATGTTCAAGAAGAGCGCGGAAGACCGGCGACGCGACAGAACGAGCAACTCGACGCAGTTGGTAAGCTTGCTTCTTTGTTTGCATTGTAAGTAGACGCCTTGAACGAGAAGTGAACACTAGGGAGTTTTAGAATAACGTCCGCAACCCCAAAGAAATGACGTCTTCGCTGCTGTGCATGCGCAGACCCAAACAAGCATTCGGACTCGAGCTTTCGGCCCGTTATTTCTCGAAAATAGCGTGGGTACCGCAAAAGGCGGCGCCCACGACATCTTTGTTGATCGCGTCTTCGACGCCGTCGCCCGCGCGGGAACTGCGTGAGTCGCACTCGGCGCGGTCGGTATGGTCGAAGCGTATTGAAAACGCCACGGATCGCTGGAGTCACAGCTCAAAGCTATCGAAGCGCGTCTACTTACGATCGCGGCAGAAATGTAGACATGCCTGGGTAGTGGATCGTCTGGGCTTCGTAAGTACAACAGAGCAGCTTGGCAGTGACAAAAACAAAACATACAGCATTGAGTATAAAACAACTATAAAACTGTTACTCTAGACGAAACACTTGTTTAATTTTCAAGATATAACGTTCTAACTTCCAAATAAAAGCTGTCGCGCCATCTTGGTGGCGTTTTAAGCGCGAGATGCTTGCATTTTGGGGGTCCCCGGCAGAGAAACGCTATTCTAAAACTCTTCGCCGCAATCCTCGCTATTTTGCCCTCCGTAACGCGCGATAAAGTAGCGCCCGGTAGTCTAAAACTCCCTATTTTCTCGGCACACGTTTGCTCGTTAAGCTAGACTTTTTTTTTTTTTTAGCTAGTTAGGTTTGCTTTATCCGTCCTTATGTTTGTATCTGTGCGTAGCATGATGAAGAGTTGCCACTCATTTTGTGTATGGCCCGAGAAAGTGTAGCTTATGTCAACAGAGCACTTATTGAATTCCTAATGCTACTTTCAGTTCGTTGCTTTAGAAAATGTCTTATTGGTCTAGCAGTGTACTGATGTCATTCAACTATAAATTGATTACATTGATCATACTTCATTACATTTCAGAAGTTAGACTTCCTTGGAATTCGGTTCATGCAGAGCCAATATTCCTTTGCAGTCAAAATTGTTCTAGAGGATAGCAATTTTTTGTTTTGAAGTTATGGAAGTGGACTGGATGGTACTGTTAGGACAAACTTTGGTCCCCTGACTTCCTGGAATTGAAGTGGGTTTACATTTGTCTGTTAGAATTTTTGATAAAGCAGTTGTTCCTTTCTGCGTCTTTTTTTTTTCTCTTTCATTTTGCAACTGTGATGTGATCAAGCCGAGGGCCGCAGTTATTCCTAAATGAAGCAGCAGCAGTGTGTTCCCAGCTTGCGTCACTTTGATTCATTTCAAGGCATGTCACGAAATGAATGCCCCTGTTCATACACCGTTGGAAGTGGGACTGACTTAAAAATGCAGTTCGACACAGTGTTTGAGTGGTATGCGACGTGTGTTGAATGACCTATGCGGTTGTCACGGGTTCGTGGTTGGTCAACACGAAACGCTCCAAGTCCCACTTCCTTCTTCTCGTCTTCCTCTTCCCATTGGTTTGAAGCTTGGCCGGCATTAGTCTCATCCGAGCTCATGCCTTTGGCGCTCAGGTAAACGTGCGTGAGGATTGCAATTAACCCCCCCCCGCCGAACCACCCTTAAACAGGACAAAATGACAAAAAAGAACATTTTTTACAGCAATGTTCGAGAGAAACTGCCGACTTTTAATTACCCTGCCTGAAACTTTGCAAACATTTCAGCGTGGCTGCAGCTGTGATGGTGAGGTGGATCCAATATGAAAACTGAACCCTGAAGCGACGCCTTCGGGATGCCGAAAATAATTATGGTAAGTTAGAAATTAACCCACTAGTATACTTGGGTCAGATGTCGATTAAATATTTTTAATCCAGTTAATTTGTCACATTAATTTTCAGGCATAATATCTTCAAGAGAATGAAACTGCAGATGTTCCAAACTGGCTGAGGTAAAGCAGCCTTGCAGTGCACCAGGGTTTAGACTGAACATACTTTTTGTACCGTCCACAAGGTGTAGCTCTTACATTGAAGTTTTATGAGCTAGTTTCTTCAATGTTTGAACTTTCAGCGTGCCAGCTGGGTAGTGTGTAATTGTTTTTATAGCGCAAGCAATATCTTAATCCTGGCGGCAGGAAGTTTCAGCTAGCAGTTGACATGGTTGGACAACGGTGTGCATGCTTGCTTTCTCTGCAGCGGCCAATGAAGCAAAATAACAGCATGTGCGGATTGTCCATGCATTTAATTTTTTGTTTGTGGTTTGTTTCAGACTACATGTGCCAAGTACAAGGGGGTGGCCCTCCAGGCGCTGACGACCAGCATGTCGTCTCTGCTGTGCTGTCGAGGAAAATTTAAAGGGTAAATATTGCAGCTGCAGTTTTTTCTCTTCTGTCCCTGCTACACTTCCTGTGAATTTCTCTGCATGCTTGGTCTTTTTGTTTTCATGGTACTATAAACTTTTGTTATAGTCCGTTGCAACTATAGAATAGCAGAAGCCCCTCCCACTATTCCCTTTGCTTGCCATGATTGGCGGTGTCCTCTCGGCTCTCCTCCTCTCTAGTGTTTGCTTACTAAAAAGAGTGAAGGGCTTTGTGGGAGGGGCTTCTGCTATTCTAGAGTTGCAACAGAGTATAGCGCGACCTCGGTTAATTTAATCATTTCGAAGAGTCCTAGCGGGCACCCATGCATTTTTATGGGAATGACTCTGCATCATATTTTGAACCGAGAAAATGACCCCACGAACAGGAAAGCACGGGCCTTCTGCTACAAAATTAACCGGACCAAACTTTGATTTCAAGATAGACCAGAAAAAGTCGACTCCTCTCTTATAAACGGTAGTAACAGAAATCCTGTGCTATACACGCGGTCAACTTTCTGTGGCAATCCGAAGAGAGGAGGAAAGCGCGTGTACAGCGGTTGGTGCACCCTCTCCCCTAGCATTGACTGCATTGCCACAGAAAGCTGACCCCGAGTATAGTCTCGCCACAATGGGAAACCAATGCTATGACCCCCATCTTGATTTCTTTACTGCTTGTTATGGCTGTTTTCACATCTGGTATTTTCACTGTTCTTTGGCCAAAAGTGAGTGGCAGGTCGCCATAGGTTTCCAGAAGAAAGCGGTCACATATGCAGAAATTTCTAACAAGTTCGTAGCGCAGTGGCGCTTCGCCGCAACCGAGGAAAAACTCTACGGTATTGTTGGTGCAAAACATTAAGCCTCACGACTAGCAGCAACTTAATCGTAGATGTACTGCACCATACGGCGTTTATTTGAGCTCTACTCCACACAAAAAATTACAGGGGCACTAGGTATCCCTTTGTGGATTGAATGCGAAAGCATTGCCATTCCTAACGACACTTCCTTTTTTTTTTCCTGTATTGTTAGGAATGGCGATGCTTTCGCATTCAATCCACGTAGGGATACCTAAGTGCCCCTGTAATATCTTTTTTTTGCGTAACATCATGTGGCGTCACACATTACGGTACGTCATATCGTCACGTGAAGTGTGATGTCATCGAACCAAGGACATATTTTTATGACGATCTTTCGGGCACATCAATGCCGATGCCGTCTTTTGCCGTAATGGGACAAGCTTCTTTTTGAGGGGAGAGTAATGCCGCATTCCGAAGCGGCTGAGATAGCACAGCAGCTAGCATGCCCTGCTCTCACACAGCAGCACTGTGTTCGAATTTCAGCTGTGGAAGCACATTTTATTCTTTCTTTTATTCCTCTGTTGGCATTTAGTACCACTCGGTTAAAGCCGCCGGATTTTCCACTCCATGAACATACAATGCTTTCGCATTAAAAAGGCACATCCAGGCAGGAATGTGCCTTTTTGTGTGGTAGAGTCGCACAGCTGCCCACCACTTCGAAAATCACAACTGAAGTATGAGGGGGCACTAGTGATCAACAAATGAGGTTCACGCCATTCATAGGTGAAGGATCTATTTGCCGTTGATCGCAATCCTGCACCTCGTTAGCTCTAACCGGCAGGATAGTCAGCTCGGCAGACTCGTCGGCTGAATCATCCGAGTGTAGTTTAGCGTTGTCCTTATGCTGCTTCAAGCAGGGATGCATGCGAACAGTGCGCAAAACACATGCCTCTTGCCAACACATCTAACTACATTGCTGGTCGTGACGTGTGGTCATGTTTGCCCTAAGAAGTTTGTAAGACACTTTGGATGATGTCGTAATATTCCGTTGTAAGTCACACAAAAGTTGCGACAATTCTGTTTCGTTAATACGGATTTCTTCTCGGATTTTGTCATACGCAATTTTTTATCGTAAGTTTGCTTTTTGAATTCGTCCTCTGATGTCTCGATCCTCCCAATAATTCAAACTGTGTATTGCATCGATTATGAAAGCTGCAGTTGATACACACCCATTCGGAGCATTGCTTTATGATCCGCATAGAACCCTATTACCGTTTTCTTCCTGTCCATTGTGATTAAAAATACTTTTTCAAGATAGTAAACAAACACAAAAGAAGAATACACAGAGACAAGAAGTGGGCGTAAAACACTGGCTTGTCTACGATCATAAACCAATTGGCCCAAATTGCTATATTAATTCTTCGAGATGCTTATAAGTCATAGCTTCTCTATGTTCAAATTTGGTAAACTTCATAAGCGACAACATCTGCTCGCTTATCTTTGGTAGACCTTGTCAAAAGCCAAAATAAAAGACTGCACTGCGGCGGCAAAAACAGTGAGAGATTGATTCTCGCAGACTCGGGGGCAAAATATACTTTTGCACCATGGTGCCCCTGGCAATGTTACTAGTGCCACTCATTAAACTATCAAGGTAGTGTGAAAATTAAGTGCCTGGGTGGCAAAAATGTAGGTATTTTAAATGTGACTTTCCGCATTTAAGGCTGGTTCACACATACAGTGCAGCGCTAACTCAGCCCTGTTAAGGCAACGAGTCAGTGCTACTTCCATGGCTTGTATCGTGTGTTCTGAGTTGCCTCCTTTCATACAAAAGACCGATGTCCCGGTTTGTAATACTGATTCAGCACTGAGGTGCTGCTGCGCTGTGAACAGGATACCTTGCTCGGACATTGAAGTTTAGATGAGCAGATCAATGTGTAACTGTGCATCTTTTTTCTTTTTAGGTTACCAGTACTCCCGTGGACGCGAAGGCAGTACAAGGTCCGCCATGGACACGAAGGCAGTGTACCATAGACTCGAATTTCACATTTTTAATAAACCAGTTATTGCTCCTTCCCACGGTTTTATGCAGGCATTTCCTGAACCCTGCATGAGTATATAGGCAAACATATAAGTGACACTTGCACTCACTTTCCCCTTCCCTCAAAACAGCGGTTACATCCAGACAACATATCATACAACCTACTGTCGTCTTCCCTCTGAGAGCTCTATCTAGAAACCCATGCTAGGAGTATAATTTCTAATGCATTTCATTTGAAAGTCTAGTTACACTGCTTTCAGTCTCTGTTGAAAATCAAATGTTTTTTTCTGCTGCGTTGCAATTGAGGTTTTGATGGGCCCTCTCATTAGGTATATTCCGACTCGTCGGAATATACCTAATGAGATGGCACGTCAAAACCTCGGTTACAACGCGGTAGAAAAAAACATTTGATTTTCAACAGAGACTCGAAGCAGTGTATCTAGACTTTCAAATGAAATGTATTAGAAATTCTTATGAGGTGGAACGGCAAAACCTTAATTGAAACGCGGTGGCCAATAGTTTTCGTAAACTCCTTAGGGACTCGTTACAAAAAATCAATTGTTTTTCAACACAGACTCGAAACGGTGTCAATAGACTTTCAAATTATCTTCATATGAAATATATTAGAAACTTTATGCGGTAGCTTTGTCGAAACTTCAATTGGAACGCGGTGGCCAATAGTTGTCGTAAACTCCTTACGGATTCGTTACAAAACTCATTTGCATTTCTACTGAGACTCGAAAAGATGCTTCATAAACATTCAAATGAAATTCATTAAAAATTTTTGTAAGGGCGGCGCAGCGTCAGACTTGGCTACTGCGCAACGGAGGCGCACAGCTGGGCACGCGGCGGCGCCAGTGCGTCTGCCGCGGCTATGACGTCACTCCTCTGAAATGCGCAGACCGTCGAGGCGTGCGCGACGGCAGCGGAGCGCGCGGCGGCGGCGGCTCCGGCGCGCTAGCTGTGCAGCCGCCTCGGTGGCTCCGAGGCGAGAGCGCTGGCCTTCGGATCCCCATGTGGCGGGTTCGAATCCCGGCCGAGGTGCCCACAATCTGACGGAGGCTTGTTGCGGAGGAGGCGCCGCTTAACCGAGCTTTCGGTTGCACGTCAGAAGATCCCCAGGTGGTCAAAATTAATCTTCAGTCCTTCGCTGGGGCGTGCCAGATACCCATCGTTGGTTTGGCACGTAAAACCCACAAATTTGACTTTTTTTGTGCCAGCTGTGCGCCGTGTGACGTCACTGCTCCTCGCGCATGCGCAGCACGGCTCCCCAGGAGCCACGCGAAACTGCTCAACCTCGGCCACTGTAGCTCACGCTACAAAAAAAAAAAAAAATAAGTGGGACGGCATGTTTTGGCGACACTTCTATTGTGCTGCATGGCAATGAATTTCAGTTTTTGAATGATCGGGTACTAAATTGATCAACTTTGATGTGCAGATGCTTCGCCTGTGGTGTGTATAGGTATACGCCGTGCTTTTCCTAAGTAAAACTAGTTGAAAGTTTGCGCTTGTTTTGTATACTTCTTGGCCTACTCTTTTTTGCGCTATTTTTATATTTCACTAAGATGAGCCTAACTAGCCCAACAACGTACCCTACTGGACCACTGTAATCATGATTGTTAATGCTTGAAACTTGAACACAGCGGCTGCAAGACAGCTGAATTGTTTTGAAAAATAACCAGAATGTTTTGGGAAAAGAAGCGATCATATAGCAGGTGGTAGGCAAATAGACAGCGTTGAAAAATATTTATTCCACCGAACCTTGTGGAGGCCGATCGTGTCGGTGTCGCGGTTTTTAAGCAGCGTCGGTTCAGCTGAACAGCAGGCCACAAATTGTACTTTGGGGTACAGCAGGTGCCAAGCTCAATTTTATACTAGAAATGACAATTCCATAAAAGAAAGAACATCGCACAAACACTTCGTACGGTGGCGCGGCATCACTTTCCTCGCTTAGGGCTAGCTGCTTCGTCAGTGAATGAAGACCATTTTCATAAAATGAAGGGTGGAAAATATTTCTGGTGTCAAGGTTTCTAATCACAGTCACTGGTTAATGTTGCCTGGAGGTAATTTTCGGCACTTCGAACGCAGTAGCACTTTGTGGAGTCAAATTTCCAGCGATGTCGGTCCGCACACAAGCGAAGGTAAGCAATAAAGAAGGCATAGTGTTCCCCGTGTTGGCCCCGATGTCAGCGCGGTGTGACAAGTTGTTCTCTAACTGCCGGACAACGAATCGGCAAACATGGTTGCGAGGCGACAAAAAACATGTTTCCCGACAGTTGCTGTTACCTAAACGGGACAGGACCGCCGAAATGATGTTTTCCTCCTGTTGATGGAAAGAGTTGTCCAACTTCTTCTGCAATGTGAGAAAGCATTAAGTTGGGTAGCTCCCCCAACGACCGTCTTGAGCAAGGACATGCAGTATAAGCAACTATAAGCAACCAAAATTTAAGACCGGATTCCGCATAACCCTTTCATTTACGGAACTGAACCACGCATGAATGTAATGAGACAAGCTATTAAAGCCAGTGCGTAGGATAAAATTGTTTCTTTTGCATAACAAAATATTAACTAATTCATTCCAGAAACTACAACCCGTATCAGGTGAACAAAATGAAATATAAAACAAAACAGTAAACTGTTCTCAGTTTTGAAGCGTATTATAAACCACTATGATCAGCCGCCGTATTGAAACGTAGTGTCGCGATAGGTTTCACACTTTAGAATTCTTATCAATGTGCCGGAATATGTTGTGCCGATTTATTTTGTCTAACTCATAGTATTATTTCTTGTTTTATCGCATTGGTCCCCGTTGAAATACATTTATTACTTTCCTGCCCGTAAAGTTGACAAATTTAAAGGGTCCGGAACACCGTCATGCTATTACCGCTTTCTTTCCCGCTCTTTACACCTTTATTGTAACTTTAATTACCTCATAATTGAATGTTAAGGTTCTGTCAGTGTGGGCTAACAGGACTGTAAATCGGACGATCGCGACATTTTCTGTTCGCAGAGGATCTTCAAGCGACACGCTGTGCTGCAGTTACCCTCCAGGGGGTTCTGGTGACTGTAGTACCTGCAAGGTGAGACAAAAAAAAAGTGAAGATTCAGGCTAAGAACATTAGTCTGAAAGCAAACAGAGTGCACTCAATACCGCAGAACATTAACAATATATTTGCTCCGAGCTTTATGTGAGTTTTGCTTTGTATTTACATTTCTTACTTGTTACTAAGCTTCACTGCTACTTTTGCTTTTATTACACACTTTTAGCTATTTTTATAATTAGCGTAAAATATTCTATAACGACACAACTGAGCGGGCATCGAAATTTCAAAGTGGATCATGCCTTTTCTGTACAATGCAATGAAGGACGTTGGGTAACGTTACTGGATAAGCTCAGTTGCGAAATTCCCGCGAGGGACAACGTCCTTCTCCCCTTTAAGTCCGCCATTGATCGTATTAAGCACTATCTAGAGGCTGCACTTGAAAACAAAGTATTTAATTGACAATAGTAATAAATAAGCATATACAATATAGTTGCTGTACCACAGAGCACAATGAACCGTTATCTAAACGTTGTGCTTGAAAAGCTGTGTATTTTACAATGTACTGTGCAGTTACAACAGTAGCCGTCGCCAAAATGGTGGGTTGCAATGATCGTGGTAGTAGCTTCTATGCGCCGCTCCCAAAACCTGAGTTGATCATGTAGCATTGGCATTGGCTATGGAGAAACACACAAAATAACGAGTGATGGTAGAGAATCATTTCAATCTTTAATTCATTTGATTCTTAAATTCCCACAATGAACTTTACATCTTGCCGGGTGGCGTATTTGGAAGCGCGGCAACGTCACTCGTTCCGGACTGGCTGCTTCTCGGAGCGGACGCTGCCTCGTCACACATTGCAAGGCGCGCTTGCTGCGTGTATCACTGGGGCGCGGCGCGTTTTAACCTCCCCTAATCCCGGATTCACGCATTCGCCGCGACCTAGCGCCTGTGTATCACTGGGGATAGTGAATGAGCCAACCGCAGACTGTCGCCGGGAAGCGGAGTGAACGGGAGTGGGGGGAGGGAAGCGCCCAGTGATATTCGCGCAACGCTCCCTGCGGGCCGGCGCAGCAAGCTCGCGTTGCATTGTGTGACGATGCAGCGTCCTCCTCGAGGAGCTGCCAATCCCGCGCGAACGGCGGTGCCATGCCGAGTATCGCCCACCGTTCACAAATACGCGGCGGGGGGAAGGGGGGGGGGGGAGCAGACTAACTGTTAATAGAAATAATGCAAAACGTGCACTAGGTTACATTTCTAGCAGATCATGCTAAATCGCGTGGAGATTGAATGCGTGGAACGTATGCAGCATTCCGCCCATTCCTGACGCCGCCATTACTGTACTTGGTAGGAGGCAGGCGTCAGTTCACGAGACATATCTCGTGACGGTGGTCTTCTTCTCGCGCAGACCCCCAGCAGAGTTGTCGCGCGTGCTGAAAATCTACAGTTCCCAGAATGCATGGCGGCAGCGGCGACGCAATGAAACTAGCTGTGAGAGCGGACTATTTTAATGAAAATAACTTGAATTGAGTGGTCCTAGGTGTAACTAGTTGACTGGAAATGAGCGCCAAAGGAACGGGGACAGGTGAAGAAGTAGACGACAACACGGGGCGTCTACTTCTTCACCTGTGCCCGTTCCTTTGGCGCTCATTTCCAGTCATGAACCAACAAGCCGAGCTAAACATTTTGTTGTAACTAGTTGAATTTTGAGCGGGTGATTCGTGTGGGGTGAGATATGGAATGCCGATGGAGAGTGTGCATATTTTCATTTGTAGCTATTTTTATTCCATAATTGCGAAGTCACTGACGCTCTTCGTATTTGACCCACGAAATAGTGCGCTGAAAACCATGTGTTCGCAAAGGGCGTGTAGACACTTATTTCGGTAATACACCTGCCCTGTAACTCAAGTAAATTACACTTAAAAATTGCCCAGCTTTCACTTACCGATCTGGAGTTCGAATGTTTCTACGTTTTGATTCGAAAGAAAAAACAAAAATCGATAACAGTTGTTTAATTGCGTCGATTTTTCCTTTGAGTAGTTGAAGAATATTTTTGCCTGAATAGGTACCTACGCTATGGAATTACACATAAATGTAGATATGACTGCTTGACAGTTTCATACAAGCAATCCTGGTTACAACTTGCGGTTTTCAAACTAATATATATATATATATATATCAGTTTGAGCATAGCTGTGTTGCCACTTGCCATGTCGAAGATTTGTAAAAATGAAAATTGCCACATGAGGTAAACAAAATCACAACATTGTTTTGAAAGATTCTACCGCGAAAAAAAAATGAATTTGCACGAAAAAACAGACCAAACCATTGCGGGTGGTTAAAATCACCGCAAATGATAAGAATATTATATGGTAAGAATCAACCCGAGCTTCCAGTAAATCATGAAGAAACGGAGCGATGTTTGAAATGTAGGGGCTTATATCAGGCAACTAAAACATAAAGTTAGTAGCCGTTTTTATTCTAAACAAAAAAGCAGCAAAGTTTAGCACAACATCAAACTATTATACATGATACGATTTTTAAACACCTTCCAGTACTGCTGCGGTTTGGCTATCCTCTGTTGTTGCAAAAATAAAATGGGATCAGTTTAAACATCGGCAGTGAACCACGTTTGTGTTAAAATGACACCTTCAGTGGTGCTTAACTGGACTGCCAGAAGCAGCTCGTGTTGCTTTGAAAAAATAAATATTCTGGTTATTACAACACAAATATAGCATGCTTGAAAAGGGGCGAGAGAGATTTTCCAGAAAGGAGGAATCCGACTCATGGACGCGGTATTGCTATCTGGGTAGTGCTATCAGCGAGTTTTATTGCTTATCATTAACTTTATATTTCACATTATCAGCTTGTCATGTGGGAGTTTGGATTATTTTTTCTGAGATAATCATACAATGATGAAAAAATAAGACCTTCACGGCTAACATAAAAAGTGAAACTTCTGTGAAGCATTAAACTGACAGTCGATGTTTTGAGAAAGACACTCAGCTGCTTTTTGTCTTTGCACCAGTCTTACGATTAAAGCGAAAACCTATAAAATAAAATAAATTGGTCCAAATTCAAATCGTGTACACCTTCGAATGTTTTATTTGCACGTTGCGAAGGCTTTCTCGACCTGATTGGAAATGAGCCGTGTTTCGTCCTCGGCAATTAATTATGAAGTAGTACACTGAATGAGTGTGTATAACAAATATAAACGAAACTCCAACTCAGTATATAGAAAAAGTAAAATTTGAGCGTGCAGAAAAGTACACAAGTGAGCTAAGCTGAAATATCAATATTAGCCGGAAGATTTTTAGGCATCCACAAAGAAGGCAAAACGCCATCTCGTTTTATGCAGACACGAGGCAGTGTTATAAAACAGGAATAAAACACGATCGATAGACAGAGCGATTGGTATTTCTGATCGGGACCTTGCACCGATCGTTTCCATATGAATCTGATTTTAAAGCACCTGGTTTGCAGACGAATTGTGCAGGTGGCGTCTCCTGGCAACGCAAATATGCAATATGTTTAAAAATTAAGCTTTTTTTTTTCTTTGGGGGGGGGGGGGGGGGGGGGTTGGTTATTTCAATGAACGGAAGGAAAAATTTGTACCTTCTAAAAAATAACCTGAAGCCAACTTTGGCGAACTATACATATGTTGTCTCGTTTTGCTGGAATCGGGGCGCTAACTCTGGCGGCGGCTTCCCCAGGGCGACTGTACAGTTCGCCCGCTAAAGAAGGAGACAATCTTTGCGGCAATCATGTCGCTAGAGCTTTTTGACAATAAATTCAAATGGTCTTCATTCGCAAAAAAAAAAGAAGTTATTTTATTTAATTTAGCTGCCCGAAAAAAAAAAAAAAAAGGAAGATTTTTGACTGCAAGACCAGAGGCGTTCAATCTCGCTTCGATGGATGAAGCTGATGTGCTACGCCTTCTTCGCTTCCACAAAACCGACGTAGGTCTTCTTCGCTCCACGGTGAAAATTCCGGCCACCCTAACTATTAACGGCTGAGTCACCGAACATGGTTTGAACCCGCGTCATTGGCGACTTCATCAAAAGGGGAAAGCGAAGCTTTAACCAACGCAGCTTACGCCACATCCTGGCAAACTTAGACAAACAAACAATATGATTCTAAGAAAGCGCTGGTGTCTTGTTTACGATTAATTTGTTTTCCTTTTTATTTGTCGTGCATTTGACGCTTATCCTCTCACCGCCACCGCGACGTATCGAGACGCTTCTAATGTGAACCGCTGTGACCACACGATCCCAGCTAATGGTTCGAACACTGGACTAGGGTAATGTTTAGTCCCCTCGCGCATACGAGGGGACTAACCTATCAAATCGGATCGTTTGTGCAGAAACGGTTCCCTAAAGCTCTCTACTGGCAGCGTGTGAAACCCTGGGCGTAGCTTATAAAGTCCTCACTTTTTTTTTCTTGATTCATTTGTCAGCGTTCCTGTTGGCAACTGCCGCGATCGCATTTGCCTTGGAGCGAGAATGGGATGCACAAGGCGCTGCGCGCCCTGCGCTGCGTAAGCAGTCGATGACTACTAGCGAAGTGCGTGACCAAAAGCGTGGTTCTTTGATCGCAAGTCTTCTTTGGCCAAACGCTCACTGTGACGTCTTTATTTTGATAATTACGTTTTTTTTTTTTGTTTTTGTTTCGTTGAAGGAAAACAGCGCAATGTAAGAGTGACAAATGAGACTATGTTGCTTTAAAGGATAACTCCGGTACATTGCCTTGATTTTAAGGTTTACGACGGTTTTTAATGAAGGAAGTTGTCGTATCTGCGTATATAGCTGATAACCGCATACCATGAAGTATGCACTTTTATGTCTGACGTCACAGTGCTGTGCGCCTGCGCACTGTGTTTCTTATCTGCATACATTAAGCCCCGATTTGATGTTCCAGACAGTCGTTCTAAGGCTGCCAGTGTTGCACCTCGGAATAAACTGCTTTGCCAGAAATGCGTCTCGGCCCCAATTGTAACAATTGGCGACGAAGATGGCTGAAGCAGACCGCAACGACCGCAACTATCGGGAAGCCGCCGGAGTTCCAAGCTGACAGCGGAAACTTTGAGACTTATCTCGAACGCTTCGAGCTGTTCGTTGCAGCCAATGACATCGCAGAAGAAAAGAAACTGCAAGTCTTCTTGACGGCCATTGATGAAAGAGCTCACACCGTCCTCCGGATCCTGCTTCTCCCGAAGACGCCGAACAAGGCATCGTATCAGGAGGCCGTCAGCATTCTTCAAAAACACTACGCACCTAGACGCTTACTGGTCACAGAACGATTCCGTTTCAATCAACGAAACCAAGGGCCTCACGAGACCGTGACTGACTTCATCGTGGAACTCAAGAAGCTCGCAGCGACATGTGAGTTCGGCGCTTTCCTCGAGGAAGCTCTACGCGACAGACTCATCGCGGCTCTGCACGCCGACACCATACGCTGTCATCTTCTCGCAATGCCCTACACAGAAGTCACCTGGGACCGTGCTTGCAGCATAGCTACGGCTATGGAAGGGGCGGCTCAAGACACAACGAAAATGCTGACGTCAAGCAACGCGGGACAACCTCCAAACACCGCGGACGTCAACTGTCAACAAGCACCGGCCCCACCGCGTCGGACAGCGACGACGAACGCACCGACCAAGTCAAGGGGACGCGGACAGAAAGCGACGAAAGCTGTGGAGCGAAGGACTGAAAAACCGTGTCACCCGTGTGCAGGACAACACTTACCTGTAAGTTGCCCTTTTCTGAACAGCGTTTGTTATAAGTGCGATAAAAAGGAACATGTCGCAAAGATCTGTAAAACCAAAGTTGTGCAACACGTAGCCGAGAGTGAGTGTGACAACGAATTGCTCTCGTTGTGTCACACTAAGAAAGTTCCGATGGAACTAGATACGGGGGCCGCAGAGAAACGGAGTGCGTGAAGCACTTCCTCATACAAGCTTTAGAAAAGCAAGCGTCAAACTCGTGACATACAATAGCACGCCTGTCGCAATAAAAGGAATTGTGGACGTGGAAGTTCGCTACCATGACCAATGCTTTCAATGGCCACAGGTTATTGCAAAAGAAACTGAAGGCGCAAGAATGCCTACGTTATTTGACCGAGACTGGCTCAGCAAAATAAAAATCTGTAGGCATGAAGTCGTGCAAGTGAAGGCCTTGGCCGCGGAAACGATACCGTTGACTGAAAACTATCGCCACGTATTTGAGCCGGAGTATGGAGAGATAAATGGTTTCAAGGCTAGCATTCGTATGAAAGAAAACGCCGGCCCGGTGTTCTGTAAGGCGCGTCCAGTGCCATACGCTTTGTTCGAGAAGGTCGAGCAGGAATTGGCAAACCTCGAAAAGGCTGGAGTCGTGTACCGGGTAATTAGGCCCAGTGAATGGACTACTCCCCTCGTAATTGTGCCGAAAAAGAACAGCAAAGAGCTTAGAGGATCTGCGGGGATTATCGAGTCACTGTTGACCCTTACATGAAAGTTGACCATTATCCTTTGCCGCTACCCGAGGATATCATCGCAACCCTACGTGGTGGAACAGTGTTTTCGTTCCTTGACCTCTCGAAGGCGTATTTACTGCTCAAACTAGATGAGCGAGCACAAGAACTGCACACTGTCAACACGGATTTGGGCCTCTTTAGGTTCCAGCGCTTGCCATACGGCGTAGCGTGTGCGCCGGCACTTCGTCAAGCCGTTATGGGCCAAGTCCTGCACGGTCTGCCGGGAACCGCCTGCTATTTAGATGACGTTGTCATCGCAGGAGAAACACGTAAACAGTGTCATGACAGACTTGAACAAGTGCTCATACGCCTGAGTCAGCACGGCATAAGGGTCAACGCTGAAAAATGCAAGCTATTTCAACAAAGAGTGAAGTATCTGGGGCACGAAATTGACAAAGATGGGTTGCACCCCACTGCAGAGAAAGTAGCAGCCATAAACAACGCGCCCAAACCGGCTAACCTGACTCAGCTGAAAGCTTTTTTGGGCTTGGTAATTTTCTATGCGAAATTTTTACCTAGTCTGGCTAGTGTGCTAGAACCGCTGCATCATCTGTTGCGCAGAGACACGAAATGGCACTAGTCACGTCAGTGTGACGATGCGTTTAAAGCTTGTAAAGAAATGCTGACTGATCAAAGTGTTCTTCAGCTGTATGACGTCACGAAAGATATTCAGCAAACGTGTGACGCGTGAGAATATGGCCTTGGGGCTGTCTTGGCACATATTGTAAACGGTGAAGAGAGACCAATAACATTTGCGTCGCGATCACTTTCAACATCTGAGCGTAATTACAGCCAGATAGAAAAAGAAGCCCTGAGCATTGTGTTCGGCGTAAAGAAGTTTCATAAGTACCTTTACGGGCGAACTTTTAACGTGATGACAGATCACCAACCGCTAACGATACTGTTTGACCCCAAGAGACAGGGAAGCGCTGTTGCCGCGGCAAAAGTGCACCGATGGCTGACATTTTTGGTCGATTACCGTTACAAAGTAACGCACAAACCAAGAACAGCTATCGGCCACGCTGATGCTTTGTCGCGTCTGCCACTTGCAGACACTCAGGAACATTTGAAAGATATTTGTTTTATTTTTCTCCGGTCAGTGATCTACCATTCACAACTAAAGACATCGAGCGTGAAACAGCCCGTGACGACCAGTTGAGGGTTGTTCGCGACATGATAAGGAGTGGATGGCCTAAAAGTGTGCCTGACGAACTGCAGCCATTTTGGACGCGTCGTTTTGAACTTTCCATCGACGACGGTTGTATTATCTGGACAAACAGAATTGTTGTTCCAAAATGCCTGCACGATGTTGTTCTGGGTTTACTGCACGAAGCACATCTCGGAATAACAAAAATGAAAGCAGTGTCCAGGTCAATGATCTGGTGGCCTGGCATAGACGAAACGCTCGAGCAAACTGTACGGGAGTGCAAAATTTGTCAAAGTGTCCTGTCCGTACCACAACCGGCACCGTTGTCACCATGGAAGCTCTGTGGAAACCCATGGGAAGGAGTACACTTGGAATTTGCCGAGAAAGAAGGACAGACGTTCCTCGTGGCGATTGATACTTTCTCCAAGTGGTTGGAAGTCAAGATAATGCACTCGACGACCGCATGCAAGACAATCGAAACTGTCCGTTCTTTCTTTGCATGGCATGGGTTACCAATGGAAGTAGTGACTGATAACGATCCACAGTTCCGAGCCTCCGAATTTCAAGATTTTTTGAAAGCGAACGGTGTCAAGCACACGCTCACGCCGCCTTATCACCCGCAATCGAGCGGGGCAGTAGAGCGTGCTGTACAAACAACAAAGAAAGCACTGCTGAAAAAGTTGCTCGATGACAAAGAGAAAGGCAATACGAGGTCACTACAACCTAGGATTGACAATTTTGTGTTTTCATATCGCACAACACTGCACAAGTTCACGGGAAAGACACCCGCGGAATTATTCCTGAGACGGAAACTGCGAACCCGCTTGCCGTTGCTACGGCCTATTAAAGTGCAATGATCGAGAAAACTGAAAAAGTAAAAATGTGTGCCGATAAGCGTAGGTCTGGACCGAGATCTTTTGGGGTGGGTGACCGTGTGTTTGCACGTTATTTGCGTGCTGATGTGGCGAAGTGGTTGCCGGGTAAAGTGAGGAAAGTGAAGTCGCCATCCACATACCTGGTTGTCGTCGGAAACAAAGTAAGGTTTATGCACGCTGATCATTTGCGCCGGTCGTTCGTTGAAAGTTCGGAGCAGCCGGAAGGCAGTCCCGAGTTAGACATGCCACATGCCGCAGACATAGTGGCTACACCTGCTGCTAGTAACCACAGCGGTGATCTGCCTGCACAGCCTACACGTCACCCGAGTTGGGTGCCGACCAGTAAGGAACCTCCTAGTGTCATACTGAGGAGCGCGAGAGACAGGCGACCTCCTGATCGCTTCCGGCCTGATGAATTTTAATAAGTGTTTTCAATATTAGTTGGAGAGGGAGTGTCGTATCTGCGCGTATAGCCGATAACCGCATACCATGAAGTATGCACTTTTATGTCTGACGTCAGAGTGCTGTGCGCCTGCGCACTGTGCGTCTTATCTGTATATATTCAGCCCTGATTTGATGTTCCAGACAGTCGTTGTTCTGAGGCTGCCAGTGTTGCACCTTGCAATAAAGTGCTTTGCCAGAAATGCGTCTCGGCCCCAACCTACGCTTATCGGCACACACTTTTACTTCTTCAGTTTTCTCGATCATTGCACTTTTTATAATAGGCCGTAGCAACGGCAAGCGGGTTCGCAGTTTCCGTCTCAGGAATAATTCCGCGGGTGTCTTTCCCGTGAACTTGTGCAGTGTTGTGCGGTATGAAAACAAAAAATAAGTGTTTCTAATTACTAGCTGTCGCTTTTGCTTCGACGCCTCGTGTCGTTTCCTGATTATCCTATCAGAAAGTTTTTTTGCGGGGGTCTACCTGAAAACGAAACTACAGCGCTCGAGCATGATGGCAACCCTCGTGATCGGGTCATTGTGTTACGCTAAGTTCGCGCTGCGGTACACCGCAAAACGTACGACTTTTCTAGTCCCGAACGTAGCTCCTATCGGTCAGGTAAGAAGCTACGGCAGTTTTACTCTTTTTTCTTGCATAAAGCAGACATCTGTAGCCAATGTTTATACGTATTCAGAAAGTCGCCAGCGGAAGATCGAGTTTGCCACAATGAACGTTGTGTCAGAACGAGACCCAACGTATCTTCCGAGAAGATCTGCAATTTTTGTGGAAGCTAATCGTACGCTCGCGCTTAGCAGGAACGGACTAAAGTATGGCCACCAGTGAATGCCACCTTCCGCACCACGACGCGCGTGAGCGAGAAAGGAGTATATAAACCAATTGCTAAACTACCCAACCGTCAAGAAGAATGCAGGGATTGGTGTTCCACGCGCCGCACGTGCTGACCTCAGCACTAGTAACGCAAATGCCTAAAACAAATTGCATATTGCAAGCGCGTTCGTCAACGCTTTAGCTTGGTGATTTATTTAGAATCTTTTATATGAGGAAGGCGTGCACGTGTGGCGCGTGGAATACCAATCCCTGCATTCTCCTTGATGCTTGGGAAATTTAGCAATTCGTCTATAATCTTCGTGCGCGATTGTCGACGGGCACTTACGAAATATGGCCTCTTAAACATAATGTAACAAGCAAAATTCTTCTCCTGGGACGGCTGAAAACATAGCAGAAAACACGGCAAAACAAATGGCAGTACGAACGCGAAGCTTCATTGAAAACGAAGATGACATCAGGGAGCAAGGTTGCTTGCCAAATAGCCACCCCGCTGCAGGCCCGTAGAGAAGCTGGTGGTTCCATTTTTAATATCGGTTTAAGAGCGAATCGCGGTTACCCATTAATGAACTATATTGGCCGTGCTCATAATTAAACTCCGTTCATAAATATCAGTCATTTGCTTTGATTTCACTTTTGACCGGATACCCTTGAAGAATCGCCCGTTTCCGGCTTGAGCGCCATCGGCGTCGGCGTAACTGCGCGCGTTGCATTATGGGAAGACTTTGGGAATAACCGCGCGTTGCATTATGAGAAAATATCGCCGCTCAATTTAGCCAAAAAATTTAGTAAAGAACTTTTCCCGCTACAGTTAGCGGAAAACGTTTCACGTTGAATTATTGGAAGCATTTCTACTCTAAATCTAGCTGAAACAATTTTATACTAAATAAAGCGAGAATAATTTCCCCGCTAAATTGAGCAAAAAATGTCCTCGCTAAATTTAGCAGAAAAATTCCCCGCTAAATTCAGCGGTGAAAATTTCCACGTTAAGTTTAGCCGAAAATTGTTCCACTAAGTTTCGGCGACAAATTTCCCCCCAAAATTTATCAGAAGTAGGACAGCATATCTAATAAAATTTTGTGGTTGATGCGATCAAATGCTTTACTAAAGTCTATATATATACCGATGGTAAACAATCGACTTTTCTATTTTAAAAATAAGATCCTTCTGTTCAAGTAAAGCAGACTCTGCAGACTGCTTTACGGAAACCAAATTGGCAATTCGTTATCACAAAATGCCCTTTAAAGAAAGAGTTTAGGCGTTTTCAAACAATGGTTTCAAGCCATTTCGAATATACTGGAAGTATAGACATTGGTCCATAGTGCTTCATTAGATCCGTCTGTCATCCTTTATATATCAGAAGGATTTAGCTAATTTAATTTTACACGGAAATGTTCCTCATAACCGATCAAGGTTACAGATATGCACCAGGGTAGGTGCGATGTTATTACGAACAAATTTCACAGGCCTAAATTTAGGTCGTCTGTGTCGCGGCGTCTACTGTTGCTAAGACCCGCAAATACAATAAGTAGCTTTGTTCATCAGTCGTATTTTAAAAAAAAGTGTCTTCTGTACTGTATGTTCAATAAATTCGGAAGCATTGGCATTATGTGTTGCCAAGATTCAGTTTGCAAAAGCTGTGTTGAACTGTTCTTCAAGCAACGTCTCCGACAATTTTGTGCCATCAACTAAAATTTCGTTTACGTCATTACGCTGTATACTGTGGTGTAAAATTTTATTTGAAGATTTCAAGTTTATTTCTAGTGGTTTTTTTTTACAATTTCTATTAAAGAGCTGCGTATAATACTCTTGCTTAGCCTTTCGTAACTCGGATGTCACGCGGTTCCGATATTGCTTGAAAATAAGAAGTTTATCGGGATTATTTGTCGATAAAAATTACTTATAGAAATTACCTTTTTCTTAGCTTTCCGGTGTATGCATTATCGAAAGCTTCAAAATATTTGGACAGGTGTTTTGGCTTCCCATGAGAAATTCGGGCCTTAAGCTTTTCTAAAGACATAATGTGCATGTCCTTGTCATCTACACACGTTTTATAATTAGATGGGTCCAAATCAGTGCTGGAGACCTCTTTCCTAAACTTTTAAAAATTACCTTCGGATATATTCTTATAAGACATATGAAACTTTATCTGAGCTTCTTACGACAGTACTATACCCGCATGATATAAATATGGCGATGGGATCACTAATGCCACTAGTGATTTACCACCGTAATGGGCATCTCAAACGTTTCTGAAAGAAAATGTCAAGAGCGCTTCAGCAGTAAATATTTATTTTAGTGGGAGACAATCATATTCATGAAACCATTTCAGCTTAGGATGTAACTTAATTGCGACGAAATAGTCCAATGTTGCAGGGTATTTACATTGAAATCTCCTGATCAGAAAAGAGAAAATTCATTTACTGATATGAATGTCAAGATATTTATCTAAACACAAATAAACTTATCGAAACACGCCATTGGCGACGTATGTACTACCGAGAAAAATCATAGTTCGACTCGTTACTGCTAGTGTTTTGGAGGCGTCCGTCATTTCAGTATACTTTTCCAGAAGTTCACACCGGATGTCTTGCCTAAGGTAAATAAAAATACCCCCCCCCCTCCCCCCGCGTTTCTGTTAACGATTTAATTAAAACCTTTTATACCATTTTAAGACTTACATATCGTCGTCATTATGATACCATATTTTAGTGTACAACAAAAACGTCGAACTAGGATGCAAAATGAGAAAATAAGGAATCTATTCGCCCATTTTATGTTTGAGAGAGTGCACATTGAAATGAATAGTTGATAGACATTTCCATTTCCTAAACATCCTATTACGGCTGATGGCAAAATTAAGTCGTGATACCGCTTATCCATACAGTGTGATACTAGCTTACATCAGTTTCTAGCAAATTTCGGCAAGATCATCGACATTTCCTAGTTGAAAACTCTGGGCACTGTCCGTTGTTTTTTCTTTTGGCGAAGATTTTTTTTTTGTAACCCACATAGTGTTCCAAAAGTTTTTTTTCTTTGCTTTCTGCCGATAGCACGGCCAAGCAAACGTTTGAGCGCTGGCCATAAATGTTCACTTACAAAAACTCACAACGCCGGTGACAAGCCGAAGTCAACAAAAATGGCACGCATTTTTATCTTTTCTTTTTCCTTTTCAAGTACAGCATCGCGTTTACGGCACATACAAAGAGGATGATGATGTTAGTTTCCCAGTAATATGTATTGGTACAAAATGACAAGCTTAAACGTTCTAGTGCTCTTATCACTGAATGACCTTATGGGTGGTTCACCTATAAGAGCACAGTTATTGCATTGCTTCGGGACTTTTTGCATAGCTTCCTTCATTTGAGGAAGGCTGTAATTTTGCTTTTTTAAGTTTACATTTCCCGTTATATATATATATATATAGATATATATATATATATATATTCTTTCAACTGTTTGTAATGGACGTTCATGAATTTTACACCAGATTCAAAATCGCTCAGGACGACTCTGATGTCCCTCTCAAATGACACTCTCGGCGCTCTAACTCCTTGCTTCGATTCCTCTTTCTTTTAGGTGGTTTTTTAGGTGGTCTTTTAGGCGATAATAAAGATAACTGCTTTGCTTTTCTTACTATGTTAAATCAACCGAAGTTGTTCTTTAAGCAGGACACTATTTTACTAGGTTGCATCGAATCCCAAACATGTGTACTAACCCTAATTATTATTCATCCAAAATTAATGGGCAGGCAAACGAGACCATATGGCCTCGCACGGCGTTATTGGGTTAGCACAGAATGCAGTTTATCAGCCAAGTTTTATGAGAAGACCGTCGAAAGCTTATGTAATCGATCGTGTGCATACCTCAAATACTGACTGTTCTGGCTGTTCTGTTTGAAAATGTATCTAACCCTTTTCTGCTTGGATGGTGAAAAACCATCTGCAGTATTTCTTAGATAGAAACAATTAAGAAAGCGACACGAAAAACCGTCAGGAAGAAGTGGGAAATCACGTCTCATTTCGATACTATAAGACATTTTGTTGTGACGTTACATCGTGACGGCACGTGCTAGTATGACGTCACGTGATGCCCTGATGCCACGTGACATAATGAGGTCACGTGACCATGTGAAATCCCGTGATGTCATAATATGCGACTCCGTGAGGCCACTTGTCATCATGACCTCGTCTGACGTCCGAGTAATGGGGACTCCTGACGTCACGTAACGTGACAAACACACAAGGCATCTTGCCAGCGCACTCACGACACATTTTGTGCTACCCGGTCTTTGTCCGCTTGATAAAACTATTTTAGTTTTCATATTTTATGAAGAAAAACAGGAAAGAAAACGTGAGAGGCAACACTGAACAAAGCGTGATGCCTTGTCCTTTTTTGCCTCGGAGGTATTGCCTTTTGTTTTTGGCTGTGAAACGTGAGTATAAATCAGAGCCAACTAGCTTCGACTTGCAGTCTAAGTTGGCATATTTTTTTTTTTTCTCACCCGTAGAAGCGGTTGAAGAGCTCATCGTCGTCCCTCATCTTCACGAGGACACTGTCCCACTCCTGGGGCTGCAGCGAAGGCATGCCGTAGGCGCTCTTCGCCCTGTACTCCAGTTCCCAGACGGGTTCGTCATCGGGGATGTCGTTGGCCTCCGTCAGGTTCGCGATGTGCGTCTCATGGTCCAGCACCGTCTACAGGAAAGCCAGGGGAACACTGTTCACACTCAACTGCAAAAAGTATAGGGTGTGTCAAGTCACCCTGCTCGATATAAACTATACCGTAAAAATCGACACCAGCACGTAGCAATCTAAACTTTCGTCAAAAGTGTATCTCACAGGTAGGTTGTTTTCTTGTAAAGTTAGAAAGCGTAGCTCCCTTTCTGTACAAAATAGGGCCAAGAAACTTGCCATAGTCAACGGCGGGTGGCGACGGAGACGACCAAGTCGAGTGGCGGGTCGCGTTTGGCGCTCGTATTGGTAGATGGCGCTACCTCTTTATCGAGACTGCTCGCGACCACCGTGGTTTGTAAAATTAGTATTTTTCTTTTTGTAATGTACGTTTGGTTTAAAAATAAATCTGGACAATATTATCAAAACTTCAAGAAAAAAAACCGCGTTTGCATAATGACTGCGCTTTTGCTGCCAACGAATTTCGTCTGCGCGTCGTCTGCTTTCTTCCGCTGTCGGCTACACCTTCGGACGCTGCTCCCGACGCCATCTATCAAAAGGCGCTTAAAAAAACCCGCAACTCGACTTAGTCGTCTGCGTCGCTGTCCCGCCGTTGACCCCTGCAAGTTTCTTGAGCCTATTTTTTACAGAAAGGGAGCTACGTTATCTGACTTTACAAGAAAACCCGAAAAGAAAGATTTCCACGTGCAAACTTCGATTTTTACTGTCTATTTTAGATACCGCCTGCTGGCTTGGCAACCCTTTAGATTATAAGCGAACCGTTATTTTGTTGACTTATTTTGCGGATGTGAGATTTGTGCTAATTGCGAATTGTTGCGAACTTTGTATGGGGTGAGCTTTTTGTGGTAGTGATGTTTGTTGGAGCATAATCGATTTATGTGTTCCCACACTGTCATATTTATACACGGGAAAGGGACTCCTCAAGCAACTACATAGTGCCCTTTCTTATTTCCCGTCCTTCACGATTATGAGGTCAATAGAATATAATAGAATTGTATTAAAAATTGCTGATTATTGCCTTACTCTTTTATCTTTGAACTGAAAGGTATTGATATAACACATTTTATTTTACAATATCCTGGTAGATTAGAGTGTAACGTTTAATGTGGAATGATTCTAAAGTTTTTTAGGAGCATTATGTTTGCTGTATAGAGAACGCGATTAAGTATTGACAATACATGGCAGCAAGGAGGAACAATGAACACCCAGGAACGTCCAGAGATCGGATTTGCACACTATATTGCTAAAAGTGGCTGAAACACGCAACGCGCGTGCTCCGCCACACATCGCACGTATAGGTGCGTCATCACGCTGGAAACGACGTCAAAAAGGCAAACCTCATGGGGCAGTGAGGACGCTTTCTTATCTACACCCTTCTACGTGGGAAGCGTGCCGGCGCATGTACATCGCGCGTTTAGGCCAGGGGGATTGGGACTTTCGGCGCGAAGATGTGCCCCCGATAAGAAACCTAAACAAAAAAACGCGTCGATATAAAAAAAAAATTTGGAACGCCGGAAAATGCACAGCAAGTCTCATATCCTTGTAATATGATTCGATTCGATATATTTAGACTATTTTCATTAGGTGTTAATTGAAACCTTTTAAAATATGTTTCATTTACTGAAGACAATTATTTACCCACAATTTATTGAACGCTATTAGCTTCTTTAAAGGTGTACGGCAACAAAATTTCAGCTCTTATTCTTTTTTTTGTTTAGCCAGAAACTACTTTGTGTCAGCGCCTTAGAACCACCAGTCTACCGTCTGTAATCGCACGAAAACTAATTTTAATACAAATAAAAAAATTAAGCGCTACCACCTGGTAGCTAGGAGGCCGATGTAGTTATGACATTGAATGCCCCCCACCCAGCGCCACTCACGGAATTACAGCGCATACGTATAGACAACTCGGGCTTGACTGGAATCGCCAAGCTTGGCGAATAAATCCACAGAGCTTCCGAATCGTACAATCTACACAATTAAGATCGCCGTTATTAAGAGACGATACGTAACAACTCTATCAATGGATGCGGGGACCTCTGCAAGTCAACCCCCGCCCCCCCCCCCCCCCCCCCACGCCCCTTTTGGGATGCGCTATAAATAACGCCCTCAAATACGGAACATAGTAAATCCCTTTCATACATAGTTTGTAGGTGTCACCACCGCAGGGTGCGCACGATTATTTTGACATACTGGTTCCCGGGAGCTCGTATTTCTACCGCGCACCGCGCTCGTGACGCCAGGTGCCTCTGCTCGGCCAAGTGGACTGTATTTGCTAGCATTGCTGTTTGGTGGCGTCAACGCGTGACAATCTCGCCTAGTAGCAATACCCCAAGGCTCTAGGCACTATTGCCTATACATTGCCCGTAACGTCGTTCGCGGCCATGACGGTATCTCATGTGCCGTAAACGTTCAGTTCACCGAGAAAGTTTCACACCGCAAAAGTAGGAGCGCGAGGGATGAATGAATGAAATTGGGGTTTCTTGGCGCATCAGCAACAAAGGCCATCGTGCGCCAGAACTATGATAAAAGAAATAGCAAGGATAAGTTGATAACAAAGTCAGCTCTCGTAAAGCAGCACAAAAATTTAGAGACGGTGTATAAGGCCAATATCCTTCAAGAACTCATAAACCTGTGTATGTGGTATGAGAGGTTCTTCCCCAAGCAAAAGCATCAGATGAAATGGTACATGCTCATGATAAAACAATGCAAAATGTTTGTGACGTTCACACTCATATTTTGGGCAGACTAATAGAATATGTAGAATAGTTAGGGGTTCAGAGCAGGAATCACACTCGGGTGCCTCTTCCCCCCTTAGAAGATGTCCATGAGTGAGATGCGTATGTCCAATCCGCAATCGGCACAAAACAACCTCAGTAAAAACGCTCACGATGCCTGCAACTTTTCCATTCAGTTAGAGTGCTTTTGATGGCGTGGAGTTTATTGTGTCAGTGTCCCATTCCTCTTGCCAGTTCTTTATTATCTGCCTTCGCAATTTTGCTCTATAATCAGCAGCTGGAATTGCAAAAAATGTCAACACTGCGATCAGCCGAAGTTGCGGCAGCCCGATCGGCCTCTTCATTACCAGCTATGCCCATGTGGCTGGGTACCCAGCAGAACTCAATGGCCAGTTTCCGCTCCAGTGCTTTAAGCACTCGTCGGTGTAAATCTGTTACAAGAGGATTCTTTTTCCTTCCTACGGATTTAAGGGCTCTTAATGCACTAATCGAGTCGGAGAAAACTATCGTTTTAAGGAATTTATGCTTCAAAATGTGCTCAACTGCCATTATTAAACCATAGAGCTCAGCTGTGAACACTGTGGCATCTCCATTTATTCTTCGAACACACTAAATGGACTCTGAAACAAAGGCACATCCGACATAATCTGAAGTTTTTGTGCCATCTGTAAACAAACTGCAGCAATTTTCATAACTAGCATGCATTTCAAGAAATTCTTGTCTTATGACATCTGCAGACACTACTTGCTTGTTGTATTTGGTCAAGGAGAGATTGCAGTTTACATTATTGTTCTTCCAAGGGGCCAGTGGTTGCTGGAGTTCAACAAAAGGACCAGGTGCTTCAAAGTTATGTTGTTCAGTTAGTGTTTTTATGCGCAAAGCAAAAGGTTTTGTGATAGATGGTCTATTCTGAAAGGTGCGTTTATATTGTATATTTTGTATGATGGAGTGGACAGGATTGTTTGGCGAAGAGCGAATTCGTAGAGAGTACTGAACACTCAGAAACAACCTGCGCCTCTCAAGAGACCATTCATTTGCTTCTGCATATAGACTAGGCACCGGTGATGTACGAAATGCCCCCGTTGCATGCCGAATACCCTGGTGGTGGATGGGGTCCAACATCTTGAGAGTTGTTGCTTTGGCTGACCCATACACGATACACCCATAGTCCAAAGTTGAGCGTACAACTGCTCTGTAAATGCGCAAAAGACAGACCCGATCTGCACCCCAGGACTTGTGTGAAAGAACTCTCATAATATTTAGCTTCTTCTGGCATCTCAATCGGAGCGACTTAATATGTGAACCAAAAGTGAGCTTTTTATCGAAGGTGACGCCGAGAAACCTATGTTCGGCTTTAACTGGCAGCACTGCCCCTGCCAAATGCAGCGAGGGGTCCGGAAATAGGCCTCTTCTCTTGGAGAAACAGACAACAACAGTGTTTTCTGTCGAAAACTTGAACCCGTTTTGATCGGCAGACTTCGTCATTCTATTGATAGTCATCTGCAATTGGCGCTCGCAAATGAAGAGATTGCATGACGCAAACGAGATCTGCACGTCGTCGACATATAACGAGTGCATAACATTTGGTGGAATCACCTGTGACAAAGAATTGATCTTCAAGAGAAACAATGTAACACTGAGAACACAGCCCTGGGGGACACCATTCTCCTGAACAAAAGAAGCAGAAAGCGTAGTTCCTAAACGCACTTGGAAGGTTCTATCTTTTAAAAAGTTTGCAATGCAGTTGAACATTCTTCCCCGTATACCAACATGCACAAGATCTTGTAAAATTCCATACCGCCACGTGGTATCGTAAGCCTTCTCGAGATCAAAAAACACAGAAAGGTAAAATTGTCTGTTAACAAAAGCTTCTCTGATACCAGTTTCAAGGCGGACAAGGTGATCAGTTGTAGACCTTGAAGCACGAAAACCACATTGAAAACGACTTAAAAGACTGTTGATTTCTAAAATAAAAATGAGCCTGTTGTTTACAAGTCTCTCAAAAGTCTTTCCCAGACAACTAGTCAACGCAATAGGGCGGTAACTAGAGGCATTAGATCTGTCTTTTCCTGGTTTTAAAAAGGGGACTATAATGGCTTTTTTTCCACTCATTGGGTAGCTGCCCTTCTTTCCATACGCGATTAAAAAATTTAAGATGAAAATCAAATGATGATTCAGCAAGATGGTTTAGCATGCTGTAATGAACTCTATCGGAACCTGGGGCTGAAGGCTTTGATGATGCAAGAGCATAACGTAGCTCAGCAAGTGTAAAAAGTTGGTTGTATTCTTTATTGTTGCTGCCAGCAGTAACAAGCCTAACCTTCTCTGCCCTTGCCTTGTGACTTAAGAAGTTTGTGCTGTAATTTCCAGATCCTGATATACTTTGAAAATGCCTGCCCAGAATATTAGCCTGCTCTTCCAGCGAGGAGGGGGTATCACTGACTGGTGACGAAATTAAGGGAATTGAATACTGACGGTAGTCCCCGTGTATTTTCCTGACCCTGTCCCAGACGACCTTGACACGTGTGGAACTATTGATGGAGGAGGTATAGCCAATCCAGGACTTCTTTTTTGCCCGCTTTCGGACATAGCGTGCGAAAGCACGCTTCCGCTTAAAAGACAAGACATTTAGAGCTGTTGGATTTCGACGCAGAATTCCCCAGAATTTATTTTGTGTTTTCTTTGCTTCAAGACATTCATCATTCCACCAAGGCTTAGGATGTTTAGGCAAATAGCCTGTCGTTTGGGAAATCGAAACCCGCGCTGCCTCTATTAAGATTGTTGTGATGTGGTCATTTACTTCATCGACAGAGAGCGTGTCAAGGAGGTCATGGGAGAACACAGCAGTCTTTTGAAAAAGCTCCCAGTTTGCGGTTTCTAGCCTCCACCGGGGAGGACGCGACGGCAATCTTGGCAGGCGTTGCGTTGGGGTCAGGTGAACTGGGAAGTGATCACTGCCATATGGGTTATCAATCACATTCCACTGAAAAAAGCTAAATATATCCGGGGAACAAATGGAAAGATCGATACAGGAAAAGGATTGGTGAGATAAGCTGAAATATGTTGGTTCACCAGTGTTAAGCACACAGAGTTCCCTTGATGAAACGAAACGTTCAATCACTTTTCCTCGACTGTCAAACCGTTGACTCCCCCAAAGTGGGTTGTGTGCCTTAAAATCCCCAAGTCTAAAAAAGGGTTCTGGCAATTGATCAGCCAAGTGTTCAAGATCTCCTGCTGATAAAGCAAACGAAGGTGGTATGTACAATGAGCAAACAGTAACCAACCGATCAAGTAAAATACGTGCTGCAACAGCCTCTAGAGGGGTGGCTAGAGTTACTTCAGAGGCTGCAACATCACTCTTTACAACAATGGCAACTCCTCCTGAAGAACAAGAGGAGGTTAAACGGTCCTTTCTGAAAAGTTGAAATGACTTTAAAAAATTGGTATTTGACGGTTTTAAGTTTGTTTTCCTGAAGGCAGAGTGCTACTGGCTCATGTTTCTGCAGGAGAAAATTTACATCATCTAAATTGTGAAAAAGACCTCTGCAATTCCATTGCATAAGGCCCCTGGCCATGAAAACCAAAAACAAGAGGATTGTGAATTATGGGCCAGTGATTCTAGTTATTGTCTTTTTTGGATCACTTCTCTTGGGTGGGTTTTGAGGCCCCCCTTGAGAGGAGGCACCTTCCTTCTGTGACGGGGTAACCTCCATTTCTTCTACTGATGCCTCCGAGCCTTTCATACGGCTCGGTGCATGTCCACCTTTCTTTGGTGGGTTCTTTGACCCACTCCGAGAGGAGGTACTCTCCGTTTGCGACGGGGTAGCCTCCATCTCCTCTGTTGGTGCACCAGAGCCTTTACTATGGCTCGGTGCAGCAGCTGCCTGTGCAGCTGAGATGGAACGCCCAGGGAGTTGGAGTCTCAACCTGGGACCTGGGGACCTAAGTGGTTGCGCAAGCTCTGAGGAATACACTTGCGTTCCCACAGTTGCCGTAGGCGGTGCAGGTCCCTTGCGCACCGCCTCGACAAACGAGCCTCTCTGAAACCGAGAGAGGCGTCGCTCCGCTTCGGCGTAGGAAATACCCTCCGTCACTTTCAGGGTTAGAATTTATTTTTCTATCTTGAAATGATCACAAGACATGGAATATGCCGGGTGATTCCCTTTACAGTTAACACACTTGGGATCTTCGTGGCAATCATCAGCGGTATGCTCGCTGCGCCCACATTTAGCACATGTCTCACGACCACGGCAGGAACGCGAGCCGTGCCCAAACCGCTGGCAACGGAAGCAGCGGATAGGGTTTGGCACATAAGGGCGGACCTTGCAATTTAAATATCCTGCTTTAACAGAGGATGGTATGCTATTTAGTTCAAAGGTGAGGATGATGTGCTTTGTAGGGATTTCCTTTCCATCCCTTCTAATGGTGATACGTTTGGCAGCGACAACGGCCTGGCCATGCATACCTTCAAGAATTTCTTCCACGGGACAGTCCATCAGGTCATCCTCCGAAATAACACCACGAACGGTGTTCAGTGTCCGGTGAGCAGAAACCGTTACCTTTGTTTCCTGAATATGGTTAAGGCAGTGCAAAGCCACTGCCTGGTTTTTTTCGAATACTTCTACTAAGAGATCACCAGTAAACATCTTTTTGCAGTTAAACTTTTCTCCTAACAGACCTTTCAGCACCTTTGCAACAAGGAAAAGTGACATCTTAGACAGTGGCTTCGATGCGTCTTCAGCATGAACTACAAAAAATTTGGTGATATAGTCAGTTTTGCTTCGTGACTCCAAAAGAGGAAAATTTTCTTCGTTGCGGACCCTTTTCAGGGACCGATCAGAGGTTTGGTTTTGCTTGGTACCCATACAGATGGGAAGGAAAGTTCAGTGCCCGGGTGCACCGCCCACCACGGAGCCCAACAAGGGGGTAGGTAATGTGCCATAGCAAGAAGGGCTTGGCTGACACAATTACGCTACCAGTGCTGCCCGGGCACTATACCCTAGTGTGGTTGCAGGGACAGGTCCTGTTTCCACTCAAGGTTGGCCCTTGCCGCCTAAGAAGGTGAAAAAGGAAGGAAGAGAGTGTAGAAGAAAAGAGAAAGAGGTGGAAGGAAAAGTGAAAGAAGGAAGAAAAGGGTAGAAGAGGCGACTGACTGAATCATCCTGGTCGGGCCAAGCCAGAACACCCGTCTACGAGAAGCAAGGGCCGAAGCAGTGTATTGCTTCGCCCGGGGGGCCCCGAAGGGTCCGAACATACCCCGGGCTCAGCTCAACCACCAGGGTCCCCTTTTCCAGGACACGGGTTAAGCCACGCACAGCCAGACGTGGGTGGGCGAACCCACATGGCTCGGGGTTCGTAGTGACGCCACTCACCAAGCACCTACTAAAGTAGGTGCCCCTTGCTTGCGGGTATGGTGGCCCACGTGGCTGGGGTCCGTGGTGACGCTACTCACCAAGCACCTAGCACCTGAGGTGCAGGCGCCCCCTGCGGGGCTCGGGGTCCGTGGAGACGCCACTCTCCAAACACATGCTTTCACAGATGCCCCCTGCGGGGGGAGCGCGAGGGAACCAGTAAGTAGAAATACCCATCCGTACATAGCAATGACGACAGCTGCAAGCTACGTATGTAGGGTATTATCTGGGTGTCGTAATTGAGAGTGTTATTCGAATGTTCTCTCAAATGTTATACCAAAAGAAGCTTCATAAATTATTGTCTCGTTATTTTCATTAGTTCACGTTATTCCGTATTGATAGCACGAAGAAACAACACTATTTGAACGTTATTTTTTATTTCAAAATGTGCGTTCTCTGTAAAGTGCGTTGCTTACTTTTTTTTATTCACTACATGTAACATACCGCTCACATAAATTATTGTGGACATTGGGAATTTATAAGCCGCGAAAAAAGTGGTTCATCTAAAAAAAAAACTGTTGTTTATTAAAAACTAAATATTAAAATAACATCTTAGAATAAACCTCATATCGAGACATTAAAGTATAATCACAAAATGGTTCTTTTATTTAGCATTAATTCAGTAACTGTAAAATACATAAACAAAGATTTATAAAGCTTCAAAAAAGAAGCAAAATGGCCTTGTTGACTATTGTGAGTAGTCAACAAGCTGTTAAATAGACGGTATTTGTTTTCTTAAACGAACTTAGTGGAAGCAACATTTTCTGGTCTTCCAGGATAGTCATCCAAACTCTGCTTAAGAGTAATTTCCCAAACGCACTTTGACACATTTTGTTCAAAAAGAGAGGATGTATATTTGCTTAAGAAAATACGTACAACTGCTCACCAAATGCCTATCACCAACCATTATTCCGCAGATCCAGTTAGCGTTCGCGCCCGTGTTTCCCGATTTACACAGTTATAGGTCGTCGACTGCTTACGTCTTCCTGAGAGTCATTGGGAGAGGACGTAAGAAAGAAGGAGCTGGGAGAAGTCGGCCGCTGAAGTAACTAGCCCACGAGGGGAGATTCCGGCGACGCCACCTCTCCTTCTAGAGCAAATTAGATGGGTGGCCTGTATTCCTCTTTGTGAGGTATTTGTCAACGGTTTAGCTTCCTCCTCGCGCCTTGTATTTGCGAACATGGCCCACAAACCATGATGCCACTATAGGGCTGTTAGAAACGCCCCAAAATATTGGTACACTCGTTACAGCCGGTTCTATAGAGTCAGGTCCCCGAACTTTTACCGTCACCGCGATGGACGCGGCATGCTTACAAGAGGTCTATAGAACGACAAGAACTTACCCAAGTGCTGTTGGAGTAGTTCCCATCAATTGTATACACTCGGAAGGCCGGGTGTCCCG
Organism: Ixodes persulcatus; assembly: GCA_013358835.2. Classification (NCBI taxonomy): domain Eukaryota; kingdom Metazoa; phylum Arthropoda; class Arachnida; order Ixodida; family Ixodidae; genus Ixodes; species Ixodes persulcatus. The sequence continues at coordinate 65,487 of JABSTQ010009247.1, forward strand.
ACCTGTAGGTGGTGACGCTGGGCGCCAGGTAGGCTACGCCCACGGCTTGCTTGTCGTCGTCGTCGTAGAACAGCTTGAGTTCGTCCATGTGCGTGTGACCGAAAAACTGTCCACGAACGGTGTCCTGGAACCTGCGCGCCAAATGCATCGTGGCTCGAGAGCCAACTCTTGTCTTTACTTTGTGCTCGAAGGCGGTCCCTCGATTTCCGCACAATGACGTCTCAAAATTGTCATGCTGGTAACTGGCATTATCCAAAATGTGGCGCAACAACAGACGTGAATGCGGAATGCGCATGGTCTGCTGAACGTCGCTTTGTAGCCAGATAGGCGATGGAAATCAAAGCAGACACGAGTCGGGACGCCTTGACAACTGCGACCCTCCCGCCCGCCCGCCTTTTTCGTCAGCAATTCTACGACCAACCTCCAGGATAGCGAAATCCGACAGAATGACGCGCCGGTTCCTGTGACAAAATATGTTGCCACTTTGGAACAACCGTTGATGCATTGGAGTGATAGGACGATTAAAACTCCATTCAAATGAGCGTTCCAAACACCATTCTGATTATCTGGTATTTGGTATTTTTGCTGTACCTGCTGATTTCTATAAGGACTAATGCCATGTCAGATGACTTAGCCTTGTTTTTACAAGCCTCCTTGAAGAAATGTATGTCTGAAATAAAATATTATTCTAATAACATTGATGATAGTTACGATAGCGATTATGCGGCTGCTGAGGCCTTTTCCTTCGTAGTGGGAGAGATTAAAACAACTGTGTTTCATAGCATGTCGCGCCACTAATGGCGACGTGTAGTGGCGATAATAAAAACAGCGCGCTTCTTTGCCTTGCAACATTTTGTTTCAAAACGCAAAACTTAAAAAAAAAACTAAAATCTTAGCGTTAGATCTCTTGTTAGATATCAATGATGTAGGATCGATGATTGAATAAAGTGATGAACTGCAGGACTAAAAAATGTCAGTGTACAAGAAATTAATTCTGAATGATAACCTGTCACCACGAAAATAATGACCATTGCCCGTTTTACTCAAAGTAAAAAGGTCAATTAGAACACTCAACTTTACAGTACACACAAGATTGCGTGCGCTGCCCCAAAAATGGAGTGCTGGTACCTTGGAAAGCTATCTAGTGACTCTAGGTTTGGCCGTGGTCAAGTATCCGCATGTGCACATTTGCCCAGGCAAGATTTCCCTAATAAAAAAACTACTGCCGTTACCTAACTATTATTTTGTTGTAGTTTTCGCTCCAGACTTGAAGGCAGTCGCCAGATCCAGGTGGAATGTGACCGATGATGTGAACCTGCGCATTGCTGAAAGGGTTAGGGCGGTCGCAAGCGATGATAAAAAAATCGTGAAGTAAAACATTAAGAGCCAAACAGCAGCCGAATACCTTTGTAGCGTTTGTCAGGACGCCCATAGCGCCAGCTGCACTGGACTTATGTTGACTTCAAAGCTATTTGAGCTGTCACAAACGCTATACTCGCCCGTGGACAGACGTTAAGAGACGCTGGAACGAATACACCTAGGAGAGAACGCCTGCGCCTTCAACTCAATTGTTATCGCTAGTGTATCCACACAGCGCCACCTACCCAGCGTCCGCATGGCCGGCAGCGCGTCTTGCAAGGTCTCACAACGAGCGCGACGGTAGTATACACGGTGTCACCAAAACGGATGCGTTACCGCTTTGCGTCGACTCCCGTCGACCTTCGGGTTGTTCGCCGCTTTGGGTGGGTCGGACATAGGGCTATTATAATCTAGTACGATAGAGGCTTAACTGTCGCTAGTCTCTGCGGGAATTCCGGTTTTAATTTGAAGGACACTGCAACAAGTCTATGTTTGCGGTGTTTCTTAGACTTCCTTACTTCCTAAGGGGGATACGCGCGCGCGTTATGTCTCTTTGCCGGAGAATAAAAGGAAGGCACTTTGTCTCTTGGGTCTTCGCGAAAATTAAGTATCTTGATCAACGTAATAAAAGCGCATTGCTTAAGTTACAGTAGATTTTTCGATGTTTAACTTCCCAGTCTTCCGAGTCCAATCCTATGTTACGCATTAGGTCCGTAAAAACAAGCGACTAATCTACGCAATAATAGCAGTTGAACGTATTCTAGAAAGTTTCCATGTAGCGCCAAAATTCCGATGGGACTAACAATTTGGTTGGACGCTGGCAGAAACGGCGACTGTTGCCGTCATGTAGCAAGTTCAGTGACAGCATCCTGAAATGCTGGGTCTCGAATGGTCAACTTGGTCCTATATGGGGCCACCTTAACCATGATGACGCCACCTTAACCATGATGACGCCAATATTGGCACAATATCGTGTGCTACCTGGGCCGTAGCATGGGTCAAAGCTAATGTCACTGGTGAAAGCATCGCCAAGCTCCCCGTCTGGTCGCCAGTTTGGTTCACGGAATGGGCAATTTCTCCTTGACCCCTTTAGTCTCTGTGAGGCGGTCTAAATTCGCTAGGTAACGTGGAACTTTCAATAACCAAACACCGGCGAAACAAGCGCACATCTGCGCGCCGCCACCGCATGCGGCACCAGCGCTTGGCGGCGTTGATAATTAATTTTCCTGTCTTTAACTACGCAAGAACAATGATGACATTGAACATATCCGTGAAGATAAGCATCATGAATAAGTGGCTTGCATGCCCAGCTCAAAGAGGCTTATACTGGCGAAAAGCGCTTTCAATACGATGATGCTACAGAGCCATCATGATGTGACTGGCTTAGAACGACCTTTTCAAAGCTTCGAAGAATGAAATTTCTTAGGAAACTGAACCCGATCAGCAAATCCGCTTGTGCTGTGGAGCCGTCTGTACGTTAGTATTTGTTTGTGTCCGGCTAGCAGGCAGGGAAAACAAAGGCGCACTTAACCGAGGATTCAGTGGCTTTGTTCAAAACTCAGATGCTAAGAGCGTAAGCCAAGAGAGGCATGGGCCTCCTGCGTTGCCCAGGGGGTGCTGCGAAAAGGAACTTGTTATTACTTGTTTTGGGTAGTAGAAACTTGAGCGTCTCAAACTGTCACACATGTAGAAGTGTCCCTGCACTAGTGCGGAACACGAGATCACGTGGAAAATACAAATAAACAGCGAGAATTCGTGCGTCGTCCAAGCACAAGTCGAAGCTGAGACGCTAGGAGTGTGAGCCTAGAAACGCCGTTGCACGTGTTCAATCATGAAAATAAAAAAAAAAAAGACGAAAGGGGCTTTGGGACGTTAGTTGTTTTGAGGTCATTACGCAGAGAGAGGAATCGCGCACTCTAGCGGTGGTGGCATGAATCTGGCAGAATCGATTGCCTTGCAGCTTTGAATCTAGCCAACTTCGGATTTCCAACTTCTTCTGCACCACAAAAAAAAAAAAAAAATAGTCAAGGTTTTATAAGTAATGCGACGCCCAATCAGGTGAACTTATACAACCCAAAATGAGGGCGCCACAGTTTGTTCATGGCTTCAGCGCAGCTGGCCTATTTCACGCCGTCTCAAAGTAAAAAAAGAAAGGAAAAAAAGAAAAAATGCGTCGCGACTCCAGATGTTTTTAAGTCATCACATATAAATATTAGACGCCTGCCATAGTGGTGGTGGCATTAATGCCGCATTCTTCACTGTTTCACGGTAGGCGATTTCGGGTGTCCAAAGGTGTTTTTTTTTTCGTTCTTCAGCATCACACAGAAAGAACGCAAGCCCAGCCAACGTGCCATAAGTAGCGAGAGGCCCAATCAGGTGACCTTAATTGTACTACCCAAAATGAGATAGCCACAGTTTTCTCATGGCTTCAGCGCAGGAGGCCTATTTCACGCCGTGCCGAAGTAAAAAAGCGTAGAAAAAAAAGGATTCGCGACGACAGATATTCTTAACTCCTCACCCAGAAAGAAGAGACGTCTACAACAGTGGTGGTGACATGAAAACCGTATTTGTTTATGTTTTACGACCCAGAACCTGGCCGATTCCGAACTTCGTAAGGTGTTTTTCTGCTTTCTACAGTACAAGAAAAAAAATTGAGATAAGGCGGTATAATTACTGCAAGGCCCAAGTGGGCGAGCTTGTACTACTCGAAGAACGCGCACCGCAGTTTGTTAACAGCTCCAGCTCACGAAGTTCGATGAGTCACTTTCTGTGCACTGGCACTGGAAGTGCGGTCATCGTCGCGCTACGAAACCTGTCTTGTTTAGCATATATTTTATCGAACCCAGCAAAACGATCAACGAGGGGCATGTCTTTCAAACTTAAATGAACTAATACCATAGAAAAACAAGCCTACAAACCCCTCTTCATGAACGTCGTCGCAAGTGGATTTCAGCAGGGCCACCTGGCTCGCGTGAATGTTGCCATCCTCTAACAAGGGTGCGATAGGACGCGGATATCCGAAGCCGGACGCGCCTGTCGCTTTGCTGGAACGGTGGTTGAGCATCAGCATGCTTGCCACTTGGGTTGGAGTCAGGAATCTACTAACAAAGACCCCATAGGGACGCCTCGCATTTCAGGCGGTATTGAATGAACTCGTATTTCACGACATTTGGAACGTTTTGTAGCGTTAGCTACTCTGACCGAGGTTGAGCAGTTTCGCGTGGCCCTCATAATGAGCCGTGCTCATTATGCGAGCCGTGCTCAATATGCGGAGCGCGCGGCGGCGGCGGCGGAGCTCCGCATAATGAGCACGGCTCGCATAATGAGCACGGCTCATTATGAGAGCCACGCGAAGCCGCCGCCGCGCGCTCCACCGCCGCCGCGGCCGCCTCGCCCGCCTCGCCGGTCTGTGCATTCCAGAGGAGTGACGTCATAGCCGCGGCAGACGCACTGGTGCCGCCGCGTGCCCAGCTGCGCGCCTCCGTTGCGCAGTAGCCAAGTCTGACGCTGCACCGGAGCCGCTTTGAGAGCGCCTCTCATTTTGCGCGCATAAGCACACGCTACGTATATCCTCACATAGCCGAGCTAAGCCACCACAATTTTTTGAGGTGTCACCTTCTCTCCTTGGGATTCCGACTCGTGCAGCTGTTCGACGAGCCACAAAAGTTCCTCTGCAGGATCTGCGATATCCAGCAACAGCCACCTGCGGAAATATTAGTGCAAGGAATTAGGAAGACTGGTGATATCGCAGTCAGGTTAAAGCTTTGAGGAGCTTCTTTATCTCAATGGGCTTTTTTCTAGTATCGAGCGCCGTCTGAGGGCTTGTCTGGGAACTAGAAACAAAGGGCAATCTAAAGTACCTCCGCCTATCAGAACAAGTTGTCATCGTACCGTTGTATTGTTTGTTTTTTTTCTCTTTATGTTGCATTTTATTGATGCTCGAAAATACAACATAGGCGCAAAGATAAAGGATTGACAAAATGAATCGCGCGCGACGACGCACGACGAGAATCGGCCAATGCGAGAACAAACGTTCCAATGGTTTGTCAATCCGGGACACGGCGCTTGATAGACCACACCCTATCGCGCACGCGCGGTGCTTCTGTTCCTTCGTAGAAGAATAAGATGCAAAATAAAAATTAAAAATCGTACACTTTCAGGAAAAATAAAGCGGTGTTTTGGAAAGTTTCCGCGCAAATCTTTGAGATTGCCAAACATCTTTTGCCTTATTTTGTCATGTTCTCTTGTTCTGTCACTCCCAGTTTTTACAGCCAGTTTTGTTGTAGAAGGCGCATGATTTCGCCCCATATAGCAGGCTATGATAATACACAAGGCGTCGTTCTTAAAAATATTACTAGGAAAGAAACACCCCGAAACTTACCAGTTTAAGCTGTTGCAGTAGTTCATGTTTAGAGAAACAATCTTAAGCCCAGGAAAAACTTTCGTAGCGTAGAAACCTCCTCTGAAATAAGATCGCGCTCGATAGTACACAGTTCATAACACCTTAGGAATCTGAACAAGATTCAATCGGAAAGGTTTCGTAATGTGCAATGTTTATAGATGATTTATAACACTAATGTAATGAAACATTAGCTTTTAAAGGGTACTACAACGAAATTTCGGCGCTTATGTTATGGTCTATTAGTGTTCAAGAGAGCGGTATCAAATTAGACACACCAATCTCTTGTTGAAAAAGACACGAAAAGGAATTTTAACACGAATTAAACTATTAGCGAAGAGCACCTGGTGGATGTCGCTAACGCCTCGTTTGTAATGCCCATATAGGAACCTTGACAGGTAGTGACGATGCCTGTCTCGCCTTCGGCCACCACGAGAGAAGAGGGGAAGGAGGAACTCGATCCCCTCTCCTCGAGACTCTCTGTTGTGTGTCCAAGACGTGGCTATTGTCCCTCTACAAGATTATAGAAGATTAAACCGTCACTCATATTTTATACAAATGCAGCACTGGGGTTTGTTGCGGTGGCCCGATCGCTGGCGTGCTGCAGCCGCTTTGGTGGCTGGAACGGCTAGGACATCCTCTCGACGTCAGCTTCGTCGCAGCTTTGCTCGTCCCAAGACAATCTACGACACGGTTGCGGCGGATGTCACGTGCTCTCCGCTGGCGCTCTTCGAGCGCTTGTCAGGTGTGGGCAGTTTATAACGAAAAATACATGTCATCTGGCTTCAAAATACACACGTGCGAGTGTCATTAACGTATATTCTGGATGGTATTCAGCCTATTTCTTAACACGACTGGTATATTTCAATTTTCTTTGAAGTATCCCTTTAAGAAAGAAAAGTTATTTTTCTTTGATAACTGCAAATAACGCAATCTCGCAAGCGAGCTGGACAAGAATAATGATAATGATCCCTGGAGACGAGGAACAAGGAAAACAAAGGAGACAAAATCACGAGCCTTTCCACTTTTGTGAAGGTGGATGTACCAGCGAAGCTGTTTAGCAAACGACACAGACCTGCCCCGAGGAGCCGGAGGAAACTAGACACGCGTGACGGAACCGCTATCCGGTGAAAGTAGACACTCGCAACGGGACCGCTAATCCGTGAGAGAAGAAGGAAATGAAACTAGGCACGCAAGCGCTTGAAACGACGCCAACGAAGAGGGCGGTGCGAGTGTAGACATGGCCGACGCGGGGCGCACAGTGTCAAATTTTTTAGAAATATTTATTATCTACCTGAGAGTCTACTGGTCTTGAAAATGGTGCCTATTGATAACTAATATTCATAACAGACATATTGCTAAATTACCCAAGCATCAAGAAGAATGCAGGAAATCCTGTTCCACGATCCGCCCTTGCCGGCTTCTGCAGCAGTAGCTGTTCTAAAGCAAAAACCTGAAACCTATGACATCTTCCCCGCGCGTTCGTCAACGCTTTATTTTGGCTATTTACTTTGAATCTTCTATACGAGAAAACGTGCGCGTGCGGCGCCGGGGTCTGCCGAAGTAACGTTTCTAAAGCAAAACTTAAAACAAATGTCATCTTGCACGCGCGTTCGTCAGCGCTTTATTTTGGTTAACTACTTCAAATCTTCTATACGGGGAAGACTTGCTCGTACGGCGCGTCATTTATTCAAATCAGTTATAAGGGGAAGGCTCGCGCCTACGGCGCGTGCGGCTATGCGACCCTTAGCAAAAAGAGGCCGTATTTGAAACGAATTTGAAATATATTGAATATGGATATTCATTTTGTATTCATTCTGTATTATTTTGTCCGCATTCGAAATACGCACGTAATGTATTCAAAATATATCATAAATATTAATCAAAAAAGATTTTAGATATACCAAAAATATAATTCCTTCCCCCTCAAGATGTCATTTGTGTCCTAAAAAGCGGCTACGCAATTTTTCATTTTTTTTTTGGATTTTGTTAGTAAATGTATTTCTGTGGTATTTGAAGGCTCTACTAAACACGTCCCACAACTACACATCAGAAACGAACACAAACACAAACACCATGACGCACTGGACACCTGAATCACAGTCCCATTGACTGCTCTAGAGCCTTATATAGCCTACATATTCAAGGTAATCATTTGGCCGGTGGCCAGCTCTGCACTTATTAAGGTTCTAAGTATTCTATCTTCTCCTAGGGAGTCGGTCAAATGGGGAACAGTGTTTTGAAGTTCGTGGACGATATCTCTTACTAAAAAGCATTGGTACAACTAATAATAATTTGGCGCAGTCGCTAAAACAATATCCACAAAAACGGCTTCTAGACGAAATGTTATTGCGTCTCTGCATAGCACCACTCAGGATGAAGCGAGTCAAGCTAGTTTCTTTACTTTAAAATAGTAATTTTGCTTTTCTTTACTAGTTAACTTTTTAATATGGTCATTAACGTCACTACTCACATCACATACAATGGCGAGTATACACATTCAGTGAACTTACATTGCGCTAACACAATTCTACACCAAACATATCTTTTCACAGCTCTTGCTGAAGCTTTCCAGCATCAGCAAGTATTGTGGTTGTAGTTCCCAAACCCCGTTTGTGATTGGTGTGCAAGAAACTCATCAGGTGTGTTCTTAATAGAAAAAAGGAAACAATAGCATAAACTTCTCTGATTCATGAGTGCGATGCTGCACAACTCAATGGACAAACTAATCAAATGTTGTATTTAGGCAGTTCAATGTACTCCACATCTGCTTGAAGTGAATTTCTGATAGGCGAGCTTTTCAATACTTTGGTAGTTTAAGTCAAACTACCAAATTATTGCAGTCAAAAGGTACTTAGGGTATAACACAACAGTATTTACGATTTCCAGGTATTTTAAGAGCATTCTGCGCATATTTTTGATCGCTGCCTTTTTTTAGGGTTGGAGTATATTTTGCACGAAATAAACTAATATTTTAAGAAATATAATTGAAAGGTATTTTGTGCCTACTAATTTAGTATTTACATATTTCAGAACGCATGAAGAGAACTTCAAATGTAGTTCAAATAGAGGCATTTAAAACTATTTTCAGAAATGTATTTCAGAACTAAGTAAAAAAAAAAGTGGTGTGTATTTTCGGCCTATTTTTGGTGTAATTAAAATTATGAGCTGTACTTCAAATACACTCAAATTAGAATGTGGTATATTTCAAACATCTTAGTTTTCGCTAAGGGGAGCGTAGAATGTTTAGTCACTGCGCACGAAAAAGCCACGGACCTCTAGCCATAAGCAGCCTTCGCTGTAAAACAAATCACCAAACACTGCTAGCTACCCTATTGAATATGCACCCATCTGCCCTGATGTGTTCCGGGACCCTCTCAACACTTAAAACCCCTTCAGTCTTTCGAACCCCTTTTGCCTTTTGGACTCCCTCAGCCCTTCAACCCTTTAGACGCACAGGTGGCTGCGAACCATATACATCAAATGCAATTTAAAACGCTATTAAAAATGTATTTCTGTCCGACACTAAGTTTTACATGCATGCTGTAATTCAGAAAGTCGATAAGAATCAACGTTTGCACGAACCCGGGAGCAGGCAGCTGTGGTAAAAAGCTATCTAAGCGATAAAGCACAACCGAGCTCTTTGTCGAAATAAATATATTTCATGGTACTCACAACGCCGCTGGGTAAACTCCTCAGATGTTTAGTTGTTGAACTAATAAAACCGAGCATGTGCACCACATGGACCCATACACACTGTCAGTAGCCGAAAACCTTGAGCGCGCAGGTAACATCCGCCGCCGTTGAGAAATCGCTGATGCCGCCAAGGTGGCGTCTACGGCATATTTTTTTGCTCGCGCAATGCTTCTGGAGTCGGACGGACGAAGAGGCAAGAAACGCTCGTTGACGAATCAAACGCAGGTTTTCTTCGAAGAAAAAAGCCAAAAGACCCCTTCTCATTTTTCCTACGTATCCACTCTTCCTCGTGATGTAGGACTTAGCGAAGAAATACATTGCGAGGGAGGAAATGCCGAAACTATACTCAGTGTCTCTAGTTGCGTGCAGTACAGGCGAAGGCTATGCCAGGCTTGGGGAGAAAGAGCACTCCTTCGGAATGCTAGGGACGAGGAGAGAAACATCCTCTCCTCTCTAACGTTCCTAGTGCTCTCCCTTCCTCCCCTAGCCCTCAATAGCCCTCCTTTTCCGTCCCACCTCCCTAGTGCTTGCACTTTCTGGCTCGGCCTGTCGTTGCCTTCGCCTGCACTGCACACAACTAGTGGTAAGGATTATTGGAGACTACAGCGAAATCGACGCCGCGTAGAGGCAACGCCGAGAAACTTAAGAGAGGAGGTAGTTTCGACTCTGTCGTCTGCTATCGCTGCTTGGTTCTCGTAGGCAGCATAGACACCAACATCGTTTCCAGTAATTATTTTGATGCTTCCGCCGTGTCATTCCTACGCACTGAGTAGAATAAGGTTTCCACCGTCAAAAAATCGCTTTGCTTTCATATGTAACACCAATTTTACGCTGCAGTAAAATAAATTTATGATGGTCCGCGTGCTGAACGACGAAAACAACCTCCTTTCGTCCGCCATTTTGCCTCACCAGCGCCCCCCCCCCTCCCCCCCCCCCCTATAGTTCGCTGGAGTCCCGAATAGGGAAGCCTAGGTGGCGAGGAGCGACCCCATCCACAACGGGTTTTTCTCGTGCGCGGACCGTCTCCCCTTCGCTGGGGCCGGGACATGACGCGAAGGGATGGTGGAACAGCTCCAGCCCGACCGCTCCAAGTTCCAAAACGGTCAAACGACTTCCCTGACGCATATATCAGGAATGGTCGCGTGACTTCTGCCACGGACTTGTTAAGACGATTTTCAAGGGTGGTGTGGTTTCCTTGAAAGGATTTGGATTGACACCACAGGCCTCTCAAAAAGCCATGACGGGTCTCTTAGATACTTTGAAAATTCTTAAAGGGTACAGCAGACCATTTAGATAACTTTGACGGACATCTAAAACACATCAAACATTTTCGATAGGCCTTTCAGAAATACTGGTGGGCCCCATAAACGGATTTTCAATAGAGAGGTGACTGGTGCTCAACTGAAAAAATCCTAAATAGGGCCCTGCAATCTTATTTAGGCGTCTACCTTTCTTACGGTTTCCACGTCCCTCGGGGTTCGGGCATGCCAGCGGGCACAGGAGAGAGTAACTAAATATCAGTGCGTCATATTTTAACCGGACGACGCGGAAACCTCCTCCAACTATGGGGGCAACCCGCGGTGCCGAAAGCGCACGATAGGTGACGTCTTTGGTCCTGTGCTTACCACTGGTCAGAACCGCTAAAAGCTTCTTTTTAGACGAAATGCAAAATATAATTGGCGTGAATCGTTTCAATCAGTTATAAAAGTCGTTTTTGTTGACCATTTTAGATCAGAAAAGAAACAAATTCAGTTTAGAAGGTACGGAAACAATAAATGACCCATAGACATACCCACCATCAAGCGGTGAGAAAGGCGGCGCATACTAGAAAGTTGTAGTGGGATCAGGCACCAACCAGTGGTGGACGTAAGAAGGTCCCGGATGTACGCGGCGGTGCTGCGGTCGTACGGACTAGAGAATCCGACCGGTTCCGAGCGTTCCAAAGGCCTTCCGCGAGCAGCTTTGGCTTGCGGTTTGGACTTTTGTCGGTATGGCAGCGCGAAGTGGCTCCCGTTCTAACTGTCTTTTTTCCCACGTTTGCTGTCGTTTCTGGCCAGTGAAATGTCATGCCGAATTAATGTTTAATCGCGCAGCAAATGCAATGCAAGCCTCCCTGGCTGCCCGCTTTATACAGCCTATCCAGAACATGCTTTAGTGGCGCCCTCTCAAGCCGTCGACACGGAGTGCGGCAACCGTGAGCGCTCGCTGAGCTCACTACCCCTCCTCTAGTTCACGGCCACTCAAGCGACCAAGGACGTCATGAAGAAGGTTATTTTATTTTTTGCTTGTTTTTTGTAATTTTAATTTGCCTATAACTATTAAAATAAAGCGAAATTCGAAAGAAAGAAAAGATTCATCAAGTTACTACGTTCAGTGCGCTCAGGTTTGGTGCAAATTAAAAACAAAACTGTAAAAAAGTCATTTCAGGGCCCCTTTAAGGTGGAGGCTTGGGCGAGTTGGCTATTCATTACTTAAAGGTAACAGCGCAAAAAAATAACTCACACACACACAAACCCGCAACATAAATCATCACCCATTCACAAGAGAAATCATCTAAGCAGCAAATGTCGTGAAGCAGAGTCACACATGTTTTAGTAATCCTTCTAAACACTTTCCTAGTTGGAGTTGTTATACCTTGGCTCAACTCGAAAGTAACACGTGCATTAGACTTTGACATCGTTTTGCAGAGGACGAAATATGACGTAGATTAGGAGTTACTCCTACTTACCAGCAGAAACAAAATGTGATCACAATTGTTTTAGGGGCGAAGCTCCTTAAGGCGTGGGTCTGTCCCTCCTAGTTGTGGGTATGTAGCCACTTCGAGGTTTAGTTTATGAATGGCTCAAGAGATGGCGTGTTCCGGAATTAACTTTATGTAGAGATGACAGATGGCGCTTAGCTCTAAAAGGCACTCGCTCTTGGCGCTGCTCGTAGTTTAGCTGGATGGAGGCAGTAGACAAGGCTGCGGAGCGGAGAGCGCGCAAGGCGGCGGCAGCGCGCGCTCGCAGACAGAATCCAGCCGTGCGAGAGCGAGAGGCCGAAGCATGTCGTCAGGCTGCGCGTCGACGCCGCCAAGATCCGGCCGTGCGAGAGCGGGAAGCCGAATCGCGTCGTCAGTCTGCTCGGCGACGCCGCCAAGATCCGGCCGTACGAGAGTGGGAAGCCGAAGCGGCACGGCAGCGTCGCCAAGATCCGGCCGTACGAGAGCGGGAAGCCGAAGCGGCACGGCAGCGGCGCCAAGAGGATCTGCAGAACGTCAGGGAACGGGAAGCGGCAAGAAAGCGCGCGTATCGGCAGGCAGACCCCGATGCAGCGAGAGCTCGTGAGGCGTCTGCAAAACGCATCAGGCGAGCTCAGCCCAAAGGTGCCGACGCGCGGTTTAAGCGAGACTTTCTAGACGTTTCGTTCGGCCATAGCTGTGGTGTGTGTGATAGATTGTGGTTCTCAAACAGTCTAGTCACAATATCTTCCATAAAGAACGACCAGGCTCGCGCCAATGCCATCGCCGTGCTGCAGCGCGAGTTCCCTGCCAGCAGCGGTGAGTACAAGATTTGCTATAGCTGCAAGGATTCGCTAGTGGCGGGAAAGGTGCCTCCAATGAGCGTATCTTACGGCTACACGTACCCACCCAAACCGGATAGCTTACCTCCTCTGAACCTTGTGGAAGAACGACTGATCGCTCCTCGTTTGCCGTTCATGAGCATAAGGCGGTTGACGCACGGTAATGGACAGTATGGCATCAAGGGGCAAGTGGTTAACGGAAGAATCGCTGGTTTACCGACGATTCACTCCGGAGCTTCGCCCACTCATCATCATTCACCACGTGGATATGCTGTGACTTTTTTTAGTTTTTATCGGTGTAAGTGAAGAAAGAAAAAGATAAACAAGAGCTGAAAGTCAGCACGGCGAGTGATGTTCCTTTTTGACGATGTGCGTGTGGTCTTAGTGTGAGTTACCTCTGCATTGTTACCTTTAAGTGATGAGAGAATCCGCCTGGTCCTGGTATCAAATCAGGGACAACTCCATTTACAGTGGAGCGCTCTGTGAACTGAGTTAACCAGAAGTTAGACGTAAGTTGGGTAAACGGGTTTAAACAGCTGCCACAAGTCTAACACTCACGAGGCTGGACGGCCTGCATTTTAAGGTAACGATTATAATGCAACACATTTAAAGGTGCAAGCGAGGTGGACAAGAATTATAATAATAATCCCCGGAGAGAGGGGGAACAAAGGGGACGAAGGACAAATGCAAATCTTCAAACACACGATGATGACTATTGCGCGACAGAAAAAAAAATGCGCCTCGTCCTGTTATCGAACTAGCTACCTCTCCATTTACAGGGGAGCGCTCTACCAACTGAGCTTACCAGGAGTTGAGGTCAGTAATGCAAGCGGGTTTTAACAGCTGTTCCCAGTCTAACAACAACAAGGGTGAACAATCAGCATTTTAAGGTTACAACTTACGATCATAAAGCAGTTAATGCAAATGTGCAAGGGAGCGTGACAATATTAATAATAATACTAATCCCTGCAGAAAGGGAGCAAGGGGGACAAACACAAAACTCCAAACAGAGCTAGGTGATTGACACAGGACTGAAAAAAATCCGCCTCGTCCTGGCATCACCAGGAACCAGGCGTTATAACGGTGGGAGGTGTTAAACCCATTTACACTACTAACGTTTAGGTCCTGCTTAGCTCAGCTGGCCGAGCGCTCCACTGAAAATGGAGAGGTCCCTGTTCCGATACCAGGACCAGGCGGATTTTTTTTCAGTTGCACACCTGGCACCTAGCTGTGTTTTAAAATTTTGTTTGTCTATTGTCACCATTGGTTTCCATTCTCTAGGGATGATTATCAGTATTATTTCCCAGCGCTTTTGCATCTTGTGTATTAATTGCATTATCATCATTACCTTAAAAATGCAAGCCGTAACCCTTGTTGGTACTAGACTGACGGCAGTTGTTAAAACCCGTTTGCACTACTGACGTCTAGCTCCTGGTTAGCTCAGTTGGAAGAGCGTTCCTCTGGAAATGGAAGAAGTCCTTGTTTCAACACCTGGACCAGGCGAATTTGTTTAGTTGCACACAAGTCACCCAGCTGTGTTCGGAGATTTGGGTTTGTCCTTTGTTCCCCCGCTCCAGGGATTATTACCATATTTCTTGTCGCCATTTAGAATGGCATATAGGCTTTCATAAATATTTTTAAATGTTAAAAGGGCAATGGAATATTACATTACATTCAATAAATTCTTAGTATAATCATTTGATTTCTTAAACTTCGAAAACACCTTTTTTGTTTTCTTTCGCAACGCACTATAGATTTTTGCAGTTTCCACTCGTCCCAAGCCACCTGGTAGGCATATCCTGCAAGGGCGGCGAAAAAAAATAGTGCGTCCTAAAAAATAGTAAAAAAATCGAAGAAAGGCGAAACGAGAATATGAGACGATTACGTTTACATCCTAAATGACCTCTATTGGTGTGGCGACTGCAAAGCTATGTTTTCGCCCATACTGGAAGTGTCGACCTTCAAGATGGCGGTGCCCTTGTGGAAAATGTTTGTACCTCATTTGGCTTTAAAGTCGACGTTCCTCCTGTTAGGGAAAACTATATTGACATTTTTTTTTCTAAGAGCATACGTACTTGGAGACACGTGTGGCGGTGAATTAATTACTCAGCAATTTGAGTGCCGATGCATTTCGCGTCCGCTCCGGCCGGCAGTGGCAGGTTGCCTCTCTCGCTCTCCGGCAAGGTGGCCTCGGAGAGAGCTGAGGTGTTCATTCAACCACGCAGTCGGGTATCTCGGATGGTTTCGGGTATCCCAGGTGCGTTATAGAGACTACTCGGGTCAGGAATTCGACTTGTTTGTGGCCTCGTAGAAGACCATCACACGCCTCTCTAGCAATCAGCGCTAAACCAACGCTTTGTAATGCAAAGACAGCAAAGGAAACTGCTGAGGTCCCGTAGACACATGAGCCGTCACAGGCGAAAATCACGAAGAAACCACTCGCAGCTCGGGCACCCCTGTGAACGTGAAGGCCCCAGCTGCATCTCACAGCTCTCACATTCTCAGTATCTTTTTTTTTTCGCGACCTTTATTTAACGCACACCTAGAGTGGCAGATCTATTGTGATGCCCCTTGCGCCGGCAATCCCGTTCCTTACGTCGCGTGTCAATTTGCCGCTGCCGAACTCACGAAACAAAAAAAGAAAATGGTTGGGAGAATCGAGAAATCGGTAAAGCATTTTTATTGTTCAAGAAGGAAGAGCTGTATTTTGTATTCAAATAAATCATTTTTAACAAAAGTTGATTTCAACAAACTCCTGCCATAGTAGTGGCTGCTCACGTACTTACTACATTTTTCGACCACTTTTTTACCATTCCTAAAAATCGGCAACAGATTATCTTTCCGTACTCCAATAATTCGGTCATATGAAGCTTGCCGTAGATGGGAAAAAAATAATATTTCAAGATTCTTTTAAAGGCCTGATAGGGCAAACTATTGACCATAATTTGTGAGAACTAAAACACAATTGAAGATGGCCTTTTTAAATTATTTCAAAATATTGCAAAATGAGTAACCTGCCTCTGTTTCAGTGACTTTTGGTAGAGATGCGCGTTCTCAATTCAATTTGAAACTGGGTAAAAGTTCGAACTTACGCCTCCCAATCATAAAAAAAAAATAAAAAAATAAGTGTATGGTACATCTTAATGGGGAGTTAAAAGACATGAATTTAGACAATTTTGCATTGTCTTTCATGTTCATTATTTGTATTATAAAGTAAAAATGATTTTTAAACAAGCAGACAATTAAGGTGTGGCGTGTACGCTCTCGGCGCCTTTTATCGGTTAGTTTAAAGACTGGCTTAACTCGTGGTATCTACACTTGGTAGCGATTTTCTAGTAGCGATACCGGCGCTTACCCGGGTTTTAAAAACCTATGACAGGGTGTCAGGCTCCTAACTGCCGGACGCAGAAGTGATGCCCCCCATGGCTTTTCCGACAAATAGCACAAGAGCTCACGGCGAAGTGGAGTGACATGAAAAGGACAAACATTATGTGCAGTGAGGTGCCGGAAAGACACTCGCTTAATTATCGAAATAGTCTGGGTTCGATGCGTGCCTCGCGTAAACGCATTTTATTACGATGACCCCTTCCCACTCTTCAAACCAATCAATTGCGAGCCTCGCGGGCACGCTTTTATGCAGGCTTCACTTTTGAGCTGAACGAATAGCGGAACACCTAGCCAATTAACGGTTTGCGTTAATATTTATAGTCCGCTTCTTCACACAATTCCCCCACATGAAGGAAGCCGAGGGCTCATTGGGATGGCGTGCGAGTATTCAAGAAACACTGAAACTCAATACTTTTCACTACACCTTTGACGTGCAACAGGATAAACGAGATAATTTCCAGAGTAATATCAATATAAATGCTAATATTGAAGTCGAATATATCCGTGAATATACACAGAGAGGTGTTTCAGTTGTTCCACCTCCAGCGTCATTTTCCCGCCTCCAATGGTACTTCGACATCTCGTGGGCTTCGAGCCTGCACACGCCGCCAAAGCACAATGGAAGGCAACGCGCGCGTGTTGGCGGCATTTGAAAGACAGGGCCTGACGCTCTCAACCTGTCAATGACTGAACGGCGTGTGCGTTTGTCTCCACCTTGTGCGTTGGTTTACTCGCCAGAAGTTGCCCACGTACTTTTGCTTCACGCAGACCTGAGCCAATGAGCGTGAGCGCCTGACTGCCTCGTCGTCGGGAGTTTGCCGCGCGTCGACTGCGCAGCTCTTTTGATTGGAGTGTCCTTCCTTGCGTTCTGACTCTCCGCAGACACATTTTAAAATACTTGCCTGCCGTATAGGGTGTCTCATCGTCTACTTCGTTAGGGTGATGCCGTTCTCTGTAGTAGTACGCAATGCCGACCACACACAGTTACGAGAAAGAAGGCGAAGAAATGTACCGTCACCAATCGCATCGATACCGAGATCTGGTAGGAGAAGACACTCTTTCACGAGCTCCAAATCACAAACGAAAAAAACAAACAAGATAACGTTAGGAGTGATATGTAATGAGAAAGTTGAGGTCCTACTGCGAATACATATTACAATAGGAAGTCCGCACGCACAGTCTGTGTCATATTTCTACTTTGTAAGACTGGCCATGTCACGTAAATCACGAAAAGCAACATATCTTTAAAGGATAGACAAAGCGAACATGGTTTGAGCGTAATCCAGTCGTCATGTCTGACACCAATATTGCGTCTTTTTTTAAATGCACGAGTCACGTCTGACTGCGGCCTTTGCAAAGCGCACATGAAGACACCTGAGAAACTTCTGCTTTGTGCACTGCCCCAAAAAGAAAATGATGCCAGCGGTGAGCACGGTTTCTTTCCAGCAACGAGGGTTTTCCCACCCTTTTCAGCTATGGATTTCTTTAGCAATCTTTAAAAAACTAACACCAATTAACTCCCTCAAATAACAGCATATATTTGCCGCGTATTTTTTAGAAAATTTAAGGTGAGATGACCCGGGGTGAGACCCGAACTCACCTCTTCAGAGTGGAGGCTGTGTGTTTCGGCAGCCACTTGCTCCATCGATCGGCCAACGCGTCGTACAGCCAGGAGACAGACATGTTTCCCTCCATCTCCGGCAGTGGGAAGCTAAGAGAGAAACACAGTACCGCTTCAAGCAGGATGGAGTGGTAGTGCTCAATGTTCGGTACCACATAAAAAAGGTCAACGCGGAGAACGGAATTGGAGGGGAGTGATGCGTTCTGCTGAGGCTCGCATTCAATCGGTGACATGCAACACCGGTCTCAGTCAAGAGCGAACGCATTTTTGTGGTGTCGCAGTGCCTCATGGTTGAATAAAAAGTATAACTGCTTTTAACTAGAGTTCTCTGTTTTTAGAGAATAATGACACGTCCCAATAAATAAGCCGCAAGGTGGTTTTCTCGGAATTGAAAAAAAAAACGAGAAACTCCAAATCGGAGCTGCCCTTGAAAAAAAAAATCTTCCGGTTTGTCGTAAAGGTTTTTAACTCCCCAGCATTTTTTTATTTTTTGAACTTGCACATAATTCGTACTATCTTGAAGGTTTCTGTTCCTTGCGCTAACCACGTCCCTTGACTTTTTTTCTCGGTACCGGATGACGTTTTCCAAGTTTTCGGGTCACAGGCGTAATTTCAATCGACCGGAAGCAAAAAGGACACCACCGGAATTTCGTTGGGAGCGCGTACAATTAGGTCACACTAGTTCCAGCAAGCTTAGGTAATGTGGGAAACACTCCAACCCAATATATTGTATGCCCCCCTTAAAGTAACAATCAATTAGTCACTTTAAGTGACTAATTGTTAGTCACTATCACTTAGTGACTATAATTCATCAATTTCCAATTAGTATCTATTTAATAAATAAAAAGTAGTTACTATAATTGATAGTCACTTTCTCATAATCTAAAGATTGGTTGAACACATTGATAGGCATATCTGAAAAAGTAATCTGATTCGCAAGTCGCAATAACAGTTTCACGAGTTATTGAATTTTTAAAGTTTGTTTCAGAGCCTCAGAAGCTCTACTAGAAACATTCAAAAAGTGTCGTCGGATGTCGTAACATGCTGCATTGTAGGGGAAATACACCTTGTTCCTGCTGCGTTACAAAAGATTTGATGGCGTGAAATGAACGTTACTTAATCCCACGCAAGAAAAAAAAAAGAAAAGTGCTTGCGCAAACTACTCTTGTTAGAGTGCCTCTTGACTCTTAATTTATACATGTGACATCATCTCATCATGAGTGCGGAAGAAAGAGAGAGCTTAATTATGGAAGGTTGGACATATCACCCTGAAGGTGGGTTCTGTCTGGCTATTTTCACTGGGCAAACTGGGAGGAGAAAGGAAAGATATAGTGATAAAATGTTTGAGGGACGATTAGCTTCGCCTTTAAGAGTGGAATGTGATAGCGTAATCAGGTCCCGTTCGCAAAGCCTTCTCATATACACCCGCGCTCGTTCCCAAGCATTGCAAGCGAGTCTGCTGTGGTCTAGAAAGATTTCTCGCAAAATTTAGCGCGTCGATAGGGTCATGATGTCAGAGCCACGAGTGATGTCACACGTGCCTACACGCGTTGTATTATGATATTTTTGGTACCACCAATGCAGACGCCGACGCCGGATTTTTCCGACACGAGCTCCTAAGCGCTATCGCCTTAAAATAAAAACGGAACGATGTTGGTAATGAAGGCGAATGTGGTAATAGGATGATTGTTTAAATTATCGCATAAACATTTTTTTTGGCTCCTACCAAGTGGCCGAAATTTTTGTATTCATGAAGAACAATACCAGCGCATCGTGGCCTTTATGAATCGGTCGGCCGTGTTCCAGGCACCAAAGACCTTCGAAAAGATAAAAGGCCGCGAGTGCATCTCCAATAATGTATCTTGCAGCATTTGTCGTTCCTCGTTACATTCTTCACCTTCTCACAGGATGTGACAAGGTCATCAGTTCGTTGAAGTAGGTGGGGCTTGTTTTCCATTGTACCAGTTATCTCGGGCATCCCACAAAGATCGGTGCTGGGTCCCACTGATCTTTCTTGTTTTTTTGTAAACGATTTGACGGTTCATCACGAGCGTATACACTGCCTGGTTTTTTGCAGATGACTCTGTGCGTTTTACTGAAATAGCTTTGAGCAATGACCAACATAACTTAAAAAAAAGTGCCTGTGTTCAATTTCTCACTGGTGTAACAAATTACAAATGTTGCTAAACAGCTTGAAAAGTGTACACATGAGAGTAACGCGCAAAAGGTCACCCTTGAAATTTAACTACTGTATACAAAACTCCCCTTTTGACAAGTTGTACACAACTTCCTATACTTAGGTGTCATAATCTCTTCGAACCTCAGTTGAAACAGCCACATATCCTGGACTGCTCAGAAGGCATCAGCAAAGCTATGGTCATTAATGAGGCGGCTGAAGCACTGTACCCCTGCTACCAAGCTTGCAATCTACACGACAGTAATACGACCTGCTTTAGAATACGCGGATGTTGTTTCGGACCCTACGACTAAAATTAATGTTGATCGACTCGAGGGGGTACAGAAGAAAGCACTGCGCTTCATTTACAAGCGAATACAGAAGAATGAGCTCTATCACTAACTTGTACAATGGGCCGAAAATTGAGCTTTTTTCAACCGGGCGCAAAATTAATCGTCTAAAGCTTTTTTATACCATTGTACATGACTCATCTCGCCTGTCATTCGACAGATTAATGCACTTTAACTAATCCCGTCAGACACGACATTAGCATCCCAACACAAATGTGGTACCTTTCAGCAGAACCAAATGTTTAAAAAACTACTTTTTCGTACGAACCATTCACGGATGGAATAATCTCCCTACCAACATTACCAATGTCTCGTCCGTCCGGGAATTTGCGTCATCATTACAGCGTTATTTCTCAAAAGTACAGTCCTTGAAAAGTACAGTGTGTAACGTGATTTGTTTGTGTATTGCCCGTATACCCTCTCTTGCCTTGGCTGCCAAATGTCAGCCGGCAGTATGTATAAATAAAAATGTGTTTAACTGTCCCCTCGACCTTGTGGCTTTCACATTTCGCGTATTTTCTTCTTTTAATCTGGCAAAGGAACTGCATAATCTAAGCGCTGAGACAAGGAGAAATAGAATAACAAATTAGACGACAGAAAAACAAAATTGATTTTGTGTTGGCCTGTCCGGCATGTTTTTTTCTTGCCTTTGCGTTTAAATTATGATGCTTCGTAGTCAGCTTGCCTCCGTATTTTTTTTGTTTCTTGCAAAGTAACTCGGGTGTATACGCCACACCATGTCGTTGTTGGTGCGAAACCGCCTACAGCTCCCTTGAAATTTGAAATGGAACGTGGAATGCAAGTTGAGGATCTAGGGCGTATAGCCTAGGATGATAAGTGCAAGGTAATTCAGTAGTTTCGCGAATTTCCTTTTGCCGCTTCTTGAACCAGAACGTGCGTCCCACATCTAGAGTAAGGTATACCAATTTCCTTGCTGTTGCTTGTTGATTTTGACGCAGTAATTTCTGTCTCATTTCTGGCGACACCGTTATGACCTGTTGTCAATTGACGAGCTATGTGATTAACCTGCTGTAGGGCCTGGTGGTAGGAGTAGTAGATCTGGTATGTCTGTATGTATGACGCATTAAGTTTCATATATGACTGGATCAGTCGTAGTGCTTGTTCTGTACCACTTTTGACAAAGGTTTTGAGACACGTAGTACCTTATTGCTTCTTGCATGACCGCTGATTCAGGTGCTTTTGATATCATTTTGTTTGTTATCACAAACTGTAATGATTGATTGCGGGCGGGTGTTACAATCCCATTTTTCGCCCGTTCCTTAGAGCAATACCAGTCGTTTTATACATGTACCGCCGAGTGGCATCTTCATTTTTAACTATTAATGCCTGTTGTTTCAGGACGAGAATTGAGGATGATAGTTTCGAATATATTTTTTTGATTTCTGGAGTGAAGAATGTCTATGGCGCTATATTCCTTATAGATGGGCCAACAAAACTAGTCAGAGTAGTACTATGCTTTGTTATCACCTTGACGAAGCTGGACTTTGGTCTGTTAGCAGGTAGCGTTGCGAAGTGATTTTGAAAATGGCTTGTGAGGTGCTTTAAGTGCAACCAAAGGGACTCATATATTCGATCTCCTTCAGGTAGGGAGCTGTAATTGCCAGGCAATTGTCCCGGGCGTGGAAGCACAGCGGGGTAACCCTAAACATGTTCGTGGAGCTGGCACCTGCATGCTTTGGAGTGCTCGTATATATGGAATGCTGGTGTTGTTAAGAACAGGCACTGAGTGCCTCAGAAGTTCAAAAAAAAAAGGCCTCGACCAATCTCTAGACCCTCGTGCAACTGATCAAGTGCATGTAATGCACTATAGATGTGAGCTTCCCATTTAATTGGATTGCATGGGGGGTCTGCGTTACGCCCAATTCTAAAGTTATTCCACTAATTGCATGCTTCTGAATGTGTGGCGGCTTGTTCCTTACAAAATATACTAGGGCATTGGTTAATGAAGTTGCGAGAAATATTTGCGACGGGGGAGCAGAAAATTAAAAACGTTTAGTTGAAGCAACAGGTCCATTGAGACATTCCATTCTGTGTCTGTTCCTTCGACTGAAAAATTTTCATCCTCTGCACAACAGTCTCAGGTGTTAACCAACATAATTAGATACCACCAGCTCTCCAGCGAACTCACAATTTTTTTGTGTATTTTTAGTCTTGACTATATCTGAGGACGTGTTAGTCTCGTCGCCAATATACAAATATCATCAGCATAAATAGAAGCGTGCACTGAGATTGGTAATTTGAGGGATAGACTGATCAAGACCATACGAAACGAAATATACCCTTTTAAAACGTCCGCGCCAACGTCTGCCCACGATCGCTCGATCCCACACTCTGGTCATGGATTCGATACGAGGGTCGCGTCAGCTTTCGGCGTCAACTCGGCTCAGCGCGTACTGAAAGCGAGCTCTGAGTCAGCGGTCGGCGAGGTTTCAGATTCAATCACAAGCTTCGTGTCCAAGCAATAGTGACCGCAAATCTTCCTCGATGGACTTTTGAAAGGGATATATT
This sequence comes from Ixodes persulcatus, assembly GCA_013358835.2. Classification (NCBI taxonomy): domain Eukaryota; kingdom Metazoa; phylum Arthropoda; class Arachnida; order Ixodida; family Ixodidae; genus Ixodes; species Ixodes persulcatus. Next base: position 88,565 of record JABSTQ010009247.1, read on the forward strand.
TGGCTTAGCATCCCGCCTTGTGGTACTCGCTTTGTGAGGGTGTGGGAACTTGTATTTCCATCGCAGATTGATATATATGTATATATTCCAATCAGGTAGTTTTTCATCCACAGGTACAAGAGTCACCCCAATGCCAAGTTTCTTTACCGCATTCAGAACGATCTCGTCAGATACGTTTTCATATGCACCGCTGACATCAAGAGATGCAGCTGTAGTTACCTGTTATTGTTCCTTGTTCTGCACTAGGAACGCGACTAATGATAGTGATATTTCTTTTAGCTCGGGATAGCCGCGGAGCCGCACAAAGGCATGTCAACTATACCATCAGGCCCTGCGGCTCCGCGTCTAATATTGATGCAGAGACATTTCATCTGTGAAAGAAAAATGGCGATGTTGGTTTAGATGAAGCCTGTGGACGAAGGAGAGGGGTTGAATTAGCCAGTGTTTCTGTCCTTGACCCTTGGAGCATCTGGTTGGGGGTGGTTCTGACGGGTAAGCAGGGGTTTGAAGCATTCACGACAGTTACTTCTCGCTTTCTCTCCAGTTGGCGGGAGGGGGGGGGGGGTTATGGATGTTAAGTTTAGCACGTTACTCTGAATATCTATGACGTTGTCCAGGGAACTTCGTCCATGGTATGAAAGATACATTATTTTTAGTCCTTGTTATTATCCAGGTACTATACGGGGTGATATTTTCCATTTTCTTCGTGAGCTTTCGCGTTGAGATGATAAGTCAAATAACCTATAAGAAGCAATATCGTGATGTGATCTTCCTGTTTTCAAAGCGAGAATTGAGGTCCCTTTCATATTGATGGTATCTCGTTGGTCTTCCTGAAATTGTTAAAAAAGGCAGTCAGTTGTATTTGTCTTCGTGGGCTTATATTCGAAAAGGCGCTGTACTTGACGTCGTCAGGTACCAGAGTTGATGTTCGCTTCACAGTAGCCAAAGCTATGTAAATTTTATCTGGACAAAAGAGCGAATAATTTAGTTGTCGAACGACAATGGTACAATTGCTGGAATAGGACCAAAAGGTCAATTGAAAGCCGCCTCCTGTTGGGTGCGGCGCTTGCATAAGTCCTTGGCAACATCTATATCAGATATCGTTAGACGTCCGTAGAGATAATGCACGAAACGGGTGCCTTTGCTGATCAGGTGTTCGTTGTCTACGCGCCATGTAACAGGCGTTCGTGAGAGGTTTTCTTAGATAAGGGTTTGAGCAATTCGACATCCCATTAACTCTTCTTAGCGTCTGTACATATAAACTCACTTGTTTTGTGTGCGGCGAAATTCACTTAGACCCTTATATCCTTGGTACTTCCATGCCGTTTTTGTGACCAATGCTTATGTTCTAATTCTCCGTCGATTGTTGTTATGATTGCACGAAGACTACATGTTGTACCAGTAACAGCAGCAGCACCGAAGCCTTGAAGGCTGGCGGAGCAGTCCGCCATCCTTCAAGTCAATTATCAAATTCTCATTTTGTGCGACAAATCAAAGGCGAATCTTCCAGCATAAAGACTCCTTAAGGATGGCGTAAATCAGAATAAATGGTCACTGCCACTAGTTTCGATATCAGCAAACCAGAACCTATAAGACGTCAGTTACTGCGGGACGAATGTCAAGTCGAGGCGTCTACCGCACGTTGTGCCGCATATAATGCGGATCTACTCTCGTTCACGATGTTTTCGTTGTGCAGGTCCTAATAGAAAAAAAAACATCTGTTTCCTGGATCGTTTATATGAGCGCCTCTCCAGATCGGACGGTCTGCGTTTAAATCTCCTGAAATGATGTAATGGGGAGTGCAGTTGTTAATTATTGTACGGGCACGTGTTACGCCTTCAAATTATGCACGGGATGATATGCACGCCGCTATAACTGAAAAAAAGCAACTGCCATGTTTTACTGTGGGAAATACGTATTCATTGTTTGCATGAGTTGGTCACTACAAATAGCTCGCATAACTCAACTCGGATAAACGATGAAAAATTATTTTATCTTGAAAACCTACAATTTTCAGGATTTTTGTATAACGTGTAACAGCACCGGCAAGTGATGCTGATATCTCAATTGCCAGAAATCTGACTTTTGAGACGGCAGACTTCTGGCATTCCATCGATACTGTGATAATCAGTGGCTAATTGGTCAATGGCTGCAATACACATCGCACATCTTCATGCGCTGTTGGTGTTGATAATTTTATATTCTAGCTTATTAAGTTCAATAAAAATGGGAAAAAGGTCGAGTGCTTTTGAGATTAAGGTGAGCTGCCGGATATAATTGCACTGATTAAGAAATCCTTGTATGCGTCTCTCTGCGATAATCATAATGGTTTACAAAATGCCAGATGCGGCTTGCTGAGAAGGATAAGGTTGTTTTCAAGCATTGACTCCTGCTTTTTTGGAAGCGTTCATGTCATCGTGTCTCTATATGCAGGCCACTGTCTGTTGTGTGTATATTTTGTTTTGTTTCGTTTAGGACGCAATTATGTGATGTCGCATCGTGTTCTTGGCCGCTATTTACAGCAGTTTACATTTCGCTGGTGGGGATAGGTGCAACGTGAAGACGAAGAGATAATTGCGGCAATTCGACATAGCGTGCCCAAAATGCCAAAAGTAATGGCATTGCATCTGTTTTATTATAGATGTTCCTACCTTGTTAAGAACTATACCGAGTAGGGCCTTGGTGAAAACTGAAGTATGGTTACTGTAGTGGACGTACCCATCCGACGAACAGACGTAATAAATGCATCGTTGCTGACCTTTAGGTGTACATTATCTCGGCACTGTCGATGTTGGTATACACTCCCCTGGCGATTCTGATTGCCGAGCACAAGAACGGGGTCTCAAAGAACGTGACAGCGATACTCAGCAAAGAAGTGAAGTTCAACGAAAAAGAGGCCGCCAATATTTTGAGTTAACATATGTTAAGTTGAGCCTGTAGTTTGCTTTATTTGAATTATGAAGCCGGGTACCGTTGACTAAAGGAGTTATATAAGCCTTAGTTGGTTTATTTTGGTGAGAAAAAAATTTTTAAATTATAGATCAGTATGTATCCTTTCTGTAGTAATTTATATACTGAAAAAATATATTAGTAAAGTACTTAGGTACTATATTGCAAAATATAGCCTATTTACTAAAAGGCAATGTGGAATTCAGGAGACATATAGGAACCAGTGACCATCTAGAAGAAGAGCCAGGAGCCCGTCGTTGGTTTGGCACCTAAAACTCCCGAATTTGATCTTGACCTTCTAGAAGGCTTTTTTGACTATGTAAATGAAAACATGGACACCAATAATTATGTTCTAGTTTTATTCACAGATTTTACCAGGCCTTTGGAAACAATAAATCATGATATATTAATGGCTAAACTATATAGTATTAGGATTCGAGGGAAAACATAAGATTTATTCCGACATTATCTTACCGATCGGTTTCAGGTAGTACGCTTAGGATCAAAATTTAGCGAGGAAATTAATGTCAAACAAGAAGTACCACAAGGTACAGTCCTCGGTTCGCTGCTTTTTAATATATATGTTAACGAGGTAGCAGAGGTTAGGTTAAAAAGTAAGCTCCTTCAATTTGCAGATGACAAGGTAATTGTATACGCCCATAACAATTACGATGTACCGGCTAATGACGATACAAGATGATATACGTAATGGTACCGTAAAAAAACAAATAATAGTAACCGTTCCTAAAACGAAAGGAATATGCTTTAGAGATCCAAGAAAAAAATCGTAAATAATTTTTTAATAAAAATGCATGATCCGAACTGCAACACCTGCCGGTGCATTCCGCTAGAATATGCTGATAATGTCAAATACCTGGGTATGCACATAGATAAACATGTTAAATGTGATATTCACATAAACCAGGTTTGTAAAACATTAAGGGCATTAATGGCACATATGTACACATCGCGACTCTAGTTTGCACGAACACGACATCGGCGCATTTTCGCATTTTACTTCTAAATAGTATTAGCGAGCACAAACTTTTATCGCTTACATTATAGTACTAAATGAGCTCTTTCCGTAGCAATAAGAACTTGGATGACATCCTTTAGTTTCAAAGAGAAAAACTGGAAAAACCGGCGATCGCTTGTTCGCGCTAACAGTGTCGCGCTCTGTACCATATCCAAGAAGTAGTACAGCGATCCATACTTAAAATGATATACACTGCACTGGGTAAATCCGTACTTCGATATAGGATAACAGTTTACGGGCACTGTGCCTAGTATTTACAACTAAAGATAGAATCGATTCAAAAAAGGATAGTTAGGAATATTGGTTACCGAAGCGAAGAAACTAATCTCTCGCATTATATGCATGAAACACTAGAAATGAAAGCCATTTACAACTCCCTGTAACGCTGAATTAGAGCGCAGATCTTGAGGAGGAGTAGGGAAGGGTACTGAGGGGAGAGTATACCCCTCCTTACTCCTCCTCACCCCCTCATCCTGCCTGCTACTCCTCCCCCGAGCGGCGTCGCCGTCAGCGTAAACGTGAGGTCACGTGACCCACGTGACGTCACGTGACCCTCGTGACCTCATGGGGGTTACGTGACCTCATGGGGTCACAAGACGTCACCAGGGTCACGTGACCTCACGCGGATCACGCGGGTCACGTGACAACCCCGGGGTCACCTGACCTCACGCGGGTCACGTGACCTCCCGGTTACACCGATGGCGACGGCGACGCCGCTCAAGCCGGAAACGGGCGACTAAAAGCTGCGCTCTAAAAAAGATAGTTACGGATATTGGCTACCGAAACGAAGAAACTGATCTCACACATTATATACATAAAGAACTAGAAATGTTACGTGTCAGAGATCAAATGAGGTATGATATTATTATAAAACATTTTTCAACTACAAACATAGGCGGGAAAATAAAAAAGAAAGGACATTAAGGCGAAATACGAAAGTTGTTTAACCATTTAGAAGAACAAGATATGAAGAGGCCACAAGGAATTAGTACATACCTAAGCTTTATAATACATTACCGGATGAGCTACTAAAAATGAAATCCCCTATCATATAAAAATAGCAAAAAGATGAATAATTTAACAAGGAAAAAAATACCCATAAAACGTAATAGGAATAAATAATGGAGTATCCCCAAAATGCATAATATAAAAAAATATATTTTTTCTTCTATTATAGAATCATCTTGTAAGTCACAAATTATATTTTTCATCACGATATGTAAATACTAATTCAATATGATTGGACTGGTTTTACATATGTACTCCTAAAATTAAAGGTATTATATAAGCTGTAAAAGGAGGTGGAACTGTAGTAATTATATTTATATTTGTATGCTTTGCTGTTTTTAGTTATCTGTGCAATAAAAAGCAGAGGCTCCTGTCACGACCCAAGCACAAGCCATTATTGGCTTAAGTGGGCTTTATATTGTATTATTTTCAAAGAAAGTGTATAAAGATGGTTTTTGTATTGTATTGTATCAGTTTTGTTTTTTGTTCACTTGCTTAAAAATACAAAAAAAAATAGATCAGATTCCCTAGAATCTACAGGTATCATCGCACTGCTCCTCGAAATGCAGATTTCACCTCACGGCATCGGTTCTTTGCCTCATATTTCACAAGTGAGTATTGGAGCTTTCGTCGCCGTTGGTTTTTCCACCTTCGGTGTCAGTACTAACAAAATGCTGTTCATGAATCAGGGAGTCGAGACACAAATTATACTCAGGCGTCAAAAATTCATCTTCGTTTGTGTACACGTTGTCCAGCAACGCAGATAGATCCTTGGAGTGCCTTCGATTAAAGAGTCGAGCAAATGACAGTCGCCGTTTGGCGATCGGAATGCTATTAGACCCCTCCGCCCGTGGACATAGAAACGTTTAAGTCGATGGAGGGTGACTTCAAGACCGGTAGGCTTAATCTCCAAATAGTTATTTAACTAAAGGTTACAAAGCAATGAGAAGTCGCCACAGGGTTAAAAAACATCGTAGTCTCTTTTTGAGTGCAAAAACATTTGAATGTGAACTTGGCGATCACCATCATTTGTTTTTTAATAGCTATTTTGAACTTAGATATAATAGATAATATGACAAAAAGTTTGATTCATGAGTGTTTCGAAAATGTGTATGGTTTGGGTGGCTCAAAAAAGAACCCGAGCTTTCCTTTAAGGCTCCTAGACTGAAAGAAGTAGCATCGGCCTAGGCGTCGACCCACCTGTTTACAGGCTCTCCCTCGTGGTTTCCAAGGGCTGGGTAGACAGGCACGCTGGGGCCCATGTATTCGGCCAGAGACATGCTGGTGTAGTCGATCATGGCCAGGGTCTTCTCGCGAGAGGTGTTCCATATGTCGTGGGCCACAACGTCGCCCGTCCAAATCACATAGTCGATCTGCGTGTGGATCGAAAAGATCAGGTTGCCAGGCTTCATTAATATTGAATATATTTCAGTATGATATTGAGAGCACAAGGAAGGGGGGGGGGGCGATGTCACCACCCATGACCAGAAAGAATATGAGTGCACTTCCACATCCACAATAAAGCTATCTGTTGTACACGTTTTAAAACTGCGTAAGAAAAACACCAAATGAAGTAATTGATTGACGGAATAGTCGGACACGGTTTTATGGGCAACATGAGGCGATTTAAAGCGTTGGTCCAGGTTTGCCGCACGTTAAATCGTCTCTCCTGATTTCTACGCAGAGTCGGCGATGAGTAATCGGCTACAGCTAATCGTAATCGGCTCTACAGGACACAGCGGATGTCCTGTGTCCGTCTTCCTCTTTGTGTCTCATCTTTTTGGCGCTGTTTTTCACTATGTCGTAATCGGCCACGCGAGTGGCGCTCCGCCGCTGATTAAAGGCAAGAGCCAAAGTACACGTGGAGTTTTTTTTTTTTTTTTTTTTTTCTTACGTGTCGCATGGCCGTAAGTGTTTATAAATGATACATGCTCTTAAACCGGTGCGTTCTGTGATTCTCCGAGACGGATGGCAGACTTGTGCCTATGTCAAATACTTCACTGAAGATACTGTATCTCAAACACTTTTTGAAGTATCTTGGTGTCTTGCAAAAACGTTTGATCGAGAGTATTTGATACTCTATTTTAATTACATGTCTGAGTATCTTGTACTCATTAACTCAAGTACATTTTTTACATTCCGTCATTTTCGGAGGTTTTCGGTATGAAGTGGCGTGGGCGTGGAACGAGGAAACGTGAACATTCTTTCGAGCGAAAAATTCCTGTTGCTAGCACCGATTAGCTACAATGAAATTGACTGAGCTCGTGAAAAAAAAAAAAAAACATCGCTTTTTTGCCGATTGTGACTTATATTTCAGCCCAAAGTTCGCACAATGAAGGTTTTCTCCTCGCCTTCCCAAAGGCGTCTTTTGTTTCCTAAAGTTTCCCCCGAAAACTCATAAACGAAAGGGGTGGTTTTACGAAAGAAAAGATTGCCACACCGAGGCGCAACGGCAGACCGGGAAACGACCTACGACAAAAATGCAGTCTTCAATCTAAAAAAAAAACTAACAAATAAAAAAAAATGAGAAGTGGACACATAGAAAAAAAAAAAACATTTTTGTTTAGCTTGTCGTATATTTAAACCCGCTACGGCAAAAAGTCGAGGTTTTGCTTTGTTTATTTTCTCTTTGTCGTCAGTCCGTCACTCATGGCTTTCGCGAACAGTGTCTGTAAGCGAACATTAATAAGCAGAGAAACAGGAGAGGAGACGAACTAAAAGCTGGATGATCTCTAAAAAACCCAACAAAGCGTCCCTCAACGTCGCGTGCCTTTCTGTGCCTTTCTGAACACAACCTACTTGAAGAAGGTACGACCAGTGCTGGGTCTATTATGTGGTTCTCTTTGTTATCCATCAACTCATATCCGTATCCCAAGTTCGTTTATAGTGAACTCCCCTTATAGGGAATATGGATTGTAGTTAAAGGAGTCATGAAACGATTTTCCAAGTTTTTCCTGTTTAGCTTTCTTCCTCAACTCATAAATCGCGCATTGCACAAAACAGTTCAAAGAGACGGAAAGGGGGGAGTCCCCTCTTGCTCGGAGTCTCTTTTGTGTACCCGGACACAACCATTCTCCCGCTTGAAGATTAGCCCGTAGCTCAAAATTCAGACAAAAGTTGCTTTCCCCACCCCGTTCCGGCCACACTTTTGCCACGTGATCACGCTCTCTCGCGCATACACACGTGCAGAGAATGAGGTCAAGGAATGAAAGAGAGGCGGCTGATTGGTCCGGCAAGTACGTAGCTTCCACCGCAATGTCAGCTGAGGGGTGAAGGGAATAAGTGTGGTCCGGGTGTCTTGTGACGTGCGTTTGGACCCGGTGAAGCGCTTTGGGGACCGCGGATGTATCACAGTGAAAAGGCAGAGAACTTACGAAGCGGACGGATTTACGAAGTAGTCCGCTGTGTTTTAAAATTTTCGTACCGGAAGTCAGGCGCTTTAATTTCTACTTTCTTTTTTCTTTTGGCCCACTGAACGATGTGTTATTAGTAAAATCCCAATCTAAATTGATTTATCCCAGCCCAAAATTTGTTTTATGGACCCTTTAAACGATGCATCTAAGGTGCCCCCAGCATGTGATATTCAGCGATGTGACAAGAGCTAAAGCGACCTCTTTATTCCTGTCCCAAAAATGTTTTGTAACACGTATCAGCGATATTGCCACGCGCGTTGCCGAGCGAGCGCACTATGCTCTCACGCGGAGCCTCAGGGTTCGATTCCTGGGAGCGGACTCCTCTTTTGTTTATTCTTTCAACTTGACATTCTCGTAAGTTCGAGGACCTTGTCGTGTGATCGAGTTACGAATGTTGTACGCGCCGAACGTTCTACGCCGAATGTTCCAGAAACCCACGCGGCGTGGCGGTCCGGAGTCAGCCTCGTCCCAGCGCTCGATCCTGCTGTTTCGCCGACATCGACACCGGCGACGCTAGCCTATTTTTTATTTTGCTTTGGGCACAAGTTCGCCCATTAAACGTTTAGTTTCTTCAGTTATTCGTCGCCTCATTATTTGTCATTCGTGACAATACCCTGCTACTTATAATTGGACTACATAAAATAGCCCTACGATGCTTTTTTGTTTGCCATTTTGTGTTGTTATCTATTATTACACCATTCTGGTAAACCAGATTTGTGCAACCGTATAATTGCCGCTGTCACTGACGTCGACACGAATTACGCAATGCCGAAGTATCTTTATAAGTGATTGAATTATATTTCCATGTATTTGTACTCTACTCAAGATACTTTACAGTGAAAGTTACTTGAGTAGCATTTTAAATACTTTATGAAGCAGGTATTTAGTAACTTAACTTAAATATTTTCACCGGGTATTTTGTCCAACACTGACAGATAGCAAGAAGGAAAATCCACCACTGCGGCACATACGTGTTACACTACTCGTCTGGGTAGATGAATGCGAACTGAAATCGATTTTGCTTTTCAAATAACCGTTTTCACTTTTTATGGCAGGTCTGTTTACTGCACTTGCGGGGAGTGCTGAAGCAAAAGGCTCAGACAAGGATTCGGTCGCCCCAGACTGGCAGAACTAAGGATCGCCTAGACATGCTTCTTCAACTGAAAATGGAACAGATGCCGCGCACCGAGCACTTGATCCTTGATAAATCAATCTCGAAAACGCTTCGGGTACGAACACGCAGATGCCTAATGGTTTAGGGAGAAGTTATATCTGAACCCCCAGCAAGTACGCGGGCCAGATGACGAAACTAGGGACTAATCACGTCCTTCCTAATACAGAACCAGAGTAAACGAGGAAACGAGACTTTGCTTCCCTGTTTCCGGGCGCGGCCTACAAGGACACGCCCGTCGAAACCTTGGCGTAGAGCACAGCACTAGGATATAGGGGAACTGCGAGAGCCGCCAGTGGTAGACTGCTGCTATCCTCCAGCAACTCGGAAAACAGTGTCCTCGAGGTCCGTCCGTCGCAGTTGCCTTCGGGCAACTTGGAGGATTCCCCTGTCGGAATTGCCGAGACCCTTTCTGACCCTAAATTCTCACGGTAACGAGAACCCCCTACGCACCCGCGTTCGCGGCGGATATCGGGAGGCCCGCTAAATACGATCTTGGACATGAGGTACTCGGCGCGTCTGTGTTAGGGCGGACGGCGGCACGGTCCTTTTTTCCCCGCCCATTCAAGGTTATAAAAAGCTCGGAGGTTCCCTCGAAGATTCTCTTGTAGGCCTTATCAAGTCGCAGTCGGTAAGGACATACCCGGCGGCTCGGCTTCAGCGGCACATGTAGGGGCCGTGCCTCGGCCTCTCACGGTTATTAGAATGTAGGGGTGCCTTGGTGGTTACCCGCTGAGGGCCTTATAATTTTCCATCTACAGAGGGTGTCACCTCTTCAGGGGGGCTGCTCCTTGGGAGGAGGGAAAAGCAAATATCACTTCCTGTGTCGTTTTTCCTGTGTCGTCCTTCCTGTGTCGTTTTGGCGATACCCAATTTTTCTGTACAGTTCCCAATTGGCTTTTGACGAAATTTCTACATGATCCAAGCATCCAATTATTTTTATTGAATTGGCTTTAAATCGGTTGTGGCTACACAGCCGGTGCCGATCGGGAATTTTATATTTTTTTATTCTTTAAAGTCCCTCATCCTAACATATCTAGGCGTAATGAAACAGCAGTGGATCATGGCTACCAGGTGGCTCTTATTCAGCAATCGCCCCTGGAATCTGTGCCCTGCCCTCTCATGGTTTTGAGAAGCCTGTGGGATCCTTGGTGTGTTGTCCCCGGTAGGCTTTATCAAGTCACTTTAAGTCATGATGCAACCGGCGGGTCCAATCAGCGGTCACCCCAGTGGGTCGTGCCCCGCCTCTCTTCGTTATGAGAAGCGAGGGTCTTCTCTTGTGCTTACCCCAGGATGGCCCTTATCAAGTAAATGTAGATAATGACCTAGCCGGTCGAAAAGCCAGAATCTTTCCTCGTGGTTACTGCTGGTAAACCTCATCAAGTCACTCTCGGTCATGACATACCAGGCGGGACCGCCGTCAGCGGTAACCCCCGGAGAGTTTTCCCCGCCCTCTCACGGTTATAAAAAGCCTATGGGACCCCTGGTGGTAACCCCGGTGGGCCTTATCAAGTCATTGTTGTTCATGACACCTTGAATAGCTCCTCTGCAGCGATCAACCATCGATTCCGCGCTCCTGCCCTTCAGGGCCATGAGAAGCCAGGGGGTTCCCTCGTCGTTTCCGCCGGTAGGCCTTATCTAGTCATCTGTCGATCATGACACCTTCGAGAGCTCCTCTGCAGCGATCAACCATCAATTCCGCGCTCCTCTCTCTCAGGGCCATGAAAAGCCAGGGGCTTCCCTCGTCGTTTCCCTCGGTAGGCCTTATCTAGTCACTGTCAGTCATGAAACCTTCGAGAGCTCCTCTCCATCGATCAAGCATCGATGCCGAGTCCCTGATTTTCATGGCCATGAGGAGCCAGGAGGTTCACTTGTCGTTTCCAAAGGTAGGCCTTATCAAGTCACTATCGGTCATGACATACCAGGCGCGACCGCCTCAGCGGTCACCCTTGGAGGGTGGTCCCCGCCTTCTCGACGTTATAAAAATAATATGGGGCCCCTGGTGGTTACCTATGTAGGCCTTATCAAGTCACTATTGTTCATGACATCCTTCGAGAGCTCCTCTCCAGCGATCACACATCGATGCCACGCCCCGCCCTCTCACGGCCTTGAAAAGCGTAGGGATTCCCTCGTCGTTTCTCCCGTTACGCCTTATCAAGTCAAAGTCAGTCATGACACCTTTGAGAGCTACTCTGGAGCGACCACCCATCGATACTACGCCCCGCCCTCTAACAGCCATGAGAAGAGAGGTGGGTTCACTTGTCGTTTCTCCGGAAGGCCTTATCACTTCATTGCTGGTCAAGACATCTTCGAGAGCTCCTCTCCAGCGATCACCCACCGATGGCGAACCCTGCCCTCTCACGGCCATGAGAAGCCAAGAGGTTCCTTCGTCGTTTGCCCTGGTAGGCCTTATCAAGTCACTGTTGGTCATGACAGTTTCTAGAACTCCTCTCCAGCGATCACCCATCGATGCCGCCCCCCACCCTCTCACGACCATTAGAATTCGAGGTTTCTTCATCGTTTCCCCCGGTAGGCTTTATCAAGTCCCAGTCAGTCATGACACCTCCAAAAGCTCCTCTCCAGCGGTCACCCATCGATGCCGAACCCTGCCCTCTCACGTCCATGAGAAGCCAAGAGGCTCATTCATCGTTTCCCCCGGTATGCCTTACCAAGTCACTAGTTGGTCGTGACACCTTCAAGAGCTCCTTCAGCCATCGATGCCGTGCCCCGCCTTCTCACGACCATGAGAATTCGGTGTTCCTTCATCGTTTCCCCCGGTAGGCCTTATCAAGTCACTGTTGGTCATGAAACCTTCGAGAGCTCCACTCCAGCGGTCCCCCATCGATGCCGCGCCGCGCCTCCTCACGACCTTGAGAATTCGGGGTTCCTTCAGTCGTTTCCCCCGGTAGGCCTTATCAAATCACTGTTGGTCATGAAACTTTCGAGAGCTCCTCTGCAGCGGTTCCCATCGATGCCGCGCCCCGCCCTCTCACGACCATGAGAATTCGGGGTTCCTTCATCGATTCCCCCGGTAGGCTTTATCAAGTCACTGGGGGTCGTGACACCTTCGAGAGCTCCTCTCCAGCGATCATCCCTCCATGCCGCGCCCCGCCTTGTCACGACCATGATAATTCGAGGGTTCCTTCGTCGTTTCCCCCGGTAGGCCTTATCAAGTCACTGGGGGTCGTGACACCTTCGAGAGCTCCTCTCCAGCGATCATCCCTCCATGCCGCGCCCCGCCCTGTCACGACCATGAGAATTCGGGGTTCCTTCGTCGTTTCCCCCGGTAGGCCTTATCAAGTAACGGTCAGTCATGACACCTTCGAGAGCTCCTCTCCAGCGATCACCCACCGATGCCGCGCCCCGCCCTCTCACGACCATGAGAATTCGGGGTTCCTTCAATCGTTTCCCCGGTAGGCTTTATCAAGTCACGGTCAGTCATGACACCTTCAAGAGCTCCTCTCCAGCGATCACCCATCGATGCCGCGCCCCGCCTTGTCAGCGACCATGAGAATTCGGGGTTCCTTCAGTCGTGTTCCCCGGTAGGCCTTATCAAGTCACTGGTGGTCAGTGACACCTTCGAGAGCTCCTCTCCAGCGATCATCCATCCATGCCGCGCCCCGCCCTCTCACGACCAAGAGAATTCGGGGTTCCTTCGTCGTTTCCCCCGGTAGGCTTTATCAAGTCACGGTCAGTCATGACACCTTCGAGAGCTCCTCTCCAGCGATCACCCACCGATGCCGCGCCCCGCCCTTTCACGACCATGAGAATTCGGGGTTTCTTAATCGTTTCCCCCGGTAGGCCTTATCAAGTCACTGTTGGTCATGACACCTTCGTGAGCTCCTCTCCAGCGATCACTCATCGAGTCCGCGCCCCGCCCTCTCACGGCCATTAGAATACGGGGTTCCTTCATCGTTTCCCCCGGTAGGCGTTATCAAGTCACAGTCAGTCATGACACCTTCGAGAGCTCCTCTCCAGCGATGACCCACCGATGCCGCGCCCCGCCCTTTTACGACCATGAGAATTCGGGGTTCCTTTGTCGTTTCCCCCGGTAGGCCTTATCAAGTCACTGTTGGTCATGACACCTTCGTGAGCTCCTCTCCAGCGATCACTCATCGAGTCCGCGCTGTTGGTCATGACACCTTCGTGAGCTCCTCTCCAGCGATCACTCATCGAGTCCGCGCCCCGCCCTCTCACAGCCATTAGAATACGGGGTTCCTTCATCGTTTCCCCCGGTAGGCGTTATCAAGTCACAGTCAGTCATGACACCTTCGAGAGCTCCTCTCCAGCGATCACCCACCGATGCCGCGCCCCGCCCTTTCACGACCATGAGAATTCGGGGTTCCTTCATCGTTTCCCCCGGTAGGCTTTATCCAGTCACGGTCATTCATGACACCTTCAAGAGCTCCTCTCCAGCGATCACCCACCGATGCCGCGCCTCGCCCTTTCACGACCATGAGAATTCGGGGTTCCTTCGTCGTTTCCCCCGGTAGGCCTTATCAAGTCACTGTTGGTCATGAAACCTTCGTGAGCTCCTCTCCAGCGATCACTCATCAAGTCCGCGCCCCGCCCTCTCACGGCCATTAGAATACGGGGTTCCTTCATCGTTTCCCCCGGTAGGCTTTATCAAGTCACGGTCAGTCATGACACCTTCGAGAGCTCCTCTCCAGCGATCACCCACCGATGCCGCGCCCCGCCCTTTCACGACCACGAGAATTCGGGGTTTCTTAATCGTTTCACCCGGTAGGCCTTATCAAGTCACTGTTCGTCATGACACCTTCGTGAGCTCCTCTCCAGCGATCACTCATCGAGTCCGCGCCCCGCCCTCTCACGGCCATTAGAATACGGGGTTCCTTCATCGTTTCCCCCGGTAGGCGTTTTCAAGTCACAGTCAGTCATGACACCTTCGAGAGCTCCTCTCCAGCAATCACCCACCGATGCCGCGCCCCGCCCTTTCACGACCATGAGAATTCGGGGTTTCTTAATCGTTTCACCCGGTAGGCCATATCAAGTCACTGTTGGTCATGACACCTTTGTGAGCTCCTTTTCAGCGATCACTCATCGATTCCGCGCCCCGCCCTCTCACGGCCATTAGAATACGGGGTTCCTTCATCGTTTCCCCCGGTAGGCTTTATCAAGTCATGGTCAGTCATGACACCTTCGAGAGCTCCTCTCCAGAGATCACCCACCGATGCCGCGCCCCGCCCTCTCACGACCATGAGAATTCGGGGTTCTTTCATCGTTTCCCCCGGTAGGCTTTATCAAGTCACGGTCAGTCATGACACCTTCAAGAGCTCTCTCCAGCAATCACCCACCGATGCCGCGCCCCGCACTTTCACGACCATGAGAATTCGGTGTTTCTTAATTGTTTCACCCGGTAGGCATTATCAAGTCACTGTTGGTCATGACACCTTCGTGAGCTCCTCTCCAGCGATCACTCATCGAGTCCGCGCCCCGCCCTCTCACGGCCATTAGAATACGGGGTTCCTTCATCGTTTCTCCCGGTAGGCGTTATCAAGTCACAGTCAGTCATGACACCTTCGAGAGCTCCTCTCCAGCGATCACCCACCGATGCCGCGCCCCGCCCTTTCACGACCATGAGAATTCGGGGTTCCTTCGTCGTTTCCCCCGGTAGGCCTTATCAAGTCACTGTTGGTCATGACACCTTCGTGAGCTCCTCTCCAGCGATCACTCATCGAGTCCGCGCCCCGCCTTCTCACGACCATGAGAATTCGGGATTCCTTCATCGTTTCCCCCGGTAGGCTTTATCAAGTCCACTGTCGTCACTGACACCTTCGAGAACTCCTCTCTCAGCGATCACCATCGATGCCACGCCCGCCCTCTCGCAGCCATGAGAAGCCAGGGGTTCCTCGTCGTTTCCCCGGTAGGCCTTATCAAGTCACTGTCGGTCATGACACCTTCGAGAGCTCCTCTCCAGTGATCACCCATCGATGCCACGCCCGCCCTCTCGCAGCCATGAGAAGCGGGGTATCGTTTCCCCGGTTGCATTATCAGCACTGCGGTCTGACCTTTGAGTCCCTCCAGTGATCAGGCCGCGGCGGCCTGAAAGCGGGTCCTCGCCGTTTCCCGGTCTTATCAGTCACGTCGGTCATGACACTTCCAAGAACTCCTCTCCAGTGATCACCCATCGATAGCCACGCCCGCCCTCTCGCAGCCATGAGCAAGCCAGGAGGTTCCCTCGTCGTTTCCCCCGGTAGGCATTATCAAGTCACTGTAGGTCATGACACCTCCGAGAGCTCCTCTCCAGCGATCAACTATCGATACCGCGCTCGCCCTCTCTCGGCCATGATAATCCTGGCGGTTCACTCGTTGCTTCCTCAGGTAGGCCTTATCAAGTCACTGTTGGTCATAACAAACTCGGAAAGTCCGTTGTAGCTGGTCACCTCGGGAGGCCGTGCCTCGCCCTCTCGCTGTTTTGGAAAGGATGAGGGAACTAAAGTGGCTACCCCCGATAGGCTTTACCAAGTCACTGGCTATCTGACATACCCGTTGGGTTCGCTTTAGCAGGCGATTGCCGGAGGCCGTGCCCTGCCCTCTCAAGGTTATGAGAAGTCTGTGAGCTTTCTCGTGGTTACCACCGGTAGCTTTTATCAAGTCATTGTCGGTCATGACATACGTGATGGGCACGCACTAGCGATTACACACGGAGGCCTCGCCGTGTCCTCTTACGGTCATGAGAAGCACTTGGGTTAAGAAAGTAGTTACCCACGGTAGGCCTTATCAAGGCACTATGGGTCATGACATAGCCGGCAGCTCCGCTCTAGTGATATCCCTCCAGGGGCGTGCCCCGCCCTCTCACGGTTATGAGAACCCGGGTGCTTCCCCCGTCGTTATCCCCTTTGGGCCTCATTATGTCGCCGTCGATGATGACATATCCGATGCGTCCGATTCAGCGGCCACCCCCGGTGACCATGCCCTGCTCTCCCATGGTTATGAGAATCCGGAAAGGTCTCTCTTGGTTACCCACTGTTGGCCTTATCAAATCACCCTCGTTCAAGCCATACCTAGTAGGTCCACTCTACATGTCACCAAGAAGGCCGTGCCTCGTTCTCTCAAAAAGAATCCCTTCGCGTCTCATGTTGCGGTGTACCTTGAGAACACCACCAGGTATGGCCTCTGTGATGAGGTACTCGTCCAGTCTCTCGTTGATGCGGATGGCGGGATGCCCATTTGGGTTGTAAAATTGATATTTAGGCTATTTGGTAGTATATCATATTGATGTATTTAGCGTACAAAGTAGTGAAAAGCAGAAGAGGACAGAAAAGAGCGCCACGACTATGTTTACTGACAGAAAAATAAAACAACAATAAAATACAGAATCATCCACCGCGGACACATGGTTATCTTGGGGAAGAACAACGACAAATTGACCCACGATGTGCTGGAGGCACTCCACATCCTCTGTGAGGACAGGAACTGCATCAGTGTAGAATCCGTGAGACTCAAAAAGGAAAGAAGATTCTTTCAACAGACAATGAAGGGCCCACACGAACCTGGATAAACGAGCCACCAGCAGTCACGGGGCAGGTGGTAGATGCACGTGTCTGCGGTAAATCATTCTCTTTTTTTTAGCTTATTTTTTTCTTCCCGCAATCACAGTTGTGAGTGGCGCTCTTCCCTGTCCTGTTTTTTTTATGTTTACTTTGTGCGATAAATACCTCAATATGACTATTTGGGACCAGCCTCGGTTATGATGCGTTAGGCACGTCTGTTTCTAATTTGAATCCCAACGCAGTTCTCTTCAAGTGGACCGGCACGAGGCTCGTCCCTGGCTGGACTTCAAGGACCAATGAAGGTACGAATTTCACAACACCAAAAATGGCCGCCCGCATGGTCGATTGTCCATAGGCCGTTTGCCAGCAGCCCCCGACCGCAAGAACACCCAAGCCAAGAAAACCTCTAATATTTGTCGCCACGGTACGTAGAACTGAACTTCCGACTAAGTGGATCGAGCCTCGTACGACAGTGTGCTCGGCGCTTCAATCGCCGCACGTCTATTGTATACTGTTGCAATGCAAACATTACATTGGTTGGCCGTGCTATATTCGAGGTTTTCTAAAGGAAACAAAAACGTTCTGCACGTAAGGTCCAAACTTTCTCGTGGCATTGGGTTCTGTTACACCTGCTGCAGACGCCGTGAGAATGCGAACGCCTTTTCCACAGAAAGAAACCAAGGCAAAGGTTTCTGTATATACCTTGTTCACCAGTACCTATGATGCTCGGTCAAGGTTTCGGCGTGGTGTAGGACATTACATGAGACTTTGCTTGAAATGCCTTTCGCTTGGGAATTGAAAATGTGCTAACGCCATTTAACAGACGAGAGGACTGCGGTGCCGGGTACGCGATTCTGTTGAGCTCTGCGGGACGGGGTTTTCGCTCCCAGACAGCTTCAATCAGACTGTTGGAATGTGTCCCGGAAGCAGCTTCCAAAACACACAGATACTTTATCTGCTGGGGCTCTTCTCGCCGATGTCCAAGGAAATACCTTAAAAAACCGATCTCCTAAGGCACCGAATCGAAACCAAGGACACACCGCTTCCTGAAGGTGCAATGAGAGACCCACAAGTCCGCACAAAAGGAAACTTCTTGCTACGGCGTTCACGGAAATGGTCGACTAAGGCGCAGTATGCGAGTCAAAAAGAGAATGGGCTTCGCCGGTTGTTCTATACTTCAAAGGATAGTAGAGCCAGGCTTTGCGTTTTTTACATGCGCCTAAACGAAGTTTAAGTCAAAGACAGTTATCAAATTTCGAGCATTTCTCTAGTGATGTGCCTCCTAGGAAAAGCGAATAGTTTCACAACCCTTGACAGCAGCCGTGGATATCTTCAAATTGGTGTTCAACCGGCTGACGCACAAAAAACTGCACTCAATTGCCCTAAGGAATTGCTTTATTTTAGGCATGCCTTCTCAACGTTCAGAACAAAATATTCACCTCTCCTTCTTTTTTACCGAATGTTCATTTGACAAGCTTCCTAGAACTCCTAGCGCCTTTTCGAGGCGCGTGCGCTCTTTGGCGTTCGCTACGCTATCAACCCGCCGTACGGACAGATGTGGCGGAAGCGGTGAAATGTTAGATGCGCATTGGTTGGGGTGGAAAGTTATTGTATCGTAGTTTTCCTGGCAAACAAAGTTTGAGCAATGTGTGGTGCACTGCCAGGACAGGGTTCCGGATCTCTACGGGGCCCTGAGAGGCGCGCGAGCGACAGATTTTAGATGGCCGTAGTGCTGAATGCTCGGGGCAACGTACAAGGGGTCAATTCAGGGCACCTATTGAGCCCGAGTTCGAGACAAACACTGACGCGGCATTCGCGTTATCTCTGCGACTCGCTGACTTCTTGGCGCTGACGCCGAAACTTTAGCACTACGAGGTGTTAGCGCCACCGGTCAAGGGACACATGCAACCCAACGGCGGCGGCGCGGAGCATCTGTTGCCTATTCGCAAGGAACGCAGGCCCGGGGACGGATTTGGCAAGGCTTGTGGAATCAATGAAAAGGCCAAGTTAGGTCGTCTGATTGACGCCTTCTCATTTATGTCGCATTTTCTTGCTTATGGGGACCAGGGGTCAGGCAAACACGCCCTTAGACGGCTCACACAGCCTGCGTTTCTAAAGAAATCAGTGACCGCAAGATCACAAGCAGCTTGAGCTCCGACTGGAACGACTAGTGGGCAGACGGAAAGCTAGCTGCCTTTTTCTCTACTAACCTTTCGAACGCCTTCTAACACGGACGCCGACAGACGGACCCTGGCGTTCGAACGCGTTTAAAGAGTGTGTAGAGTCAAAGGCAGCAAGCTTTACGTCTGCCACCACTCGTTCCAGTCAAAGTTCGGTTCTATATCGTCCCGGCGCCATCTCGTGTCCTCCTTTCTCTGAGTTTCTATATATATATATATATATACAGGGTGTTTTTTTTTTTTAAGCTTAACAGATTTGTTTAAAAAAAGCCGTGAAAGTTACACTTATGCCGCTTGTGGAGGTGAGTTATACGGCCAGGGGGACAGATTATAGGGGGATAATTGTAACGATCAGTCTGCTAATTACTTAAAATTCGTTAATTAACTTTTTAATTAATGAAAATAGACATATGGTTCCAATTGGAAATTTGCTCAGCGTCGTCGAAAACCCCTAAATCAGTCATTTTCAGAAAGACTTTGAGCGCGTGAGAAGAGTTGTAGTGCACTAAAGTTACCACTGGTGGAGCAGGTACAAAGCAAGAGGTTGCGATAAGGCGCCCGCGCGATTTTTCCGTCTCTTATCTAGCCCCAGCCTTGTACCTGCTCCACGAGTGGTAACTTTAGTGCACTACTACGCTTCTCACGCGCTCAAAGTCTTTCTGAAAATGATTGATTTAGTGATTTTCGATGACGCTGAGCAAGTTTCTAATGGGAACCATATGTATATTTTTATGAATCAAAAAGTTAATTAACGAATTTTAATTAATTAGCCGACTGGTCATTACGATTAGCCCCCTATAATATGTCCACCTGGCCGTATAACTCACCTCCACAAGCTGCATAAGTGTAACTTTCACGGCTTTTTTTAAACAAATCTGTTAAGCTTGAAAACAAAAACACCCTATATATATATATAATAATGTATATATAATAGAGATGAGTGATGCGAGCTTTCTTCACCTTTTGGTTGTCTCGGATGTGCCTGAGCATGCTCTCGTAGGTCCTGGAAGGGATGTCGCACAGCTGGAAAGAGCCCCAGCGCCCGGCGGCCTTCTGATCCGGCCCGTGGGGTCGACCGTCGTCCGCGTGGCAGCACAAGTACTCGGCGCAGCTGGCCAGAGAGCCCTCCTCGTACAAGGGGTCGACGTGCGTGTCGCTCAGGTGCAGCACTCGCAGCGTCGGGGCGCCGCTCTGTAGAGTCGTCGGGGGTTTCAAATTAAGGTGGTAGTAAGTAAAGACGATACAACGGGCTGTCGATAAAAGGTACGCAGACCATGTAAACAAATCACGCAATACTGAAGAATAAAGAATCATAATTTACACTTATTTAGGAAAGAGCAAAAACATTTAAGAGTAGACGTCATCCCTGCTAATTGTATATATGTTTCTGTTGTTTGTGAGGCATTTTTATAATGTGAATGTTACATTATAATGCGAGGACTGCAAAGTGTAATTTCTACGCGATCGATGGAGGACCCATGATTCTACGCGACGTGTTGTGATATACCTGTCCTGCCCTGAAAGTCCAGAAATATCGTATAGACCCTCTATGAATGATGTTCATGAGAAACGAATGGAGTGAAGTAAACAATGTTCATTCATGGATTCAATAGAAATTATTTGATATTTACAAAATAAAAGTTATGTGTGGTCCGTATAGAAAACATCAGGAAAATATCGTACTATTTTTGTTTTGTAACAAAAGTATATTTTCTAAGGTTTGTTTTTGTTGCAGTAGCCCATACGATGTGGCAGTAGTATAAAGTGGACTGAAATTATGCATTATAATTTTTTTAACTTGCTGTTGCGTGGTAAAACAATCGCGGAAACGAGATAACATGCCAACGACCTGAGAGTTTGGCTATCGAAGCGACAGGCATTGTTGCAGAGGGCGCACCGTCCGCGAGGTTGCTCGTTCATAACAGAGTGAGGCAGGAGATACGCTGAACGAGCGGCGCGACAAGCGCACAGAACGAATACCATAAAGTAATATAGTAAACGTAAAGAGAGTACACTAAAGCCGAATCGAGGCCCAGATAGTGCGCTTTAATGCCCTCCGCTATGCGGCTTTTTTCAGTAATTTGTTTGTAACTTATTAGAAGTCTTAATGTGAGAAGTATTTATTTTTTAATATCTTATGATTTATAAATATTTAAAGTACTTAAAAGAACTATATAGTTTTAATCTAATACATCACAAAAACCACGTGATGAATGGCGCCAGGTTGAATTTGAAGACGACAAAGATGCGGTTGAAGACGAGAAACGCATGCGTAGATTTTCGGGAAAAAATGACGCTGTATCAAATTTACATAATTAATTAAGTTCCCAAGCAGCATATGCATCCTGTGGACGTCCACGGAACATTCAGGACATCTATGAAACTTGGGGGGGGGGGGGGGGGGGGGGGGGCCTCGGGAGAAGAAGAGGACTTAACGAGAGAGGCGCGAGCGGGGCCCAGCCGGGGGCTAGCGCGAGGAAAAGAAAAGAACGTGAGGCACGAGGAGAACGCCAGGAAGCGAGAGCTGAAGCGAGCCGCCGAGTGACGACCGTCGTATTTCCCCGCCACTCCGCTGCTTTAGGACCGGCGGCCAGTGGCCAGCGAGGACAGCCAGGCCGTCTCTCGGGCACGAGAACAAGAGAGGCACCCGGCATCCGGAGAAACGATTAAAGCAAGTTACGTTTACTTCCAAACTTCCCGTTGTGTGGTTTCTTAGGGAGTGAACGGCGCGCAGCCTAACCGGGCGGAATCAATCTATTGAGCGACCCACAAACTTTAAGACACCCTGAGGATGTACGGAGTACCGTGTGCTGCTAGGGCTTGCTTAAAAAAAAAAAAACTGCGTCAACATTAAAAAAAAAAGAAAGAAACAGCGGCTCCGGGAGCCGAGGGACACCCCAGAGCCTAGCGAGGAGGGAGGCGAGGAGGAAGGAAAGGGAGAAAAAGAGAAGGAGAAGTGTACCGGAGAACCGGAGCAAAAGTGCCCAGAACGAAACCGAAACTAACTTGACCGAAACCGGAGCCAGATTATGCTTAATTCCACCCGCTAAGAGCGCTAGCTGTCACTGGTCTATCTGGGCCGCTGGGGCCTATGGCCCTGTCCTGCCCTGGCCGCCTTTCACCTTGTGAATATTACTCTATGCGAATACGACATGCAGCATTAGCATCGATGGCTCGACTCTCCTTGGACTGGCATTTATCTTAAGTAATATTGTACAAATGTAAATAAATAGTTAATTTGGTTAAGAACTAAAGGCTTCGACGACTACAAATTGGTGACCCGGACAACCAGAACACTCCAGCCTACAACTCCGACTTAGACTTTGAGATGTCTCAACCCAAAGCAAGTGGATCATCATCTCACGATGCCGCAACCGGGACTGCAAATGCTCCCTCACGCACTGCTGCCATCTTCCTCAGGTTGCCGGAATTCTGGGCAAGTGATGCAGACCTCTGGTTTCTCCACGTCGCCGCCTTCTTTCGCAACAACCAAATAACTTCACAGCGGGCCACATTTGACTACGACCAACTCTGCTGCGCTGCACCCAAAGTCTAGTTTGAGAGCAGCTCTGATTCCCAACATGACGAGGGGAAGGCACTGCGTTCATGGTGTTGACTCAGAAGCAGTGATCCCTGTCTTGAGCTGTCTGTGAAAACGCTCGACGAGTCAATTCCCGAAAGGATGGTATGACGTCGTCTAGATGTGGTGAAATCCAAATAGGAGTGATAATTTTCTAAATAAGGTGGACTGAAATTGTCTTCCACGGTCGGAGGTGATAGTTGTTGCGGCATCCAATCGTGCAACCCACGAGTGAGAAACGTTTGCTTGACCGATTCAGTGGGGATTTCGGTTAGACGAACTGCTTCAGGGCATCTGGTGAAACGTTCGACGACGGTGAAGAGGTACCGACTACCTTGAGCTGGTGACAGGGGTCGAAAGATGTCCATGTGAATGCGGGTGAAGCGTGCGGTGGGCAGCTGAAATGTCGTATTTGGGTATATATTGTGACGATGAACTTTGGCACGCTGACAGTTTATGCACTTACGCGCCCACTGTCGGATGTCAGAATTAATGCGGGGCCACACGTACCGAGATGAGAGCAGTCGTCGCGTCGTTTTAATTCCTCTTTGCGCAAAGGAATGAAGCACGGCGAAGGCTTGACGCCGGAACTCTCTAGCGAGGTATGGCCGTGGTTGGCTGGTCGAAACGTCGCACACTACTGCTGGTGATGGTGCGTCCAGCTGCACGTCTTGGAACTGCAGTGAGCGGAAGAGAGAGTTGCGCAGCGTCAGTGTAGCTCGGGGTCAGCTTTCTGAGAAGCTGCAAGGGTCGAGTAGTCCAGTGACGGGCGTTTCATATAAGTCGCATCAATGTTAATGAGGGAAAGTGCGTCGGCGACACAACGTTTTTTTGTTCTTTGATAAAACTGATGTCGATAGTGAAATCTGATACGAAGGCTAGCTGACGTATCTCTCTTGGCGAGTGAGCAGCACTGCAAGAGGCAATGGCGTACGTCAGCGGTTTATGGTCTGTTAGTATAAAGAATTCTTTACCTTCCAGGAAATGCCGAAAGCACTTGACTGCGGAGTAGATGACAAGTAGCTCTCGGTCGAAAGTACTGTACTTGGTCACTGCAGGTGAACGCGACTTTGAGTAGAAGCTGATGGATCTCCATGATTCACCGCTATACTGTTGGTAAACTGCGCCGATCGATGTGTCTGAAGCGTCAACCATGATGGTATTTGGCGCATCAGATCTGGGATGGGTCAGTAAAATGATTTTGGCTTAGTTCTGCCTTGATCTTGTTGAAGGCTTCCTCTGAAGCATCATCCCAGATCAGAGGTGCTGTCGCCGGTTTGATTCCCGCGAGGAGCGCGCTAAGTGGGCGGAGCACAGCAGCGCATCTCGAAAGGAAATGACGGTAAACATTTATCAGCCCATGAAATTCCCGGAGTTGCCGAACCTTAGATGGTCTTGGATAGCCCTTGATGGCTTGGACTTTTGATGTCAGAGGTCGAATGCCATTCTTGTCTGGGTGGTGTCCAAGAAAATCGAGTTCTGAAACGTCGAATGTGCATGTTTGCATTTTGATGGTGACGCCAAACTCATTAAGACGTTGAAAGATGGTGCTGAGATAACGTTCGTGTTCGTTGTGAGTTTTACTGAAAAAGAGAATATCATCGAGGTAAGCGAAAATATCATATAGTTAATATTACAATTCCATGTTATGTGCTCTGAAATAAATACACCTTACCATTTATGTTAGTTGACCAGCTCAATTGATGGAGTGTCAAGTGTGTCGCGTTGCGACAGAAGCCACGAAGGACCGACCAACACGAAGTTCTGTTCAGAGCCAAAAAGCCCTCGCTCATTATTTTTCAATCCTTTTATATATGTCTGCCCAGGCAGCATGACCCAGCGAGACGCTGGCGCGTAGCCAGTGATATAAAATATTCCTTCATCTCTATTTTTCGCAAAAGCAAAACAAAACTTCATACACATGAAACGTAAATTGAAACGTGCTAAGAAATCAAAATCAAGTAATTGTGACATCAAGAGCTTGCAGTTGGAGCTCAATAATCAAATATCTGAAGCTCGGAACAATTATTTTTCTTGTACACTACTTAAATTTCTTAAACAAGAGCCTCAAAAGTTCTGGCTTTATTTAACCCGTTGAACAAATAAAAGCAAATGATGCTGTCATTACTGACCCTGGGTCGATTTCACGTCACTTCAACGAGTACTTTCAGTCTGTGTTTTGTGACGCACATGCCCTTACCTATGTGCCTACTGCCATTCCAATCTTTCACTCCGAGTTCATATCATATCACGGCATAGTATCTTTGCTGCTTTCACTGAAAACCAAGGCAAGTGCTGGTCCAGATCAGATTCCCAACGCATTTCTACGTCGTTATGCTGAAACCCTAGCTCATTTTCTTTTTAAAATATTTCGACTGTCTTTCAGCTCTGGGTCTCTGCCAGACGATTGGCGTACTGCTATTGTAGTTCCTGTGCACAAGAAAGGGGATCGCTTGGCAGCTGAGAACTACCGCCCCATTTCTTTAATTTCTTCCTCGTGCAAAATGATGGAGCACATTATCTGCAGCGAGCTTAATAATTTCCTAGATAACAGAAATGTATTAACCTCGTTTCAACATGGTTTCCGTAAAGGGTTGTCGACTACAACTCAGCTCGCTTCAACCATCCATGATTTTGCACAAGTTCTTGACAGGGGTAGTCAGGTAGACGTACTGTTCATTGACTTCAGTAAGGCATTCGATAAAGTTCCTCATTGTCAACTACTTTTTAAACTGGAAAAACTTGGTCTGCCCCATGGATTTGTTAACTGGATTGCCGCCTACTTATCCCGCCGCACTCAATCAGTCAGAATTGGAGATAGCACTTCTCCAAGACTACCTGTTACGTCCGGTGTACCCCAGGGGAGTGTCTTAGGTCCAATTTTATTTTTAATCTACATAAATGATCTTGTATCTGTCATTGACCCAAGTGTCAGTGTACGCCTTTTCGCTGACGATTGCATCATTTTTAAGGAAATAACTTCCAGTTCCGATCAATTGCTATTGGACCACAGTCTTAAGTCTATTATATCGTGGTGCGATGAGTGGAAAATGGAATTAAAATCTTCAAAAACTGTACTTTTACGCGTTACTAAGAAAAAACAACCTTTTGAGTATGTGTACAAGATCGAGGACACTCCAGTTTCTCTTAAACACGAGTGTAAATACCTTGGGGTGACTATTTCTGACACACTTACTTGGTCCTCACATATTACAAATGTTTGTTCTTCAGCGTCCCGGAAGTTGGGATTTATAAAACGAAAATTGAGGAAAGCTCCGACCCTCGTGAAGCTTCAGGCTTACAACTCACTAGTCAGATCTAAGTTAGAGTATGCTTGTATAGTTTGGGATCCGTTTACCCAGAAAGATATTAATAAGTTGGAAACGGTACAGCGACGTGCTGTTCGCTTTATCTATGGCAAATTCAGTAGGCTGGACTCCCCTTCACAGTTAATGCTGGCTAACGGAATACAGACTTTACAGGTAAGGCGAAAAATTGCTAGACTAAAATTTCTGTTCTCTCTTCATCAAAGACAACTGCGCTTAAATCCCTCACATTACATATCTCCTCTTTCATCTAGATTAACACGGCATAGACACCAGTTCTCCTTAACTCCCATCTTTGCTCGTACTAACATATTTAAATACAGTTTTTTCCCTCGCACCATTAACGATTGGAACGCCTTGCCTTTGGACCTCTTCATTGACACCAACTTCTCTGAACGTGTTCAGTGCCTATGTGAGTAACGTGTGTAATTGTTTAAATTTTTGTAAAAACAAAATAAACTTAAATACCAATGTTACTCTAAAGGTGATTGTATGTATTATTGTGTAACTGTTCCGCTGCCTCGCGCTCTTGTTTGTAATTAATTACTCTGGTAATGCTGTTTTCTTTTTGGTGCTTGTTAGCTTGGTTATTGCGGCCGTGTTAAGTTTGTTTTAAGTTTGTTTTATGTTTTACTTTATGTTCTTGGTGCCTTCTTCGACTCATGCCTGAGTACTGGATTTTGTTTTGCTCTGACTCGCCTGGTCGTCGTGTTTTCTATTTTTTTCTATTTTTTCCTTTTTTTTCCTAAGCTGCTTATTGTATTCCACTCCAACCTGGATCTTCAATGATCTGTTGTATTCTCTAAATAAAAAAAAAAAAAAAGAACTCAGATTTTACTAAGGGAAAAGAAACAAGAAAAGCAAGAAATGCTGTTACATACCGTACACAATTATATAATCACTCCAGCACCTTTTCTAAATTAACACATCTTACTTAAATAGAAAACTAGAAACATTGACACTTCAATTCAACAATTTCAGGCATCGGCAACATTTTTAACCTAATCATCAATACCCAATCTTTTAGTTTTCCTAATTGTCCACCCATACCGCGAGATGACGACTGGAGGTCATCGGACTTTTTTGACGTTATAGGCGCGGGGACCAAAGCACTTGGCTAAACCGTGTTTGATACCATCTTGTCCTTCTCTCTATTTATGACGAACATAATTCCTGGAGAATGCGAACAAGAGGGACAAAGTTCTCATTTTCCAGGGATTATTTTGGTCATTCTTGTCCATCTCGCTTGCACCTTTGCATTTAAATGCATATAATCTATATTCATGCTGACTAGGTAATCGTAGCTTCCTCCGGTTTCTCGTTTCCGCGGCAAAAACCGCAAACTCGTCCTGTTCCGCACTAGGGCTACCTCGAATGACGTTTGTACTTCGTAGGACCTCGGCCTACTGACTGGAGCCACGACCTCCGCATTCGCCTTCACGTCCATCACCCATACCTGATCGCCGACGTAAAAAATCCGCAACGCTTTCGTTCTGTGGAGCTTGTTAAGCCCTTGACGCTGGCTATCCCTTGAACTGTGGTCTCTTCAGATTAACTCCGCTTTACTCAGGTTTGTCGGATGAAGTTGTTCGGGTACCATGGGAAATCTCGCTCGAAGCCGTCGACCATTAGTATGTCAGCGGAACACTTCTCAGTTATACCCGGAGTCGACCTGTTAGTCAACAACGCAAGGTTAGCATCGGAAGACGTGTGTATCAATCTTGACTGCTTGAACCATATGTTCTTCCTCCCCATTGGCCTGTGGGAATCGCGGGCTTGTTGTTCGGTGGCAAAAGCAGTACGTTTCCGCGAACCTCCCGAGCTCCGACGAAACAAACTGAGGTCCGTTATCACAAATTACCGTTTTCGGGAGTGCATGACGCGCAAAATTTCGTTTCAACTGCTCGATCACCGCCAATGTCGTAGTTCATGAAAGAGTGGAAACTTCGGGATATCTGGAGAGATAATCCACCACCACCAAGAAGTCCGCCCCTTTCACTTGACAAAGATTGATTCCCTGCTTCTGTCACGCAAAGTCGGGAGTAGACGTGGTTATCATTTGCTCCGAGCTTTGATTAGCGAATTGAGCACATACTTCAAAGTTAGGGACCATAATTCAAATCTGATTGCTCAATCCTGGCCACCAAACGCACTCTTGAGTACTTGCCCGGCATCTGTTGGCGCCTTGGTGGCCTTCGTCCAACCGCGACAATATTTCGGACCGTAGTTTTTGTAGCGCAATTATCCGGCTACCGTTCAGTAAAAATCAATTCGCTTCCTTTATCAGAGCTCTGCCCTGCCAGTATGGCTGAAGGAAACACGGCAGTGACGACTTTCTCGACCAGTCCTCTCGACAGGCGTGTTAAAGATTCACAAACCTCGTCCATCCTCCCATATTCTTTTACTTTTTTCAAAAGTTCTCTCCTCCCTCTAGGCCCATGAAACAACCTTGCGTATAGCTTGAGACTTCCACTACTGAAAGAACGCTGTTTCTGCCTGCCTCGGCGAGCGGGGCACGAGACAAAGCATCTGCTGTGGCAATCAGCTTTCAGGGAACGTATACAACTTTGAACCTGTACCGTTTGAGTCGCAATCGAAACCTTTGTATCTGAGGTGGTATAATGTCACCCGGCGTTTGCCCCAGCAGCGCCACAAGAGGTTTATGATCGGCCTCGAATACTGCGTCAAGCCCTTTTAGGTATTCGCCGAACCGTTCTGCTGCCCACGTTAAGGCCAGAGTCCTCTTTCTCAATTTGCGCATAGCGCGTTTCCGCAGGCGTCAGTGACCGAAAAACAAACACTACCAGCCGGCGTTCACCAGTTCTTTGTTTAATAGGAGAGCAGATCATAGACCAAAACATGAATCGTCTGCCGAGACTATTGTCCGTAAGCTTGAGTTGTACTTTGCCATGCATTCTGTGGAGCAGAGCATATCTTTAACGCTAGCCAGCGCCATTTCTTGCGCCGGACCCCACGCCCACACCGTGTTTTTCTGGAGAAACTCCCGCAACGGAGGTATTTTTGTAGACAGGTGGGATAGAAAGCGATATAAGTGATTGTCCATTCCGAGGACCGTTCAGACTTCAGATACATTGGTCGGAGACTTTAAATCTTTGATGAATCGAGCTTAATTCGTGTCGAGTGTTATGCCTTCTTCGCTTGTGCTGCAGCCCAAGAACGTGACTTCTCTGACGTTGAACACACACTTATCTTTGTTCAGCGTAACGTTGGAATCCACAAGCCTGTCGAAAACGTTTCTTAGCCTTTCATCATGCTCCGCCTGATTCTGTCCGTACACCAAAATGTCGTCCATTAGATCACACCAGGAAGGTCTTCTGAAATGTACGACATTCGTTTTGTGAAAATATTCTGGAGCTGATGTTATTTCAAAGCGCAGCCTTGTGAAACAGTATCTGTCAAATGGCGTCATGAACGTTGTCAGTTCTTGGCATGCTTCCGATAGTTTATCCTAGTGAAAACCCGAGTTGGCATTCAGCTTTTAAAAAAACTGATGCGTCACCAAGCAGGCCAAGATTTTGTTTCACTGCTAGCAAAACATACCGCCCCCGACGAACAGTTTGGTTTAATTGCGTCAAATCTACGCAAATACGAACCGCGCCTTATGGTTTTCGGACGGGCACAATTCCTGCGCATCAGTCTGTGGGTCCTTCCACACTACGTATTACGCCTAGCTTTTCCATTTTGGATATTTCGCTTTTTACACCTTTCATTATGGGAATGGGAACCCTCTGTGCTGAATTAACATCAAAAGGTGCGGCGTGAGGGGTGAGCTAAATGCTGTATACCCCTTGAAGGGTGCCTAAGCTGTTGAACAACTGCGGGTACCAAAGTTCATAACGTTCGTTTTTGCCGATGCTATCTAGTATCTACAAATATAATGACCCCCAAGGACAGAATTACGGGCAAACCTAGCAACACTTCCCGCAAAAGGCTCATAACATACACTGTTGGAAAAGACACCTTATCTTTCCATTGTATTTCTGGTGTGAATTTTCTCAAGACTGTCAATCGTTTTTCGTTCGCCCCCACCAACTTTTCTTCGACACGATCCAGCTTAGTCGGGATGCCTGGAAACGTACATGGAACAACGGGCACTTCGGCACCCGAGTCTACTTTCTTGAAGAGAGGAATACCGTTAAGGTTTATCTTCACATACCGTGATTTTGCGGCCATTGTATCTGCCGGTTGCTTAAGCAAATGTACAGGCTTTTCTTCACGGGCAACCCCTCGTACCTTTTGTGGTTTCCCCGCTTCGGTTCTGCAAACTTTGCTGAAATGGCCGCGGTTGCTGCAGTTGAAGCACCTGGCCGCTTCCGCTGGACAGGCTGACCGTGGGTGCTGGTTCCCCCCACAGGACGAACAGGACCACATCCGAGAAAAGGCCAGTTCTTCGCTTCCTTGGCGCCCCTATGTTCCACTGTAGCGTCTTACTGCGTTCATGATCACGTCCTCGGATGTTACAGGCGATTCTTCGGGACGCAGTTCTAACTGCTGCTGTCGTACCGCCTTGTCAACCTTGCTTTTGCCAACGCAGAAGCAAGCGTTAGCTGAGAGTTCATCTGAAGTGTTTCAGACAGCTTTTCGTCTCGCATGCCGACGACCAGTAGATCACGCAGCATTAGTTGTATTTAAGTCTCCAAAATCACAGCGGTCCGCTAGGGCGTGAAGCGTTGTCACTTAAGGTCGATGGTCTCGTCTGGATTCTGCACACGCCGATGAAAGCAGGCGCTCTCGCAGACGACGTTTCTTTCTTTCACGAAGTGCTCAGTAAACGTCTTTCCGACTTTCTCCTAGTCTTTTCGAGTCTTCCTCGCTCAGGCCGGTGTTGAGAAAAGTAGCCGTCTCTGCCTTTCTAGGGTATAGAGGAGGGTTCTGACCTGAGCCTCGCCGCTTCTTTCGTTGCGACCGCTTGCGAACCGGTAGTCTTCGAACTCTTGTATCCACACTGGCCATTCTGACGCTTTGTCGAAGTCCAGTTTAGGTGGTGGTTGAAGTCCCAGTCCCACTTTAGCTGGTACCGGTGTCCCCATGGCTTCCTCTTCGGGCATGTTCCTGGTCAGACGGATCCCGCTCCTGACACCATCTCGCGTTGCGGCACAAGCCACGAAGAAACAACCAACACGAAATTCTGTGCAGAGCGAAAAAGCCCGGCGTTTATTCTTTATTCAATTATTTATTATCTGCCTGCCCAGACAGCATGACGCACCGATGCGCTGGTGCGTAGTCAGCGATATAAGATATCGCTTTAAAGTGTAAGTGAATTATTTACTGAAATTGTTTTATTTTTTATCCGAATAAAATTGCGTTAGTGTTTATTGTATTTACTTTGAAACGGTTACTTCAGACCAGACTGAAAATGTATTAAAAAAAAATGGCATGACATATCAGTGTATCCACATCAGCCACTGACAGAAACGGAGTCGTGTTATCCGCATGTATAAAAAGGGCACTTGAATATCGATACTGATGAAGATATTAATATAATGGTAGGAGCCTCGTTGAAGCAGCGTCTGTGGGAAGTTCCGCAACCGAGTTAATCTAGTCACGTAGGTGGCACCACGATGCCACGTGACACTGTGACGGATTTACGGATTCACAGAACCTTCGCCATGGGTGCTTGAGCGGCCTCGTTACTGTGTCCGCCAGAGGAGGACAGTAGATGTGCCATGAGAATATGATATTTAAAACCAAAGTTCATTTTTTTTAATTAAAACTATTGATACACTCTATTTAAATCAGATTATTTTGTTTTAAATACTTAAAGCTAGAATACGCTAATTACTTCCAACTTGACGTATTTCTCAACATGGCAGGTTAATTAGGTCGGTTATGGCGGCGACAATGCACAGCTCCTGCAAAGCGCTGCAATATGTAACGTTTTTATAGGAAATTATGAAACATGGGTTGTATTCATGCAAAGGATTTTTTTTTTTATGTAAACATCACCGATTAAAAAGGCGTATATTACGGTGGTACGCAAGAGTACTCACACTCGGTGTGGGAACCGGGTCAGTTTCAGTTCGCCGCAGCGGTGGCAGCTGAACGGTCCAGTTGAGAGCTGCATGTCCCTCGCACTCGTCCGGGAACAGCGTGTCGCAGATTTCCGCCGAGTCCATCGTCGTGTGCTTCAGCACAAAGAAGAACTCCTCCTGCCGTGCACAGAATAGCCAGGAGCGCTTGAGGTAACACCGAGGAAGCGCAATTAGCAATGGGGCTGCTAGTCATAGGGTGTGGCTGAGGAAGTTTTCTGGCTTCGTCAGTGGTGAACCTGCGGGAGTCTCACATTCTGACGAATTCCTAAAATGCTATAACAATAAGGCCCGGTTCACACGTGCATTTAGGCGCTGAAAGAAAGTAAAAGCTAGTGCTACATCAGAGCTATCACCAGCTGCGGACTCAGAGATGAGTTTGCACCCTACTGTGTGTGTGTATGGGAGAAATGGCGGGGTCATATGCAAAGGTGTGTTGTTACAGCACTGATAAAGCGAAAAGCGAGCGCACAGTCTATAGCACTGAACTCGAACCGCGCATTTGTTTGTGAGGAGGTGTCATAAAGGCCCGCTCACAAATACGCCTCGGGGCACACTCGGAACTAAAGACAAAGCGCTGACTTTGAGCTACATCTGCGCTTTATGAGTGCTCTGATTCGTGTGACACCGCCGTCTCTTGCATACAAACAATTCAATGCTAAGCCGGAGTTAACCCAGCGCTGAGTTAGTAGCGCTGATGCAGCGATAATTTTGCGTCATCTCAGCCCTGAGATACTTGTGTGAACAGACCTTTCAGTCGTAGTTACACTGCTCCAATGTCATACAAAAGACGCAGCGTTCGCTACCAAGCGATTACGATAATTATCTGTCAAGTTTGCTTCATACAAATGTTTGCTTCGAACGTTTCTGCCGAGTTTTTGTATGATGTAAAAGCAGTGTGAACACTTCTGATGCAGGGACGCACTCTTCAATGTTACGCACTCAGACCTAGTATCACTTGAGCGACAAACTGCAGCGACCAACACGAACCCACCTCAACCACGCGCAGAACGCTCGCGAAAGTGTCATTGCCAGGCTTGCATTCAATACTGCTTATTTATCAGGCCCGAAATATTGCAAACTCGCATAAAGCTACCTTCTCGTGCGTGCTCCACATGCTTGAGATTGGCCGTCTTTTGTTGTGGCTGTTTGTCACTCGGTTGGGACTAGAACATGACTCGTCGGTGTTATACAAACAGAACAGTACAAAACATGGTTCCTTTTCCTTTTCATTACACAGTGCTTCGAATTCCCTCAGCCTTATATTTACGTAGAGTCGCTTATCACTAACACATTTTATATTCTTGAAATTTTCAATGATCTTTTTTTTTTACTGATAAATAAACATTGTAATGCTTAGACAGAAGCCTTCCTTGAGAGCTAAACATACAAGTGGTACTTGGAGTGCGCAGTAAGCTTATTGCCGTTAGGAAAGCAGGCCCTTATTGAGCGATACACCTAACCATTCGCATTATAGAGAAGTATTCAATTATTTTTAGTACATTTGCAGAATTGGGTTTAGGCTTTTTTGTCAGTGTGAACCGATATTGCGTGACAAAATACATCTAGATATAGCTTTACCTCGAAGCCCTTTAAATCCAACCAAAACAAACAAAATAAAAACAATTTGATTTTATTCCAATTTTTTCTGCTTTAATATTAACAAACACCTGCCACCTTTCAGCTATATAAGTGCAATGGTAAGGTTGTTCAGAGCGTGCCACATATTGTTACGAATCAAATGGCGAAGAAAGGGAAATGACTGAAAGCAGCGCTATATCCCTGCTTGTATATAAGTGCAATGTTCCAGGAAGTGTCTACATTAAAACACTCCATCGCAGTCAAAAAAGAACTGTAACTCTCAAGACGGAAAAAAATACTTGCCAAAAAATAACTGTGTCTGTTGGTTTGCACGCCGCATATTACAGTGGTAGTTACGAGCACTGCCAACTATACACATCATGTCTTGTT
Source organism: Ixodes persulcatus (assembly GCA_013358835.2). Taxonomy (NCBI): domain Eukaryota; kingdom Metazoa; phylum Arthropoda; class Arachnida; order Ixodida; family Ixodidae; genus Ixodes; species Ixodes persulcatus. Next base: position 122,763 of record JABSTQ010009247.1, read on the forward strand.
AATACGGCCCCCTTTAGTATGGATACCCCGCTAGATAGGAAACATTTTTGCGGGAAGAACAGGATAAATAAATGAATATTGTCTCGTTATTATGGGCACCTAACGTTATGGAGGCTTTTTTGGGGAAAACGGAGGTGTCCGTATTTAACGAGGCATCGCTGTACCACGCACGCGGCAAAATTTTACGCGCTCATTTGTGTTTTTTTATTTTAATTTATTTTAAAGTAAATGAAGACATAGTTCAAAGCACGTCAACAGCTGCCGACGTGCCTTCATGAAAGAACGGACTACTTCTTCGAAGTAGTGACTAACAAAAACTTTGGCTTCATGGAGTCAGTCGTCAATCTGCTCGATCAGATGAACAGGGACTGCGCCGCGCACCGCTTGCGCTTATTTTACATTAATTGTCAGGCGGTGCCGCCAAAAAAAAAAAAAAAAAAGCTGACAAAGTAGTCTCTCTCACCGCGAAAACACTAAATTTCTCATTTTCTATTTTACGCTTTTATTATTCATGGCCTATTGCAATAGCTCAAACACATCAAACGTCCGGAATGTTGAGAGGCACAGTTTCTGCTCAGGTGCTTTTCACTCCGGTGTGCACCGCTCTGGGGGCCGTCTCCTCCGCGCAGGGAACCAATACTGAGCAAGCTCTCACTGCTCGGGGCATTTGGCGAAGATCTTGCGTTCTTAACTGCGTTCTCTAATCCGAGCGGCTCTGCTGATGACCGGTCACCAGTGGGCGGTTGTCCTGCGTCTGCCACCTTGGCGGAAGCTGCTTGCTCGAACCAGGAACTCGGTTCGCTGTCCTTGTTCGCGATTCTGACTATTGCCAGGAAACCTCGCTTTTCTTGATATCACTCTGGTCGGATTACAGTTCTTCGCGGTGTGCCGCCCTCAGCCGGGCGTGATATTGATGCCGCTTTCATTCCATGAATCCGCGTGGTGTAGTCACCTGGAACACATAGGACACTAGACCGGACCATGACTTCACCGTGGCCTCCAACCATCTTGGCCCTTCCCTAGAGTTCCTCAGAGCACAGTCGTCCTTACTCCAAACAAACTTTGAGCTTCCCTTTGACCACGCGTCTGCTGGAACTGCTTATGATCTGCCGCTGAGAATACCTTAGGCCTCACTAAATTGAGTCACGTTCTTAGGGGTGGCCCTAAAGGAAGAAGCCTCCTGTATACTTTCGGTGACTGTCGTAAGACTAGGAAAACAATGAGCCGCCAACGTGGTCACAAGCGCAACGTTCTGCCGCCAGGCGCGCCTCTGAAACAGGGTCATTTAAATGCGGAACGGATGGATGCCATGCATCCATCCGTTTGTTCTTGTTGTTTTGAATACGCGGGCGGCACGCTAGTGCAGTACCACCCACGCAATCGGAAAAGAATAAGGCCATGAGAAAAGTGTGGCGCTCCGATTGCCCTTTTTGCTATTTAAACTCGCAGCTATTTTCGGAAGAAGCACGCGGAACGCGCTTTCGTGCTCGCTGCATTCCTTAGTGTAGCACGACAGTGCTTCTATGTCCAGTTTGTTTGATGGATCACGGCAAGCCACTTTTCTCTGTAATAAATGTCAGTGGGAACTTTATTAAAAGGAAAACGTAAACAAGCTTAAACATATGGTTGATGAAAATGAGCTTGAAAATAGCTGGCGCAAAAACAAAAAGGAATAACCAAAACAGAACGGAGCTGAACCAATGCCACCTATAGACAAACTCATCTCTGTTACATCACGGCGCGGTGGTGGCTCGTCGGGCGCAGTTCCGGTCTGGGGCTGTGGGCGGAAGCCGCCATGGGACACATGCGTTCCTGTGTTACTTTGGAAGAACCGGACAAAAACCTGCCTTCTCGTCAAAACGCCACGACTGGGGCTGCACCAAAACAGTCGGGAAAGGTTCGAAGGTCAGCTTTCTTGCGTTTTCTGCCTGCTCGGTTCGTCCGAAAACGTGAATAGCGGACGTGAAAAAGGAAAAAACAGACGCCGTCGGACCAGGATTGGTTGGGAGGGAAGCACTTTGGATGAAATTTACGGATACTTGTGGTCGTCAGATTTTTTTGTTTTGTTCCAACGTGGACGCGGGAAAACCGTCAAGTTGCACGGACCACCTGCGGACTACGTTCAGTGCGTCATAGCGTTCAAACACCCGCCTCATCGTTCGAGCTGTCGTCTGCTCTCTCAAACGTTTGTGCATGTCGTCTGCTCGTTCAAACGGCAGCGGCCCGTAGACCAAACGTTGACCCGGTAGTTGCGATAAGAAGTGCAGACCTGAAAACACGCTCAAGTTTGAAGGTTGCTTCGAGTAAGGAGGCTCGGTGTAAACAGCCGATATAAGGGGATGTTGATAATTGCAGACATATACAAATTACTCAAAAAAGGTAGCTAGGTTAAGTTACTGAGTATCGACGCCAAATGTAATTGGAGTAGAGTAGAAATTACACGTTTGTAATAGTAATTGAGTAAACTACTAACTACTGGAAAAAGTAGCGAGTTAATTTAAAGTTACTTTCGAAGTTACTTTTTTATATTTTTGTGGTAGCAAAATGAACAGCAGTTTTGATCCGTGAAAAATCCTGCGAGCCTAAAATACATGAAGTCATTTTAGGGCTTACTTTTTCACCAAAATAGTTTATTCGCTCGCAGAAACAATTGACTTTCAAAGTTCTTGATAGGAAAGTTTTCCCCTTTTCCTCCTAAAGACGTCCTCCGCCAAGCTAAAAAGACGTTAAACCGACGCGCTAGATGGAACGGCAGCGTTGAATTTTAGAAACAGGCCGTGCAGGGTCGGGTAAGCGAGTGTCGGCATCTTAGGTGTCCATGACGAAAGATGTGAGGTTTGCCTCGGATAGAGGGTCTTTTACAACAAACTCTCCTCCTTTTTTCTTGTTCTTCAGCAAGTTGAGATTGTTATGACTGGCTCCTTTTTACTCCGATGACTTTCTGAGAGTACGCTGAGCGAGTACACCTGACCGTCAAGGGCTCAAGTCTCGCGCCACGACGATGAGATCATCCGGACGACTGCGCGTCTCATTGCAGTGCTAGTGCTACGGTACTAAAAAAATGAAATTGTTTTGGTTTAACAGAAGATGAACCGAAGTATACTTCGCCGCTGACGCCGGGTCCAACAAAATGATCTCCCTGGGCGACTCGCAATCCTCGCCGGCGACTATGGTATCCTGACGCGCCTGACACGCCCGACAAGTAAATCGTTTTCAACAAAGAAGAGGTCTCCCTGGCATGGAAGGTCGGAAGGACGCAAAGGATTACGTGAACAAGCATCGTCGCTCGTACAGTTGCAGCTGGAAGCGGGAACGTGTCCCATGAACGGATTATCTGTGTCTAGCTTTGTGCGCGTGGGAGACCGGCTTTGGAAAGGCGTATGCACTGACGACGAGGCGACCATGGAAACAGGCACCCAGCTGCGAGGTCATTCCAGTGGCGCCCCCGTGGAACCCCCAAACCGCTTGAGGCAGAACTCACTAAAGGCAGACAACATGCAAAAAAACAAAAAAAAAACCCTCGGAGTGTCCCCGTCTTTCTGCGGTCAATACCCGACCAAGGCTTCTTAAGCATCTCTTTCTGCGTTCGTGCGCGCCGGTGTTATGTTTTGGCTGCTCGTCGCCACCTTGGCCCAAGGACGCCTATGATGCAGTTTCTACGGCTGCCGAGTATAAGTGCGTGGGAACAGAATGTGAGGGGGCCCCTTTTTCGGGAATGCCACTTCATCTGCCGGGGTGTTATTTATTTCCTTGCTCAAACTTTCGTGATGAGCAAACTTAGCACTAGATTTCAAAAGTAGTTAGTAATTTGAGTAGAAGTTACCTGAAAAAAGTAGTTAAATTAAACTACTAATTACCCAAATCAAGTTGTAATTGAAAGTTATCAAGTTACTCGGAAAAGTAGTTAAACTACAGTAGTTTGAGTAGAGTAGCTGAACTACGTCCAAGTCTGGATAATTGTTACTAGTGGCCATCACCGACTTATTATGCCTGATTCACTCGGTCCGATTATGCTTGCGATTTTCAATATCGACGTCGACATCTCAACTACGGTTCAGGCTTGCGCAGCCCGAGTAGTGTCATGACTGAAAATAGCGAGCAGAACCTCACCATGCGAATAAGGCGTTACCGTCCGTTCTGTGGCATCTACGCGGAATGAATCGCCGCATGTTCCATTATTCACGCCAAGTTTTACGGTGCAACGAGCCTCGTTAATTTCGCTGAGGCCGCTCAAGTAGTCAGAAATTGCCAAGAACACGTAGAATCAACAATTCCAACGCGAAAAAGAGTAAAAGACTCACACCGACGCCGACAACATCCCATTCCAATGGTTTGTTTATGAGCGACGGCGAGCTTCTTGCCCACACCCCCATCGCGCATGTGGGGCGTCGATGGCGTCCGCTAGGGGCGCTCCGGTTTGTTTGTAAACATAAGTTGGTGTATAATGATACGAAGTGCGCAGGCACTGATTATTCTAGGGGGGGGGGGGGGGGGGGGGGTTGGTTCAGTTTTGTCCGGTCGTGTTTGTTCCCTTCGTCCTGTATTTTTGACGCCGATTTTTATGAACCATGTGTATATATTACCAACTGGCCCAGTTTACTATTTTGTTTCGTATATAGGCTTTTTTTTTTATCCGAGTTGCATCATCACTCACAAGAGTTAGGCCTCTTTGACCGACCTTTGCGGCGAACTAAGCGAAAGCGGACGACGTCAAGCGACGAGCGCCAAACGCAAAACTGACCAAGGCAGCCGATGCAGACGACGTAGACAATGCGTGAACTTACAGAGCATAGATTTATGAGAGGGAGTAACTGAAACCATAAAGAGCGTTTGCAAGTGCGCATGCCTTGCATTGTCGCGTGGCAAGAAGGACCCCGATCCAGCAGTTGGAAACACTGTAATATCTAGGATGTCGCAGGGGAGGCGACTGGCTAGATCCAGACTCCACTTCTGATCACCCGATACAAAGTGGACTGTCATAGAATCAAATACAAATTCAAACTCAAACACGTCATGATGATGATGTATCCAGTGAAACTGGCACCCTCACGGGGTCGCCACGAGCGGTGGAAGTGATGGCATCCAGATGACATTTGGACAGGTACTGCAAGTATATAGGAGGCACTGGCGGGGAATGCTGGGTGGGTGCGTGGGATGTACTCCGGTATGCCAGCAAGAGACTGGCCAGTCTTTCTTCAGTAGACCGTCCCTTTGTGTCCATTCAAAGGGCTTCTTTCACTGTTCGAACAAATATTTCACACAAACAGGTGCTTGACCGATGAAACGAAGCAGAACACACATGTTTTATGCCGTTCTGCTTGTGGTACACGTGAAATTCTTCACTGAAAATCTGCGGCTCATTATTTGACACCACAAACTCTGGTAGTCCGACACAGCTTAACAGATTTTGTAGTTTAGGAATGGCAGCTCCTGCCGAGGTCGAAGGCTTCAGGAATACCTCGGGCCATTTCGACTGTTCATCTATCACCACCAAGAAATTCCGTTGCAGAAACAAGCCGACAAAAATGCAAAGTGCAGCCGGCCTCATGGTCTTCTAGCGCACGCCCAGGGGGGGTGGGGTTTGTGTAGGTAGCCACCGCTGCTGTTGAAGGCCGCACACGTTCGCACGGCGTTCTTCAAGTCAGCGGAAACCCTTGGCCGCCAGACGTAGCCTCCAACCACCTCTTTCATCCGCACCATACCAGGTTTCCCTGGTGTAACTCGTTCAAGACGGAATTCTGCAGAGACGGTGGAATAAAATTGCGCGCCCTCCAGAATAAGCATTCAAGATTCACGAACAGCTGTAGTCTTCTAGAGACGAAAGGCTTGAAGGCTTCGCACGTGCCGTGCTGTGACCATTGAACTGTAATCGAGTGAAGAACTTGTCGTAGCGTCGAGTTTTGTGATGTCTCTCGCGCAACGTTGGAACCTGGCACTTGGAATTTTTCCCATCGAAGTTCATAGCAGGCTGTTACCTCGCCATCATCGTCCTGTTCGCCACTCTATGCAAGTGGTAGTCTGGACAGACAGTCAGCTTACACATTACTTACTTCCGAGTTTTAAACGCCAACGTAATTGCCCACCTTTATAACCGAGCAGCAGCAAGGCTTTATATTCCAGTCCTTAAGCCGAGAATCGTCTGTAGAGTTTTGTGATCCGTTATTAAGTCAACCTGTTTACTTTCATATAGTAATGAAACTTCCTGATGCCTAAAACCAGCGCTAGCGCTTTGAGTTATAGCTGTATGTAATTCCGTTCACTGTGTGATAATTTGCGCGATGCAAGCACTACCGGCCGTCTTCGACCGTCTTTTTCTACTTTCGTCAGAATGTCGCCCTTTCTCTAAGATGAAGCTTCCCACCCCACGTCAACCGGAGCTTCCCGATTATAATGTACTAAAACCTGCGCATCAACTCAATATTGTTTTACTTCTTTAAATGCCGTATTACGTCGCTCACTCCATACTCAGGGCGGATTTTTGCAGAGAAGTTGATTTAAGGGAAATATAACTTTTGACAAATTCTGCAGAAACTTTCCGTAGAAGTTGCCATGTCCACGAACGTCCTCAGCTGCTTCGTGTCAATAGGGATTGGAGCCTTTAGCGTGATTTTAACCTACTCCGGCGTGGTCGCAATTTTATACTTGCTGCCTACAAGGCCAAGGAACCGCAATTTAGTTTTCAAAAAGTCACACTTGCAAGTAGTGTATCCAGGTTGTCCAGACTGTTCTTTTCGTTCTGTCCCATAGAGAATGCCATCTGGCAAGAGATTACCCCTGTCATTCTTTTCAACATGTTGTCTATGACCTTCTGAAAAATTGCAGGCGCAGACGCAACCATAAACTCTATACGACTTACCTCGAACATGCCTTTTTGTGTATTGTTGCTGGGGAACAAGGGTGAAGCATTGTTCATTACCACCTTCTGTTACAGCCCGCTCAGCTAAATCTTGGAGAACCCGTATACTCCGCAGAGTGTGGCAAATATGTATTTAATTTTGTGCAAAGGATTGTTGCAGATGTCCGAGAAGGGGTTCAATGACCCTTTATAGTTACTGCAAAAGCGCAGGGCGGAATATTTATTACCACATTTACGATCAGTGAGGCGAAGCAAGAATTTGAAATTGGCTCAATTACTCTGAGACCCATTAGCGTTTTCCGTTTCTCTTCTACGGCTTCCTTCAGCGCGAAAGAAATACATTTTGCTTCTACAAATTTCGGTCGTAGCTCAAGATTAATAGACAGTCCAGCTTCATTGCCTTAAATTTCGCCGAGCTCGCCGTGGAACAAATTCGAATGCTTGTACAAGACTTGCCTAGGGACCGTTAATCTTCAGCAGTGACGTGATGAATGTTCCAGTTGAGCAGGAGGTTATTGATCCAATCTCTTCCGATGAGAGCAAGTCCCTCCTGGCTGGATATATAAAAGAGCAACTGCCAAGCCTGGTCTTGATGCTCCATCATTGATTTTACCACCCCCACGCGCGCACCCACCCACCTTTGTATGTGCGAAGCAAATCCAATGCAGATTCTAAATCCTCCGCCCAAAACATGGTTTTAAAAGTCGGTACGGCATCAACGATTCTGCTGCCCTAGAGTCCAACTTCATTTAAGGGACCCCTTGAACACGCAACGGTTTGAAGTTCTCTATCCTTTGAAACACGCCAATGTTTTGATTCATCAGTCGTTTCGTTGGATATCTTGCCTGTTGGCCCACTGTGTGCGATAATTCGACACCGGTTTAGCAGGCAGACTTGTTGACTTTGTACCACTCGGTGGCATCGAAAACACGTACCTGTTTGGAATCGGCACGAACGGCCGCGGTATCCCAAACAGCATTCTGAACATGGCGAAACTTCCCGCCCGCTGCGCCCCTCCTAGAAAACTTCTAGACGCCTTGCTGGACTGCTCTTTTAGGCCGGAACTCTGTTCCGTTCTTGAACGCAGTTCAAACTGATAAAGGAATTTCGACTACCTTCTTGAACGACAGCGACTTGCCCTCAATGAAGAGCTTTCAATTTAAAGTCAACTTGGTTCAGGCCGCATATATGTCTGTCTCTCAACATTTCTGCTAAGTTCAATTCAAATTAACATGTTTGCGCAGAAAGTTTAAGGCTCTCTGCTAATTCGGCAATACTCTTAGTTTCTAGTTGCATGCTTCTGTAAAAGTTAGCTCTTCCTGGGACAACTGATGCTTTGTGCGGGACTCCGGGACATCGCGGCCGACTGTGATTGTTCAGTGGCACGGTGCTGGCCATTCGAAGACGTCGGGAATTTCCCTGACGGCCTCTCTTGGTTTGTCGCGCAATGTAGCATAGGGGCCCTGGAGCTCCGGAAGTGGCTTGCTGGCTGGTGCTGTCGGGGCAATCAAACCCTTCAGCAATGTCTGTCTTCGGACCCACGATAGTTAGAAAAAAGTCTTCATTGTTGCCGTCCTATACCTGATACGCTAGCAGGAATGCCTTAATTCTTTCTTCGCACGTTTTCCATTGGGACTCCGATTCATCAAAATGGTCCACTCTGGATACTACTAGAGAGGCAAGCTCTGGTGCTCCTTGAATGCTGATCTGGTTATTCTCCCTCATGACGGAGTCCCTCGACTCGCTCGTGGCTTGCTGGCAGCATCCTCCTGGCCGAATGTTGTGTCTCCTCGAAGAAGACGATTACGCCTGAGAAGTATCAAACAACTTTGGGTTTATAATTTATACCGTCAGCCTGCTCGGCCAGCTGAACGAGAACTGCGCGGCGCACCGCCAGCACTTTTCACTGGTTGGCGGTGTTCCCGCAGCATACGGAGGTGACAGACCCTTCTACTGATGTCGCACGAATTCTACAAATGTCGTCAAAACAGCCTCTGTAGGTCTCATTGCCTTGAAATGTGTATGGCGTTTTTAAGATGAGGTCTAACCAGTGTTGTACACGTTCCTCAAAAGAAGGAACGAAAGCTGGTTCGTCGTTCCTTCTGATTTTTGGAACGCGTTCTCGTTACAAGTTCCATCTGTGAAAAATGAACTCGTTCCCGTTACAGCTAAACATATGGAACGTATCGTTACATTTACGTTACATTTGTATTTTGCTGATTACCATATTTAGTTGGATCGAGGAAAGCTTTTCTTTGTATCTATCCCATCAAATGGCAACATGCAAATTTGAATGCAGTGATGGAAGGGAACCAGAAGTAAAAGGCAAGCGGAAGCATGGTTTCGTTTGCTGATACATTCACCTTTAAAATTCTCAGCTTTGAATCATAGTTATGTTTGATGTGGGCAATTCAGAGGAGCAAAATGGCACTGTTACCCCTCATTGCCCGAGCCTGTTACAACAACTTCACACGTTTCAATCTAACGAAGTCTCGTGTTCGAACGATGTTGCTGTCCGCAAGAAGAGCAAGTGAAGAAAAGGGTAGGGCTCTTGGAAGGTCAGTCTTGAAACTACAGGTCCTTCTTCGCGAAGATTGAATTGGTTGCTCGGATTGAAGGTGGGGGTCAAGGGGAGAAGGAAGAAAGGTTTATTTTTGGTTATCGTTTAAGTGACCAATGTTCACGGTACAAGGGTGCGTTCAATGTATGTTAACCTGTCCTTTTGTTGTAACTGTATGTTTTTTTGTGGAAGTTCAGCGGTGGATGCAGTCGACCTTAGACTTTTGGGTGTATGAGGATTCGTGGAAGCATAGAAAAGAGCTGAATTTGAAACGTCCTTCTTTCTGTGTTTTTTTTTCCTTCGACTAAACGTTTTGCTTTTTTGTACCGCAGCCTCGGGCACTGAAAGAAGAGTCAATGTCCACTAGCTCTCCTGAACCCGACTGTTATCATGCCAGGACCACAAAAAAAAAATAAACCCTGAGATAAGTGACCAAAAAGTTAACGAGATACTGCTCTTTGTAAATATATAGTTTTTATAGACATATATTTCCCTCTTAAAAATAAAATAAAAATTACCCCGGCTGGACAAAACAATAGGAACTTCGTTCCTTTTACCGTTCCAGCAAAAATGTAACGCGTTCCCGTTCCAGTTCCACTGATGTAAAATGGAACGGCCGCGTTCCTACGTTCCTCCTAAAAGGAACGCGTTCCAGGAACGCCGTTCCGTACAACACTGGGTCTAACTACGGTGTAGGTTCTAGTGGGTTTGTCATAACAAAATTATAGGGGACAACCCGCGTTATTTGCACGAGCTTCTTTGATCCTCCGGACGCACAAAAATTTGCTTATGTACTCTTTTCGAGATCCAACTACTCTATGATGTGCTATCAGATAGGTAGTGACCGCACGGGTCAGATCTTAGCGCAGTACCACCATTTTCGGATAGTAAAGCGTCAGAAGTAAGGCGTTGTTGTCGCTTCGTTACCTTTTTGTAGTAATTTTTAACCGTAACGAATTACTTTTCGAGATGTAACCTGTAACAGAGCATTTACTACTTCTTCCGAGGTAACGAAGTGAGCGACAACGTTACGCACATTGTTAGTGCTGCTGTTTGCTGCGCGCTCTATCTGCTGTTTGCTGCGCGGCGGCTTGCCGGGAATCCTGAACGCGTGAGGTCATCGCTAACATGGGCTGGCCTCCCGGCAAGCGGCTGTGCTGCAACCAGATGGTGAAGCGAGTAGCACTTTGTTCTTCGGCGCGTTGGTGTAAACAGCGAGATCCCATCCACTAATGTGAACAGCGGGCGCGGTCGCCTTCACACGGGGAATAAAACCCCGAACGGTTTTAAAAGACAACTGAGTTTGCTTTTATCGTCCTAAGCTTGGAAGACATTGCCCCAAATTTGTGACCCGGCTGTGTTCTAAGCTAAGGAATGTAGAAGCAGTCAAGCTACGGTATGTATTCAAACCATCATCTCTTTTATTAGTCACTTGTGGGCAGGCACGTAGTCAGGATTTTTTTTCGGGGGGGGGGGGGGGGGTGGGGGGGGGTGTGCCCATGACTAAATGCTGTATGAGAGGGAGGGGGGAGAGAAGGTCCCAGAAAAATGTAAGATTTCGGGGGGGGGGGGCCGGCCCCATGCCCCCCCCCCCCCCCCCCCCACACACACTCTGGCTACGTGCCTGCTTGTAGGCCACCGCGCACACCGGGCGTCAAACGCGGACCTTGGGACCAGTTGGCGTGCCCCCTGTTAGCATCAACGAGCGGAAGCTCGCCTTTTACACGAACGCGCGGCGGAAAGCCAGGTGCTGTGTGCTCTATCTGCTGCTTGCTGCACGGCATCATAATATGTAAAGTCTAGGAGATCCTATGCTAAGCGAACGAGCAATGAAAATATTTTTTGTGGATTTTGAATGGACGATAGCTAGAGCGACCTAGCTTCTTGAGATGGAGGATTGGGCGAGTTGGCTATTAATACTTATAATACACAGCGCACAAGAACCATTCACACTGAAACACGCACATTGGTAAAAATGAATCACTCACTTAGAGCTGACTATCAACTCAGTTTATATCGCCTTTTTTGTCTACACCTTTGCACAACAACTACACTTCGTTATGCTATTTTTGTTGCAAGGTAATATAACTCTTCCTTGGGTAACGTTTAAGACCTTAGGGGTTGCTAGCAGATTTTTCGCCCAGCTTTACAGTGTTCACATCCTCAATGATTTATCGCATGGTCTATAGAAATGTCTTGTCAAAAAAGTGGAGTTCTTTTAAAGTCTGCTTGGGATCCACATTACCGGCAATAGATGCATGTGTGTCCAGAATTTCCTTTTAACGCGTTAGTTTTAATGCTCTGGTGCATGCGCTGATAAAGGACAGGTTTGGAGCACACGTATTCAAAGTTCGCAACGTCGCTGCGGAATGGCGCCAAAGCCCCACTGATTGTGGAGCCTGGCTAGGAAATAACTTATGCACGCGCCGACAGATGACGGCGCGGTGCATGTTTCATGAGGCTTTGCGATAGGACCCAGGGCAACGGAGCTGGTACTGGCTTGGCCGGTTGTGGGGAGCGACATTGTGACTTAATAGCCGGTGACCAGAAGATCGCCGGCGACGTACCCCTTTACCAATTTCGGAGCCGCGCAGTGGGGAATGGCCAGCGCATCACTGGTGACGCTTGTCAAACCCCCCGCTCTATTCCGCCCCCCCCCCCCCTCTTACCGCGCCCCTTCTTTCACGCCACTTCGCGGCGACAATCTGCGGATGGCTCATTACTAAATATTAACCCACCTTGGGCCACCCGTATACGCCGGCTCGCGGCGCCGCTCCAGCGGCCAATGTACGTTCTAGCCCCACTGCCCCCCACTGCACGTCGGTTGCTAGGTGTTACGTCATGAAGCCTGCGGGTGGGTGCGCGCTTTGGACGCCCCCGGAAGCCCCTGCCGCCGGCTTTGGAGACCTGTGAATGCACACGGGCTGCGGTTCCATTCTTTGACCTGCCACACGGTTCTTGACGCGCAGTCGTCTTACCATGTCACTGGGCCGTATTGGCACGGTCTCGTCGCCCCTGTCTGCACAACAGCGATATGACTGTCGTTTTCCGAGCATCTCGCGCACGTCCTTCATGAACACGCCAAGTCACCTGATCTGCTTGCTCCAGAGAGATGTTGACCCCCGCGAAAATGTGCTCAAAGGCTGCATTCACCTTAGTTTGTGACATAGAATCGCTGCACGAAATGCTGACGCATTTCTTCGAGAAGCAGCTTGGCGGAAAAGGAAATTTTGGCATCTTTAGCATTTTAACGGTCTGTATCAATGTTTCTTCATTCGCATGTTTTTAGTTAAAACAGGTTTTAAATATTAGGTGACTGCACAGATACAGTTGAGTTTTAAGTAAGCACTTGTTCGGAGTCTATCTTCCTTGTTCGTCACTTTGCCCTTTTTAAATACTCACATTTTTTACGTGGTTGTGCTCTCTTAAGCGGTCATTTACATTCCATCTAGTTTATCTTATATATTTGTTGCCACATGAGAGGGAAATAGAAAAATGACACTCGTTCTGTTTTGGGTAGAGATCACTTTTTTAGATAACCCGAAGAGTATTTTTGGAGCCGAAAGGAACACAACGACTTTTACACATTTCCTATCTCCTTCGGATTGTGTGATATATTATGAATAGAATATATAACTAATGAACATTTCATTGTATCTCGTGACCTTCCTGCTGCACATTCACCGTTCTTGACTGTTTTCAGGATATTTTCAGGGGAAGAGGTTAATACTTGTGCGGGGTGTCCCGCTTGTTGAAGCTTAGATATTTGTGCCGCAAACCTTACTTGGGCCGAAGGCGGGCAGACTTTTTAATAGAGTTTTTTTCAGTATGGCCCTTACTATGAAGTTCGAATGTGCCGAATAAAAATGAAGGGAACGCTTTTTTCCGCTAGGTTTATATTATTAACAAGTATGGTGGAACAACAAAACCAGTCGCAGGCCTAAGAATCTCAAAAATCCTCCCTCTCGAAGCTCATGAGATAACTCCAACTGGCCTAAGCAGTTTAACAAAAATAGTGAGAACGTCGAAGCAGTGCTTAGGAAATCGTTTTCGTTGATGTCAAAGACTTTTAAAAAAATCATAAACGTGATGCTACACGTTCACCGCTTTTGAACTATTGAGGCTATTATGAAAAAAACATATCACGATGTGCCAAATACAGGTCACTAAGACTGTTGCAATGCATGACCCGACGCATACTGCTTTTGATATATGTAGGTGTTATCATCGCACATAGCGTCGATAGGTATTGAGTAAATGGTGAGCAACTCCAGATTTCCAAAATTCCAGCTTCTCGGGCTACGTGGCAAAGAGGTGTTTTGCGGCAGTTATTATCCGTTTCTCTATCAATTTAATGGTTCCTTCTAGGTTTTGTTGACGAAGCTCTTTTACATTCCTAACGTTCTCTGTTAGTAACTGCTGCGAAAACTCCTATTACTGAGTCCAATTACATAAAGTGTAGTAACATATATTGCAAGCCGTTACTAATCTATGGTTCGTAAGTACTGCAACCTTTTCTTTTATATCAGTGTAAAATAAACTGGCTTCGTGGCTTCTTGCTGTACTTTGTTTCACCTCAAGTCAGATGTGAAGGTTAACGTTCCGCAGCTCTCTGCCTCGGTAAAAATGGACATTAAGCGAAAAATAGGACTCTAAGCAAAAGTTTAGAAAACAGTAACCCGATGTTTCCAGACCAGTTGGGTCCCTTGTTCACGGACCAAACTGGTCTCGAAACGTCGGGCTACTGTTTATTAAAATTTTGTTTAGACTCCTATTTTTCGCGGGACTTTAAGTCAGAGCGCAGACGAAATATACTATGCGAGGGGCCAAGCAAGCAGCACCGAAGGCGCAGCTTCACGACTTTCCCCGATCTTCAGTTCTTGCACATCCGCTGGCTCAAGCAGTAAAGTAAAGACAGTGTGCTCTGGATCCGCGCTTTGAAATTGTATATGCTTACTTGTCCATCCTAAAGGTTCTAACAGCGATCTCACTTAATGTGCAACACCGGTCGATATTTCTGAATTTAGAATTACGACCGTTTTCCAGCTAAGAATGTGCCCACGAATTACAGGGCAGCATTCTTTTCTTGATGTTGTATGTAGCTCAACCGCGACGTGACGTCACGGGGTTGCTGCGCCAGTGTTCCATGACTAAGAGCCTACCCGCATGTGGCCCGCTAAAAAGCAGCTGGTCGCATCTTTCAAATCTGTTTTAGTGGAGTGTGCGGCTTCACTTTGATGTAACATTTCTGCTGTGATCGTATTTTGGGCCACTGTAATTTGTTTTTTGGTTTCATTTTAGATTCGAGTAGCTCTTTAAGTAATACAAAATATAGAATTCGGTGAAAACTTTACGCGAGGTAAAATTATGCAAGCAAATTCCTACGAAAATAATAAAAAGGGACCCAGTTCTCGGAGTTATGGAATACGGCGTTCAAGCCCGTCCGTTCCTTGCGCACCTCGTGTGCTTGCTTACCCGGCATATGCGGCCACGTGCTCTTGTTTCCTACCAACCTTAACCAATGACGACGCCGGCATGACTGCCTCGTAGCCGCGCGTTCTCTGCGCTTTCTGTTTGCTCTTATTATATTGGTGTGCACCTCCTTGCGTCAGAGATGCATTTTAGAACACTCACTCGCCGCATAGAGTTGCTTGTAAGCAGTCACATTTCGAGGGCTAGTCTGACCACCAGGAATTTAAAAAAAGTGGGCTGAAATCACTTCTACCGCCCCGTTCATTCGCGAAGAAATCTGTTACCTTTTCGTGCAGTGGTTGCATTTAACAAAGCATGGTGAATGCACCCTCTCAGAACTTCTCCGCAGGGTGAACATCTCCATGGTGCAAGCAGATCAGGTTACTTAAAGTGTGCACGAGGGACATGGGCCGTATCGTGTCTTTTTCTGCGTAACCGACACCCTGCATGCGCTTACGGTTCGGTGACATGGTAACGCGACTGCGCGTCAAGAAGGGCGTAGAAGGCCGAAGAATGGAACGGCAGCCACTGCACGTCCACCGGTCTCCAATGCCTGTAGCAGGAGCTTCCGAGGGCGTCCAATGAGCGCATCCCCACGCCGGCCACGTGACGTGGCACCTAGCAACCGAGGTGCAGTGGGGGACAGCGGGGCTAGGCCGTCTTAGGCCGCCAACTTGGCGCCAGCAAGGCGGCTTGTACTATCGGAAACAATATGAGCGTGAACGCGCCTCCGTGTGTCGCCGCTACCCGAGGCGCCGCCCTGAGGCGCCGTTGTGAAGTTTTGCGCATGCGTGTAAAAATCCTGTCGCTGTTCTCGCTTTGACTGTTAACCCCCGTCTGTCGTCTGCTATGCGCGCGCTGGCGGCCGCTCGCGCTGTCGTCTGCTATGCGACTCGTGTATTTCCGTCGCAACTCAGACAAACGACTTAACCTGATTCACCAGTTTCCTGTGCGATAACGCAATGCCCACATTTGATACGGTGATAAGTAGCTGGCTCCTTTCATCGGGTCGAGATACAGCGATAACATGCAAATAGATTCAAGACAAAATATCTGCAGTGCTTAGCGTTCAACTACGGGGAGGGGAGTCCAGAAAAGATTCAGTTGAGTGAAAAGGGGCTAGAGTTCCTGATGACGAACGGGTCAACAAAGCTGAGCTGTCCCTGTGTTTCCGAGTTTCCGTTCAGTTCCTGTTTCCAGTTTCCGAGTTTCCTGTGTCCAGAAAGGACCCAGTATGAGCACTCTACTAATAAGCTTGTCGAGCCCATGACCGACGGCATAACAGATGTTTTCACGTGTTAGGGCCACGTGTTCAAAGAATAAAAGCATCGTGTTTCACTGAAGACTTTAGTGCAAATCAATACCATTTAAAGCTGTCCAGGGCAAACACAATTCCCGTACGAAGCGCGGGTGTCCGCCGGAGCACGCAATGTTGTGCGGCAGACGACAGCACGAGCGGCCGCCAGCGCGCGCATAGCAGACGACAGACGGGGGTCAAGAGACAAAGCGAGAACAGCGACAGGATTTTTACACGCATGCGCAAAACTTAAAAACGGCGCCGCAAGGTGGAGGCTCGGGTAGCGGCGACACGCGAAGGCGTGTTCACGCTCATATTGTTTCCGATAGTACGTGTTGCCCATTGTGGGTTAATATTTTGTAATGAGCCATCCGCAAAATGTCGCCACAAAGCGGCATGAAAAGGTGGGGGGGATTGTCACCCACACTATTCATTATACTACCGCCGTTCCCCACTGGACGGTTCCGAAATTAGTGTTGGGGGACTTCGCCGGCGCTCTTCGGTTGCAATGTGTTGCATCATGGCGTCGCTCTCTATAACCAACCCATTCAGTACGGCATTCGTTGCTGCGCGTCGTATAGCAAAGCCTCACGAAACATGCACCGCGCCGCCTACTGTCTCCGCTTGCAGAAGGTGTTTCCTAGCCAGTCTCCACAACCAGTGGAGTTGTTGCTCCATCACGTGGCAACGTTGCGAACCTTGAATACATCTGTTCTAAACCAGTTCAAGTCAGCGTAGGCATTAGGGCACTAATGCTAACACATTAAAATGCTTTGTTCGAGCACCTGTCTGGCACTAGTGCGCACTTCTTAACACGGATTTTCTATCAGACGATCTGCAGAAACCAGGAGCAAGATGGCGGCGCCCGAGGGTGTACTCGTAAACGTCTGTACAAACCAGTAAAGGTACTTGGCCAGGTAGGACCCACCTTGTATTTGGAGATGACGCCGTCGCAGACCCGCGATGTGGAGATTCCCAAAAACTTGCATGCGGTCTTCAGCAAGAAGGCCACGGCGTCTTCTGACCTGTCTCCGTGAATGTACTGCTTGACCAAAGAAGTTGCCAACTTGCACACTCCGCAGTACGGCAAGAGGTGGCCGGACGGAAGTTCCGTCGCCGCCTCCTGCGATCCGAAGCCGCCGTTTATCCGCATGTCAAAGGGTTGTTTTTGTTTTGTTCCTTGGAATGTTCGGAACGTGCTGGCTTCCAAATTGAGCCATAATGAAAACTAAGTTTGTTTCCTTGTATATATATAGTATCCCAAGTCACCAGGCTCAATCTATACAGGATCATTAGAATCGACGCCTACATAAAGCAATCTACACTTTTCGTCAAAGGTATATTTCACAGGTCGGTTTTTTCTTGTAAAATTATAAAGCGTAGCTCCATTCCTGTAAAACATATTGCCAAGAAACTTGCCAGAATCAACTGCGGGCGGCGACGCGGACGACCAATTGTAGCGTGAATGGTTTGGCGCTCGTATTGATAGATGGCGCTTATGGAGAGTGCTCGCGACCACCGTGGTTTGTTAAAATGAACATAAACTTTTGTAATGTACCTTTGGTTAAAAAATAAATTCGGACAATGAAATCAAAACTAAAAAAGCGCAAAGAAAGGAAAAAAAACGCAGGTGAGCTGGTGAATGATATCCATAGAAACCCTAAGACGTAGGAAAATAAAAAAAACGGACAGATCAAGGAAGTATTTAACAGAGCTTGTAATTTATTCAACAACCATCGTCTTATATACATGTCACAGACCTCCATCACAATTCAAAAGACCTCCTCGCCCACTTCACAGTATACCCTCACCCTCAACCTATACCGACAAACGCACTCAAAAGCAAACACGCCCGAAACACAAAGGGACACTAACTCGAAAAGGAATGCAACGACTTTCGCACTTGGCAAGGTCAGACTGAACCCAACAACACTTACGAACTCTTTTGTTCCCTTATCAAGAGACAAACAAGGTTCTCCGAAAAAAAAAAAAACACAAAAACCCCACCCAAAGAAAGAGAAGGACCCGAACCGTTGAACAATTGACCCCTCACTTGACAAAACAAATTATAAACCTAGAACCTTTTCCTTCCCTTATCAAGGGATAATGAAGGTTGACTGATACAGTTTTCGGAGCTTAAAATACGCAAAGTTTCTCTTATCACTCTCCTATGGCTATCCGTCTCTCTATGTAAGACTTCAGTGCCCTCCTACACCTGATGCACAGTTGTTGCACTCGACTACATGTTTAGCAATTTCATAGTTCGGTGCATTATTTTTAACCGCCCTTTTGTGCTCTATTATACGATCATTTAAACACCGACAAGTCTGTCCTACGTAGGAAAAACCGCACCACAGAGGAATATTATATACGACCTCTTCCTGACAAGGTACCGCGAGATCCCGGTGTTCTTTCGTGCACCCCAAACCCGCTCCTGAAAAAGGCGTCAAACTTTCTAGCTTGTTCTGAGCTTTAAACACAACATTAACACCAAACTTCGACGCCACAGACCTGACATTGTGTGAGATGGCATGATGAAAGGAAACAGACAATCCGGTCCAACACTTTTGACACCACACCAAGTGTGGTGTCAAAAGTGTTGGACCGGAATTTCTTTGCCCCTCCGGGGAAGACAGAGTTAAAAATAGGGTGTCTGTTCCCTTTCATCATGCCATCTCACACAATGTGAGGTATGTGGCGTCAAAGTTTGGTGTTAATGTTGTGTTCAAAGCGCAGAACAAGCCGAAAAGGTTCACGCCTTTTTCAGCGTCGGGTTGGGGGTGTACGAATAAACACCGGGATCCCGCGGTGCCTTGTCAGGAAGAGGTCGTTTATAATATTCCTCTGCGGTGCGGTTTTTCCTACGCAGGACAGACTGGTCGGTGTTTTAACGTTCGTATAATAGAGCACAAAAGGGCGGTTAAAAATAATGCACCGAACTCTGAAATTGCTAAACATGTAGTCGAGTGCAACAACTGTGTATCAGAGTGGGAGGGCACTGAAGACTTACATAGAGAGACGGATAGCCATAGGAGAGTGTTAAGAGAAACTTTGCGTATTTTAAGCTCCGGGAACTGTATCAGTCAACCTTCATTATCCCTTGATAAGGGAACAAAAAGTTTTTAGGTTTATCTTTTTTTTTTTGTCAAGTGATGGGTCAATTGTTTCGCGGTTCGGGTTCTTCTCTTCATTTGGGTGTGGTTTTTGTGGTTTCTTTTTCGGTCAACCTTGTTTGTCTTTTGATAAGGGAACAAAAGAGTTCGTAAGTTTTGTTGGGTTCAGTCTGACCTTGCCAAGTGCAGAAGTACTTGCATTCCCTTTTCGAGTTAGTGTCTCTTTGTGTTTCGGGCGTGTTTGCTTTTGTGTGCATTTTTCGGTATCAGTTGAGGGTGAGGGTATACTGTGAAGTGGGCTAGGAGGTCTTTTGAATTGTGATGGAGGTATGTGACATGAATATAAGACGATGGTTGTTAGATAAATTTCAAGCTGTGTTAGAGACTTCTTTGTTCTGTCCTTTTTTTGTTTTCCTACGTCTCAGGGTTACTATGGAGAAGAAAAAACGCGTTTACAAAACGACAGCGTTTTTGCTGCCAACGAATTTCTTCTGCGTGTCGTGTGCTTTCTTTTGCAGGTCAGCTGCACTTTCGGATGCTGCTCAAGACGCCTTATATCGATATTCGCGCCGAACGCACCCCGAAACTCGACTCGGTCGTCTTAGTCGCCGTTCATCGTCGACCCTTAAAAGTCTTTTGGCCCTACGTTTTACAGAAAGGGGGCTATGCTCTTTAATTTTGCATAAAAAAACGACCTTTGAATACACCTTTGACGAAAAGTTTAGATTGCTACTTGCAGGCGTCAGTTTTTAAGGTCCATTTGAGATCGAGCCTAGTGACTTGGGACACCCTATATACAAGGTGTGTCACGAAAGGTGGACAAATTTGATACCGCGAAAACTACGCGTCGCCACAAAAAAGGCTTGTGTCGTTTTGGTGCTGGGCCAGCGGCCTATTAGGAAAATTATTAAAGTCCGGGATAATTAGATTCTTAATTATTTTTGCGTAATTAACGCTTTTAATATTGTGCTTATGGGCCTGGTTATAATGAAAAAATCGCTGAGCATCATAAACAAAACACTGAATCAACAAATTGCAGAACGATAGAAGGCGCGCGAAGCAGTTTACGGCTTTCTGAAAAACCGCACAAATTCGACTGGTGTTTAAGTTTCGGTTTGCAATCATAGCGCATCTCGGCCCCGACGGCACCGCTCCCCGTTGAGAAATAGTGCAACCAGCCTCTGATGCGTTGCGCGAGGACAGCGCAGGAGAGGTTGGTGGCACCATTTCTCCACGGGGCGTGGTGCCGTCGGGGCCGATATGCGCTCTGATCGCAAACCGAAACTTAAACATCAGTCGAATTTGTGCGGTTTTTCAGGAAGCCATAAACTGCTTCGCGTGCCTTCTACCGTTCTGAAATTTGTTGATTCAGTGTTTTTCTATGATGCTGAGCGATTTTTCAATTAGAACCAGGCCCATAAACACAATATAAAAAGCGTTAATTACGCAAAAATAATTAACAATCTAATTATCCCGCACTTTATTAATTTTCCTAAATAGGCCACTGGCCCAGGACCAAAACGACACAAGCCTTTTTTGTTGCGACCCGTAGTTTTCGCAATATAGAATTTGTCCACTTTTCGTGAAACACCCTGTATATATATATATTTCTTTTACGCTTTGAACGACCTTTCGCAGATGTATATGAAAGCGTCGTAGAAACTAAACATTGTTAGTTGAGTTTGAAGTGCTGTCCGCACCTTTCTTTTGTCTCTTTTAATTTATTTTCAAGTTTTCACCCCAGTCTCAGGTTTCAAACATCACGATTAGACAAGGTCGTCACTCGTGCTCGATTGTCAAAGTGTCGCGTGTTGTACACTCGGGTTCGACTAACGACCCTGTCTTTCTTCGCTCACGGGCATGGGCTAACGTATGCTGCCAACACTAAAATGTCTACAAGCTTCAAAGAATATTTTTAGATCGCGCAATATCACGTATATTCATTAAATATTAAACCTGCCGACATATATGATATGTTCATGACTCTGTGGTTTGGTTGTTTGTTTTCATTTTCTTCACTATCTTGCCATTGGTCTGTGGGTATGGCGTGTGTCTTCTGCTCTGCTCTAGGTCATGTTATTGCTTTTTTTTCACGGACGTTTTGGTTTTGAGTGAAATATATTTTAATCAATAAAAATTTATACGTCTTTTTTCCGTTTGGATTGTTATGTGTAATAAAATGGAATATATTAATTTTATGTCAAAATATCCGTTTTACTTTTATATTGCGATGCGTGTTCACCTGACTTCTACATTTTGTTTGTGTGAAGACATTCCACTTTACATTTCGTGTGTTTGATGATTTTCCACTTTACTTTTGTTGTGTGTGCTATAGACCTGTCTATATCAGTTAGGGTTGTGACGAATGTTACCCTACTGTTGTTTCTCCTTCGTAATTTATTTTATGCAGTTTGGCGCTTCACCTAAGTATCCTGTGGATGGCGTATTTTAGCGTGACACATGTTACTCTGCATGATGATCAGAAGTGTATGGGGAACAGGGGCCCTTGCCTTCCTACCCGGTAATGCCATTGAAAATCGAAATAAAGAACGAATAAAGATAAACGGCCTGTA
Source organism: Ixodes persulcatus (assembly GCA_013358835.2). Classification (NCBI taxonomy): domain Eukaryota; kingdom Metazoa; phylum Arthropoda; class Arachnida; order Ixodida; family Ixodidae; genus Ixodes; species Ixodes persulcatus. The sequence goes on from JABSTQ010009247.1 coordinate 144,634, forward strand.
AATAAAAAAAGAACTGGACGACGTCTTCCTTACCCTCTAGCACGTACACGTTCACCCCCTTTATTTCTTACTTTCTCGCAGTCACCGCCATCGAGGTAGTTTCAGAATAGTAGGCGTAATTTCCACACTTGGCTTAATGGGAAGTCAAATGAAAGCAAACAAATGCGCACGAACAAAGTAAAACGAGTTGCTACGGTTCACAATTTGGATATGATTTAAGTATCCGCAAAGAACACCTACAAAAAGATGCTGAGAGCCAGGGCGTTGCACTTCTGGCGTGTCTTGGTTGTGACCACCCGCTCGTAGTCCCCAGAGAGCTTTGAGGGCAGACGTATCGCCCATACCTCCTCGTTGTCTTCCTCCACCATGCGCACTCTTTTATCTTTACATTTTTATCGCCCGGACTCACCCGCCTCCCGATCGTCTATATACAGCAAAAGGTACTCTTCAAAGTATATAGTTACTTTTCCGTGTAAGGGTGATTAATCCAGTACCACCTAGAATAACCAAAGGTGGGGGACTATAGTTTCGACGACATCAAACTGAAACCGAGCGAAAACACAGATTGGAGGGGATTGCTGTGTCAGCGTTCGACCGGGCATCGTGCACACTCAACGAGTAGAAGGACCTTCGGGCCCGGGTTCGCGAACAGTGGCTGAGCTGGCGCCATCCGAGTGTGACGACGTTATGTGGAGGCGTGGAAGGCTATTCACATCCTTCAGTTACCCCGAGCGGTGTAGATGCGGCCAGCCTACAATGAATGAGATAGGGCTCGCCGCGTGAAGTCTAACGATCATAAAATGCTTGAATGGCTTCGCTGAGCGCTTCCTAAAAAGCAAGAAATCGTTTCAGCCTTGCGCTTTTCCGGGGTCGGTATCCCTGGTGAGACAAGTAGAAACGTCAAGTCAAGAGACACACTTGCCAGATCTACTGGGTGTATCAAAAGGCGGCCAGGCTCTTTAAATCGACCGCAAAATTCGGTTTTTTAACCTATCGCGTTCCGATTTTGTATAGCGTTGGCCACAGGTGGTGCATTTTTTTCTATTTTTTCTATGAAATTCGCAAAGAACGAGCTTACCTGAGAAAAAGTAAAAAAAGAAAAAGGCTTAGCTCCTATAGAAAACGCAGCGAAGCCACCCGTCTTCAAACCATAGGGCGCCCTATGCTTTGAAGACCGGTGGCTTCGCTGCATTTCCACAGGAGCTAAGATTTTTCTTTTTTTACTTTTTTTCTAAGATAAGCTCGCTCTTTGCCAATTTTATAGAAAACATTCACCACCTGTGGCCAACTGTATACAAAATTGGAACGCGATAGGTTAAGAAACGGAATTTTGCGGTCGATTTAAAGAGCCTGGCCGCCCCTTGATACACCCGGTACATACCGCAGCGGAGGAGTAAGCCACCCGTGGGGTGTCGACATGAAATAGTTTAATGGCCTTAAATATTACGCGTTTAATCACGCGCTTGAACTAACAACACTTTCTTAATACTTTCTTATTTCTTGGCCTAGTTCCGTCGGAATCTAGGGGACGAGTACATTTTGCTGTAGTATATTTTCTATCAAAAACGTTGTCGGAAAGCAGCGGCTGTCAGCGCTCCTCTTTCGCACTTGTCAAATTTTCTCGCTTCGACGTCGCATCTGGTATTTCAGAGAGAACCATTGAAACGTGAGTGTTTAATGATCTCCACGCGTGCACATAGGAATGAGAGACGAGGCAGAACCTTACACCGCCCAACGTGCGAGAGAAGCTGGAAATGGCATGTAGCTTCTGCCTCCAGAACTCCCGTTGAATGTTGGGTTCCTGGTTGCCTGCAGGTAGGAGTAGCACCGCCGGAAGGGTAAACACCAACAGAATGAGAACCAGCGGCATCGCCTTCAGGTTCGGTTTTTTTTTTCTGAAAAAGATTGCGAATACGGACATGATGAGGCACGGATTATTGAGTTGCCTCCTTATTGAAAATCCGTTTGTTAGGCCCTCCAGTATTTCAAGATGTTTTGACGTACGCATTAAAATGTTTAATGGGAGTGAAATGTTCGTCAAAGTTTTCTAAGGGACCTCACATACCCTTTAAGAATACCTATAGGTGTAAAAGACCCGTCACAGTTTATTGAGAGGCCTGTATCGTCTGTCTCAATCCTTTCCGTGAAACCCCTGCACTCTTCGAAATCGTTTTAGGAGGCCTGTGGTAGAGACCACGTGACCTTTAGAATATACGCTCCACAGAATTCACTTGGCCATTTTAAAACGGTAGCTTTAAAGGGCAACTCCGCTTCAGTTTTGTTTTTGAAAAAAAAATGCTGTCCTTTTCAGTAACATCTAGGAAGATCACACGTCAAATATTACAACCTAGTTCTGCCTAAATGTTTCATGAACGGTCCGGCAAATCTTGCAGCGCGTCAAGTTGCCTAACACAGCTTACTCAAGCGGGCGAATGGATTGAGGCACAATCAACACCGCAGTCAAGCGTAACCAAGATTGTGCTAAACGTTATCATCATGCCTATTTTTGTTGATTTTTACTTCTCCGGGCAAGCGTAACGTTTGACGTTAGCGAGCCTGCGCACATCTAGCAAACCTCATAAATCACGCACTTCAAAATGTTCTCCTGGACCTGATTAGGCAATACGTTCCTTTTCAGTATGTGCATTTACATAGATTGAAAAGGGCTTTTAATAATCGGCCACATGCAGAATCAGGACATTGTTTGTGCCGCTTAATATGGGGAAAAACCTGTGGCGTTTGCGTGGAAGTGTCGGCAAAAATCAAGGAGCTCACATGTCTAGCACGGGGCAATTGTGTTTGATTTAACGAGCTATTAGGATAGCTGAAAAACCCCAATACAGCCCAAACACTAGTCACTATGCATGCACTAGTGTAGAGTGCTCATTTTATATAGATTTGTGGACCATATTGATATATTTGTAATTTGTGCATATTTCGGGATAATTGGCAACCGAGCAAGAGGTTGGCATGTCGCCGAGTAAGGTCGCCATTGTACAGTGTGATTCACCTTAAAATATAATGCGTGAGCAGTGGCCGAAACTGTTAACAGAGCCGCCTAATGAGGAAATCTATGATACTGCAAAAACTGAAACAGATCTTCCTGGAAATGTTACCACTCCCCGATACAATTATCACGTGACCTACTCGTTTGTTTTATTTGTTGCCCTCAGTTAAAATTTATATGGTATTTTTGTTACTCAGATTATAACCTGACTTAAACTGCACTGCTGTTATCATCCCTAATACGTCGGTCTGGCGCGTTTATTATGAGGTGCTGCCTTAATCCAATTGACGCGCAACATTTCATTTTTTTAATAAAACAAGGGAATTAACAAAATATTAAAAAAATCAATGTCTTTTTTATTTCCGAAACAACAATTGGCCACCGCTTTGAAATTTGTGGCATAACACAAGAAAAGAACCCGGTGTGAGCTTCTAGATGATTCATGCATCCTGCAACATAAGTGCATGAGGAATGCGACAGAACAGCACACGGCAAAACAGCATGCGACAAAGCAACATGGTCAAAACACCATGCGTCGAAACAGCATGGCGTAAAATAAGCACAGCGGCCAAACAGCACGCGTCGAAACAGCACGCGTCAAGACAGCACGGCGTCAAAACAGCAGAGCGACAGAAGAGGACGTGCCAAAATAACCTGCTGGTTTTCTGTGTCGTTATATTTTGTTACCTATAATATAAAACCTTCCCACCCCATACCATGGAGCTGAATCCCCTACCGTTTTCTTGCGATATATTCGTCATTTCTTCACGCTGGAAGTGGCAGATTTCATCTTTGTTGTTTACATCAGCAGAAGCTGCTACATATTTTACCATGCTTGGCACATTAGCTCACGCTGCGCCCCATTAACTAATGCAAAATAATAAAATAACGTATTAATGTACAATACTTTTTTTACGCACGGGACACTGCAACTCTTTTTCTATTAAGCCACATTACAGATATTGTGAATATAATAAACAGAGTTCATTTCAATATTTTTGTTTCAGTGGGAGTTATTCAGCGCATGTTAAAATTCGCTGTTTTAATAGTGATTGATATTTTGCGTCTTAAATAAAATCCTTGTTCACGGCAAGCGTGCTCCTTTTTAATGAAAACTACGATTCAATAAAAATTCTTTGCGCATGTAAAAAATAAATATATAATATATAAATCAATAAAACCGTACCCTTTTCACCACCAAGCTGTCCAAACTTCCATGAGTTGGTGCTGATCTTCGACACCCGGAGACACACACCTCGATAATACGCGATTGTGGATTCTTAGTTGCAACACAAGCGACAGCCTCTCATCGACATGCTTTTGGACTGCCGCTGCTCTTACTCCATGTAAGATATGCGTAAACCAATAACGCATGTCAAATAAGCGGTTTTTAGTTTTTCCTCTAATTTCGCCCAATGGGATGTTCAATATTTCTTTCAGTTGAGGTCGGTAAATAGGGCGCCGAATTTGTATGATTATAAATAAAGTTCCGTGATTTCGGCATATACCGATAATCACCGAAAAATAACCACCGAAGGATGTTTTCCCTAAACCGGTAACAACCGAACAAAACATAATTGAAGCTTGCTTTGGAGAAGAAGAGTAGCAGTTTCACAACAAGAAACGTTTATAACTAACTTCCTTTGTGTTCAACGCAAGCACTGACCGCGCTGAACTGTCCGCGACACTGCTTGTTTCTTCGGAAATTGTTTCTATGTGCTTTCTTTAGTAATAAATAACGCATATAACGTCATGTTTTATAGAGCTTGGCCGATATACCTTTGCTCTTACCATATGAGCCCCGATAAACCCCGATTTGTGAGTTTATCGTGGATAACATAGCAAAAACCCCGATTTGTTAGTCTTTGTCTATTAGTGATATCGCAGACACAGAAAAACACTGAATTCAGTCAAACAAAATGAACATAAAAATAACCCCCGAATGTGAAGACAAATAAGTACCGAAAACACGGAACCCTAGTTATAAACTAACGTAAACGAATTAACAATCAATCGCAAGTAAACGACAATGGATTCAACCCCCTTGGCACGCGGTTTCAAGGTTTTAAATTACAGTGTATAGATGAAAAAATATAACAACACCGAAAACCAGCAGGCACTTAACTCCCGTGCTGTTTTGACGCTGTGCTGTTCTTGCACGTGCTATTCTGTCGCTGTGCTGTTTTGACACCATGCTGCTTTGACGCGTGCTGTTCTGTCGCTGTGCACTTTTGACGCCGTGGAGTTTTCACGTGTGCTGTTTTGACCGTACTGTTTTGTCGCGTGCTGTTTTGTCGTGTGCTGTTCTGTCATGGTACCAGGCGCATGATCATTTTTTTAGGTGATGTTAGTAAGATGACATAAAAAATGTCCTGCTCATCACTGTCAAAGTGGTTTGTTGTCTGTATGTTCTGTGCTTGAGTGACGTAGCGTCTGACGAGCCCCTTTACTGGTACTAAGTTAAACTGCTTCACTAGTTGCGAAACCTCGTAATACTCATATGGCCGTACAAGGACAAGTTGAAAAACCAGAAGAAGCGCGTGTCCTGTCACTTCTTCGAATTTTAGTTTTCCTTAGCACTATTTGTATTTTCCTCTTCCTTGCTGCTCTTCATCTCCTTATTATAAAGCAAAAAAAAAAATAAAAAAAAATAAAGCTACGCAGTGAAATTACACCTCCAGCGGGTATTTAATGTTTGTGGGCCTCCACCATTAACATTTTAACTTGTCACCTACTCTATAACTTAATGATGCAGTAATGGGAGATTTTATAAATTTTGCAAAACCGGCGTCAGGGACGTTTGCCTTCGGAGAGGTTCATAGGACAAGAAAAATAGTGACAGCACGTCATCACACACAATTTGCTGTAATAGAAGGACGGTGCTCAAATAACTGTAGCTAGTTTTAAGGGGATACGGTCCATTCGTCACATGCGCACTTGTCACAGGACGATTGGTCACAGGACGATTCGTCACACAGGAACATTCGTCATAGGATGACTCGTCACGCGGCCAACCGATCCCACAATAGTTCGTTCCCCCAAAAATGTATTGGCGGACAAAGTAGCTCACCTCATATCTTAGCATGTCTTTGGTTTCTGAACGGCAAAGAATTTGTAACAAACGTTTTAGCTTATGGTTCGGTCCCGGACATTGAATGTTGGTTCTGCCTGACAAAGTGGGTCACCTCTTAGCATGTCTTTCGCTTCTAAAGGTCGAAGAATTTGTAACAGACGTTTTAGGGGGGCTTCTGGGTCCGTCCCGAACGGTGAATGCGGAGGACATATCAAAGCGACTATTTTGGAACTCAGACTACATTCAAAAGGATGGAGGTGATCGCAACAGAGAGAGGTGGAGCCATGCAGCTGCACGAGGGGTACTCGTGAACATGCAGCTGCACGAGGGGTACTCTTACACATGCAGCAGAAAGAATTCCGATACTTATTGGTTTTCTCAAAGAGGTGTATGCAAGACAAAGTAAAAACTGATTTGGCTGCCAGTCGGAATATTGCTCGTTCAAGCCAGCCACTTAGATCAACCTGCTGAAGACTCGTAATATGATGAAAGGGAAAGCGGATGAGTACTGTAAGATTAGTTTTTCTAACCATTGGTTTATGTCACAGTGGGAAGTCGTGAAACTCCTCATCAGGGAATTTGGGCAGTTGTTGGAATTTACAATTTACTATCGTCTTCTGCCTGCGATGTGACCAGTTGCCCGCATGACGATCATCCTGTGACGAATGTTCCTATATGACGAATCGTCCTGTGACCAATCGTCTTGTGACGAGTGCGCATGTGACGAATCGTCCTCATCCCAGTTTTAAGCAGCGCTCACTGAGGCAGTTTGTATGTTGGGTTAAAACGTGCATTCTGATGTTCTATTGTCTGATACAGGATCCAGTTTTACATTCCTGCGGGTTTTGGGGCCACAGTGTTTTAGTGAGTGTATATGTTACCATGGGACACAGTCTTTTGGTGAGTTTCTTTTATTTACTGCCTGGCTGATCAAATCAAGTGACTCGGCAGGAACTTCTCAACAGGTTCAGGCTGCTGGAGGGTGTGTTCTCCTTCAAACATGCTGAAATGGCACCGATTTTTTGGGGTGCATCACTATTATCTGTTTAATGACCATCTCATTGCATGGTAGAAGCTACCTTCTCGCTGGACTAGTCATATTGTCACGGAGGAACAGCCAAGAAAACAAAGAATAACTGGGGAAAACTGAAACGTTAAATGGGGGCGAAGTTGTGCCCAAAAATAAAAAGGAAAAACGATAACAGAGAACAGAGCGTCGCGGGCGTCGAGGTCGGCGTGACAGCAGAGTCGAACGCTGGGGCGAAACTGACTCCGGTTTGCCACGCGGAGCCCCTTATGTACATGCGTAAGCTTCTGGAATAATCAGCGTATAATGTTTGACGCGTAGAGCATTCGGACCTCGAACACGCAACAGGATTCTCGAATTTACCAGAAAACTAGATTGCAGGAATAACAAAAGATGCGTCGCTCCCAGGGATCGAACCCTGGCTTTTCGCGTGGGAGGCAGGCACGAAAACCGTTAGGCCACGCGCGCGCTGCCTCCTTGGCCAGCTGCGCGCGCGGCATTACTCCCCCCTTTTAAAAGGTGCATCGCCCCGATGCAAAACAGAACAGAACAAAGCAAATAAGAAGAACGGTAAACTAAAGAGTCATTTGGAACACATAAGGTCCACAGTCCTATCGAGCGTAGTACGGTTTCAGGCGCACAACGTGGACGACTTCAGGTCGTGGAGGGCGGCGTGACGATGTTCGCGTTCCGTCAGGCATCACCTCGTAGTTCAGCTCGCCGAGGCGACGAAGTACCTTGTATGGTCCAAAGTACCGTTTCAGCAGTTTCTCACTGAGGCCGCGGCGACGGATGGGCGTCCACACCCACACCCTGTCTCCGGGCTGGACGCGGACGTCCCTGCGACGAAGGTTGTAGCGGCCCGCGTCAACGCGTTGCTGGTCTTGAATCATGAGTCGGGCGAGTTGGCGGACTTCCTCGGCCCGTTGAGCAACCGCCTGGGCGTCCTTGCTCTCATTGTCAGATGGCTCATGGGGTAGCATGGCGTCCAGCATGGTCGTTACCTTCCGACAGTGTACTAGCTGGAAAGGTGTGAATCCAGTGGTCTCTTGAACCGCCGTATTGTAGGCGAACGTGACGTAGGGCAACACCTCGTCCAACGGCTTGTGCTCTACGTCGACGTACATAGAGATCATGTCGGCGATTGTCTTGTTGAGTCGCTCCGTCAGCCCGTTGGTCTGCGGGTGGTACGCAGTGGTACGGCGATGGCTGGTGTGACTGAGCCGGAGGATTTCTTGGGTCATCTGTGCCATGAACGATGATCCGCGATCTGTAATCAGAACTTCGGGAGCGCCGTGCCGGAGGACGATTGACTCGATGAAAAACTTGGCGACTTCCACAGCAGTCCCTGAAGGAAGGGCTTTCGTTTCGGCGTACCGCGTGAGATAATCAGTGGCGACGATTATCCAGCGGTTTTCCGACGTTGACGGCGGAAAAGGGCCAAGTAGATCCATTCCGATCTGCTGGAACGGTGCGGTCGGGGGAGCAATCGGCTGCAGGAGACCTGCCGGCTTTGTCGGCGGTTTCTTACGTCGCTGGCACTTGTGGCACGATTGGATGTAGAGGTGGACGGCCTTGGGGAGCTTTGTCCAGTAATACTTTTCACGAATACGGGCCAGTGTTCGGCTGTAACCGAGGTGCCCGGACGTCGGGTAGTCGTGACATGCTTGAAAGATCTCCTCCCGAAGGTCGGTCGGGATTACCAGCAACCACGGTGTGTTGTTGTCCCCGAAGTTATCTTTGTACAGCACACCTTGTCGGAGGACGAAGGTTGTCAGGGCTCTCGAGAAGACACGGGGGACAGTCCCCCCTCGTCCTTCGAGGTGCTCGATTAGCGCGCGCAACTCAGGATCGTTTCGTTGATGTGGTGCCATGTCGTCGGTATTCACTGCGCCTAGGAAGCACTCGTCGTCATCGTCGTCGCTGCTGCCGGAAGGCGTTTCGACGGGGGCTCTGGACAGGCAGTCGGCGTCGCTGTGCTTGCGGCCTGACTTGTAGACCACAGTCATGTTGAACTCCAGCAATCGGAGACTCCATCGAGCGAGGCGTCCTGACGGGTCCTTGAGGTTCGCAAGCCAGCAGAGCGAGTGATGGTCGGTGACTACACGGAACGGGCTCCCGTACAAGTACGGACGAAACTTCGTGATTGCCCAGACGACCGCAAGGCATTCTTTCTCGGTCGTGGACTAATTTTTCTCCGCCCTGGACAGTGTCCGACTCGCGTAGGCGATAACTCGCTCGGTGCCTTCTTGCATTTGAACCAGTACCGCGCCAAGTCCAGCGTTACTTGCGTCCGTGTGAATTTCGGTTTTCGCATCCTGATCGAAATGTCCAAGAACAGGAGGAGTCTGCAGTCGTCGCTTCAGTTCGTCGAATGCCTGCTGCTGCTCTTCGGCCCATTCGAACTTCTCGGCGTCCTTTGTAAGGTTTGTTAGCGGTGCGGAAATCCTTGCGAAATCCCGAACGAAGCACCGATAGTAGGCGCATAGTCCAAGGAACCTTCGCACGGCTTTCTTGTCTCTCGGCGCTGGAAATGCTGCGACGGCGCGAGTCTTCTCTGGGTCGGGGCGAACGCCTTCGTTACTAACCACGTGACCTAGGAACTTCAGTTCGTCATAGGCGAACCGACACTTTGATGGCTTCAGGGTGAGTCCGGCGGTCCGTATGGCTTGGAGAAAAACTCGGAGTCGTCGCAAGTGCTCGTCGAAGTCGCCGGAAAACACTACGACGTCGTCGAGGTAGACGAGACAGCTCTGCCATTTCAGTCCTGCCAGTACTGTGTCCATTACACGCTGGAAAGTTGCTGGCGCCGTGCACAGTCCGAAAGGCATCACCTTGAACTCGTACAGTCCCTCCGGCGTGACGAAAGCTGTCTTCTCTCGGTCCCGTTCGTCGACCTCGATCTGCCAGTAGCCGCTCTTCAGGTCCATCGATGAAAAGTATCGGGAGTGGCGCAGCCGGTCTAAAGTGTCGTCGATACGGGGGAGTGGATAGACGTCTTTCTTCGTCACCGCGTTCAGCTGTCGGTAGTCCGCGCAGAACCTAAGCGTTCCGTCCTTCTTCTTAACCAGTACGACTGGAGACGCCCACGGACTGCTTGATGGCTGGATTATGTCGTCATTCAGCATCTCTTGAACTTGCTCCTGGATCACCTCCCTTTCTTTAACGGAGACTCTGTACGGTGATCGATGCACAGGGCGCGCGTCGTCCTCGGTAACGATGCGGTGCTTCGCAACTGCTGTTTGGCGCACCTTCGACGACGTCGCAAAGCAGTCACGGTATTCGGCGAGGAGGTTAATCAGCTGCCGTCGTCTCGGGTCCGGAAGCTTAGGGTCGATGTCAAGCTGCGCTGGCGACGTACTGTCTTGCTGAGGTGGCGAGGATTCGTCAGTAATGGCGGCGATTTCGGCGGAGTTGCGGAGTTCCTCGACGTGGCCAACGGCTGCACCTTTTGTGAAGTGTTGCGTTTCATTCCGAAAGTTCGTCACGAGGACCACAGTGCGGCCATCCTGAAGTTCAGCTACTCCTCGTGCGACGCCTATCCCTCTTCCTAGAAGCAACTGGATGTTGCCTTCCAGAACAACTTCGCCGCAGGTAGCTGCATCAGTCACGACGGTGTCGCCACGTCGCCACGACGTGGTCGCCACGACGGTGCCGACCACGTCCGAGTCGCTGCCGACGTGGTCGGCAGCGACTCGGACGGCGGCTGACGCTGTTTGGGGTTTCTCTGAAGGCAGAAAAGGCTTGCGCAGCGTCAATCTGTTCTCACCAAGGCCGATGACGGCGCCGTATTCACACAAGAAGTCCATTCCGAGAATGACGTCCCTCGAACAGTCTTACAGAACGACGAACTTCACATGGCAGGTTTTACTGTGGATCTCAACTCGAGCGGTGCACCTGCCAACAGGTGTGATGAGATGTCCGCCGGCGGTTCGTATCTGCGGTCCGTCCCACGACGTCATAACTTTTCGAAGGCGGCGAGTGAGCCTCCCACTCAAGACTGAGTACTCTGCTCCGGTGTCCACGAGTGCCGATGTGTCGAGGCCGTCGATAACAACGTTTAGGTTGTTGGACACCGTTGCATAGGCGTCGGTGCGATGCGGGGCGTGAGGAGAGTGGGAGCGCTCCGGCGTTCTTGGAGGCTGTTTGCTTCCGTCGTTTTCGGCAACGTCACCTCCAGGCGTTGCCGCACTTAGTTTTCCCGGCGACGCAGGGGAGACAGACTCTCTCGGCGGGGTCGGGACGCTTGGGACGCTGAACGTCGTGGCGATGGGGAGCGAGATTCACGGCGGAGAGATGGCACTGAGGGGGGCGAACGTCGGAGGTACTCCTCGATGTCGCGAGGGCGTTCGCCGTACCTCGGGCGTGGGTCGTTCGGGTGGAAACCACGCAACCCGAGTAGACGGTAGTTGCAGCCGCGGTAGATGTGGTCGGCTTCCCCACAGTGGTAGCAAAGCGGGCGTCGGTCGGCCGTTCGCCACACGTCTGTCTTCCTCGTTGAGGGTCGCTCCGGGCGGACGTACTGGGCTTGCTCCTCTTGACGCTGAGGATACCGCGACGTTTGGGCGTCTCTTCGGGGTGGCGCCGGGGCCTGGCGAGGAGCTTGCGGCGGTCGTCGGGCCACGGCGGCGTAGCTCAACGTCGGTTCTTCTGGCGTCGCCGTGTTGGTCGGAGCCTCAGGTTGGAAGGCCCGGTGAACTTCCTCTCTGACGACCTCGGCGAGCGACAGTGAGGACGGGCGATCCGCAGCAGGGAGTATCTTGCGGAGTTCTTCCCGGACGACTTCACGGATGATCTCCCGAAGGCTGTCGACACCGCTGGTATCCAGGTCCAGAAGGGAAGCAGCGATAGTTGGAGCAGGAGGCGCGCCGGTGATTCGGTGGTAGTGGCTTTCTCGGGCTGTCAGGGCGCGCTCGATATTGGTGGCTTCGGTTACAAAACCACAGACAGTCGTTGGGGGATTGCGTACCAATCCTCCGAAACTTTCTCCCTTCACGCCACGCATGAGAGCGCGAAGCTTCTTCTCCTCGGTGGCATCTGGATCGGCCCGGGCACTTAGACGCAAGAGTTCTTCGACGAAGCTTGTCACACTCTCGTTGGGGCCCTGCACCCTTGTTCGAAGAAGGTCCTCCGCTCGCTGTCGACGGTGGTAGTTGATGAACGTCCGCTTCAGTTCGGCGGCGCATGGCTCCCACAAAGTAAAGGAGGACTCGTGGTTCTCAAACCAGTTCCTCGCGGTGCCTTCAAGCGCGAAGTAGAGGTTCTGGAGGCGGTGCTCATCTGTCCATCCATTGTGGCGGGCTACACGTTCATAATGATGCAGCCAGTCCTCTATGTCTTCGTGAGCTTCACCGTGGAAGGGCGTCGGAGTGCGGGGGGTGACAGGCAGGATGACGACGGGTGGGGTAGTCATCGTCGCCGCCCGCTTCTTTGATTTCTGCAGCAGGGGTCCAAGTTCCGGGGGTAGGCCTTGGTTGCGGCGACTTGACCGGGCCTTGGTCTGGTCTTCCGCGAAGGGTAGCCTCCCGGGGGTGAGCACGTCACTTGGCCGGCGTGTGTTCGGAGGGGTACGGTCCACGGGCATAGAATGCAGGTACCCCGCACCTCCACCAAAATGTCACGGAGGAACAGCCAAGAAAACAAAGAATAACTGGGGAAAACTGAAAAGTTTAATGGGGGCCAACTTGTGCCCAAAAATAAAAAGGAAAAACGATAACAGAGAACAGAGCGTCGCGGGCGTCGAGGTCGGCGTGACAGCAGAGTCGAACGCTGGAGCGAAATTGACTCCGGTTCGCCACGCGGAGCCCCTTATGTACATGCTAAGCTTCTGGAATAATCAGCGTAGAATGTTCGACGCGTAGAGCATTCGGACCTCGAACACGCAACAGGATTCTCGAATTTACCAGAAAACTAGATTGCAGGAATAACAAAAGATGCGTCGCTCCCAGGGATCGAACCCTGGCTTTTCGCGTGGGAGGCAGGCACGAAAACCGTTAGGCCACGCGCGCGCTGCCTCCTTGGCCAGCTGCGCGCGCGGCAATATGTCTATCTTTCGTCATGTGTTTACGCTCCCACCCATAACCATGTTATAAATGAAAGGGAGGTGGTTGATTTGTCCTGCGGGTGCGTAGTTCCCACCGCAGTGTCAGCTTAGAGGTGAATGTGAATTACTCAAGCTTTGAATGAGTCACATTACTCGAAGCCTGTGGAACACATGAGAATATTCCTTACCTAAATATTATTTATAATTTTAAATAAATAAAAATTATTTTTATTTTAAAAATTAATGGCGAATCCAACAAATGCAAAAGTCACACTGGATGTGTTTACGGCTTTTGGTCTGCGATAATTTGTTTTCGTTTTAATTTTGTACTTGTTTAGCATAATAACGATGGCCGTACTACCTCAATATAATGACAGTAAAAAGAGCTACAGACTCCATAACTTAGTGCCAGTGTTAGGCAAAATACTCGATAAAAGTATTTAAGTTAGGTTACTAAATACGGGTGTAGGAAAAAATGTCCCCGAAAAAAAAGTCCCCTGACAAAATGTTCCCGAAAAAAAAAGGCACCGGATGGAAAGTAGAAAAAAATGTCCCCAAAGGATTTTCTATCTCTAGGCTTCCCTAATACTCATGGCCTTCGAACGGTCCGGTCATATGTCGTTGGGAAAAAGGCACCGTGTGGCAAGTAGGAAAAAATGGCCCCAACAAATAAGGAAATTTACGATTCCCCGAGGTACACATCGCGACACTGTTAGTGCGAACATGACATCGGCGCATTTTCACATTTTACTTAGAAAAAGTATCAGTGGGAACGAAATTTTACCGTCTGCATTATATCCCCAAATAAGCACTTTCAGTGCCTATAATAACTTTGATTACAGTTAACCCTTCGTTTCTATAAAAAAAATATAAAAAAACTAGCGATCGCTTGTTCCGCGTGCCGCGCTTTTTATCTATCTAAGTGCCGCGCTTTTTATCTATTTGGAAATGGTACACAAGTACCTTTCAAATTTCCCCAAACACAATAATTGGGTTTTCGCTAGAAGTGTTATCAATGTTTATTTCACAATAAAAAACAAAAAAAAACGTTTGTGATGCAATGTTACAAAATCAGGAATGAAATGACAAACTTTAGATTCATACACAAAAGTCAAAAGCGGACCGAACGGCAGTGGAAAAAATGTCCCTTTGGGGACATTTTTTCCTAGTTTCAACCGGGGGCCTTTTTTTCCGGGGACATATTTTCAGGGGAATTTTTTCCGGGACATTTTTTTCGGGGACGTTTTTTTTGGGGACGTTTCTACCGGAACCCACTAAATACCTGCTTTATAAAGTATTTAAAATACTACTCAAGTTACTTTCACTGTAAGGTATCTTGAGTAGAGTACAAATATTTAGAAATCAAATTCAAATACTTTTGAAAATACTTCCGTATTGCCTAATTTGTATCTACGTCATTGACAACGACAATTATACAGCTGCGCAAATCTGGTTTACCAGAATGGTTTGCTAGCATGAAACAAAAAAAAAACGGTAAAACGAAAAGAATAAAAACATCGTAGGGCTATTTTATGCAGTTCAACTATAAGGAGCAGGATGTTGTCACAAATGACAAATGATGAGGCGGTGAATAACTGAAGAAACTAAATGTTTAATTAGGCGAATTTGTGCCCAAAACAAAATACATGAGAAAGGCTGGCGCCGCAGGCGTCGATGTCGGCGAAACAGCAGGATCGAACGCTGGGGCGAGACAGACTCCGGACCGCCACGCGGAGCACATTTTGTACCCGCGTGGGTTTCTAGAACATTCGGCGTAGAACGTTCGGCGCGTAGAACATTCGTAACTCAATCAGATGACAAGATTCTCGAACTTACGAGAATGTCAAGTTGAAAGAATAAATAAAAGAGCAGTCCGATCCCTGGAATCGAACCCGGAGCATCTGCTCGAGAGCGACTCGCGGACACCACTCGTCCACGAGCTCGCTCGGTAACGCGTGTGGCAATACCCCAATATGAGGAGGAGCTCAGACTATAGCGCCCCAAGCGGTTAACTTTAGAACCAAACGAATGGCGACAAAAAATACAATGATTCAGCGCTAGGCTGACATGACCGAATGCGGCGTCAGCGTTCGGCTGGAGTTCGTGTTCTCCGGTGAGGGGGGAGGAGGGGCTCTTTCGGTAGCACCAGGGCCTGCATAAGCAATGCAGCATGCGCAGTGCCCAGTTCAGCCTAAAAGCCGAAGTGGGTCAAGCTCGCATCCCCTGACGACTACTTAACGTCACTTCGTTTATTGTTAGTCTTTTTACATTAAACTGTACCCCGCACTCTATAGGCTCCTTCCATTGACGTCACATCGCATACTTTTGACCACCATGTAAAAGGAGGAGAGGGAAGCTGCTTTTGTAAGAATTTTGTTCTACGGGTTTATCTGCTATAATCTTCTGGGAGGAGAATGGCGACGTCAGTACATATCCGGGGGCCACAAAGGATGATCCTGATAAGAGGGGAGCTCCTTCTTCCCCTTTTCTCTGGAGGTCATTGGAAATGACGTCACGAGCACGCCACGCATTGAAAATGACATGGACATTCCCACAAGGCCTGTGGGCATGTGCACAGGCCTTGTGGTGTGTAAAAACCGAGGTGTGTGGACAACAAACGGGACAGAGCGCCTCGCCAATCGTGATATCACTGAATATCACGTCCTGCGGCGCACCTTAGAAGCATCGTTTCCATATTTCGTATTAGGGGAGTTCACTATAAACGAACTTGAGATACGGATATGAGTAGATGGATAACAAAAAGAACCTACATAGTAGCCACGGCAGTGGTCGCACGTTCTTCAAGTAGGTTGCGTTCAGAAAAGCACTCAACGTTGGGGGACACTTTGTTGGCATTTTGAGAGGTCATCCAGCTCAAGAAATAAAAGCAAGGGTGCAGCTCTTGGTTCATTTCCTGTCCTGTCTTTTGCTTATCAATGTTCGTTTACAGACAGTGTTTGTCAGAGCAATAAGCGAAGGACTGACGACAAAAAAAGGAACAAAACAAAACCTCGATGTTCTGTCGTAGCGGGGTCAAATATACAAGAAAAACAAAAATGTCTCTTTTTGTGTGTGTGTGTCCACTTCTCATTTTCGTCTATTTGTTATTTTCATGAAACTCAAGCCTGCATTGTTGTCGTAGGTCGTTTCCCGGTCTGCTTTGCGCCTCAGTGGGGCAATGTTTACTTCCGTAAAACCACCCCTTTTGTTTGAGGATTTTTTGGGGGAAACTCGAGGAAACAAAAGGCGCCTTTGGGAAGGCGAGGGGAAAACTTTCGTTGTACGAACTTTAGGCTGAAATATGAGTCACAAGCGGAAAAAAGGCGATGTTTTCACGAGCTTAATCAAACTCACCGTAGCTAATCGGAGTTAGCAACAGGGTTTGGTTGCTCGAATGAATGTTCACGTTTGCTCGTGCCACGCCCACGCCACTTCATACCGAAAAACTCGGAAAATGACAGGATGTAAAAAATGTATTTGAGGTAATGAGTACAAGATACTCAGAAATTTAACTTAAAAAGAGTATCAAATACTCTCGATCAAAAGTATTTGCAAGATACCAGGGTACTTCAAAAAGTATTTGGAAAACAGTATCTTGAGTAGAGTATTTGAGATAGGCACATGTCTGCAAGTTAGTGCTGGCATGTTCTTGCTTCGCAAAAAGTTTTAACATAGTGGCTCTTGCATTTTGCGGAGATTTATTGTTTAATGATTTTAATAAGCGTATTATCAATATCGGAACACCAAGTAGTCACTTTTCACAAATCATCGCTGGACACAGCCCGTGATAATTTAATTTAAGTAGAGCCATTATGTGGATCACGGTCTCAAATGCTTGTGACATGTCAAAATACATTACATCAACTTGTCATGAACGAACAGCACCGCCTAATCTTGAAACCTACAAATATGTATCCGAAAAAACTCTTCTTTAAGAAACTGCTGCATTTGGGCAAACATTATGTCGGAAATAATTAAGAAGATATTTGTGCAATGTCTTTAAAAATTAATAAAAAAAGCTTAATAAAAGTTAAGAAGTGAATATAACAGGATGATAATTGCAGACATCGCTGGAATTACCAAGCTTCAAAATGGGTAGGAAAGAGATGTTTCAGATAGACGGGAATTTTACAGACTAAAGGTTAAAGATTTCATACGAACACATTAAACAAAATGTCAGCACAGCCTGTTACATTACAGCTAGTCTCTGTTTCAGCTTAAGTCCAAACGCAGCCGCCTTCAAGTGGTAATGGGTTCAATCAAGGTGCGACATAGGCGTAAGCCAATTGGTCTTTTCTGTTGATAATTGGATAATCGATATACAACATCTGCAGAACCATGACAAAACATGTTGGTGCGCCTTTCATGCCGTCTGAGTGGTCCTATCAGCTCCTAGCGTGGACTGCGCGTGAACTTTATTTCCAAATATGTGTAAGAACTCCGTCAGCAACAACCTTCGGCCTTCGGCTTAAAGGACTCGAACTCCCAAGTTTGAGGGGCACCTTTGGAGAACAGAATCGGATATTTCTGGAGCGCGTTTCGGTTCCACTTCATTGCGCTTTTTCACCTACTCTCGTAAGCTAAGCTTTCACAATTTCATTGGTTGATACAAATTTTGGGAAGAAAGACAACAAGAGCAGAAACGTTAAAAAAGTACGATTATCGTTTGATCGGACAGCGCGACCAGCATGTTTATTTGCTTATTTAAAACTTTTTAGTTCTTTCAGACACCTTTAGCGCGCGTGAACAGATACTGAAACACGCTTGTAAACGACCGTGACTTGCAAGTTGCACATGATCGAACACTGCAGTGGCGCTTTGTGCTCGAAGCAAGCGTTACATGGGCTAGTCTTAAAGGCGGACTCTCGCCCGATGGACGAGAGAAACAGGCCTATGTTTCTAACGCACATTTTTTACTCGATAGAATTTTGATCGACTTAATCGTGGCAGTCACGAAGCTTTTCGTCAATACGGCTGGTACTGCCGGCGGTTGTCCCGATCGGAACACAACCTGCCCATCAAATCACTGTCGCGTGATTGATGTACACGCAGTGACTCCTTGTCACTGTTCAAAATTTTGACAACCTTCGTAGGTCGTTCATTGTTTTTTTTTCAGAACAAAATAACCAGCTTAGGCAGATTAGCGTCGTCTTCATAAGATTCTCGCTGTCGGCAATCGTTTGGGGCTCTTTAGGCAAAATGGAAACTGAAATTTTAGTGATCTCGTTGCCCAAGTTGCCCAGACGCTTCGTGCAGGAGCAGCACTTATAGCTGCTCAGTCCGTCGCCCATAAGTAGCTTGTAGTCTTCCTTTACTACATCGAAGCATTTGCAGTGAAATCGACGCTTCGCTCACAAGCACCGGAGGACAGGTAATCACCCTCTACCGTAAAATGCCGCGAGGCAGCTGCCGGATGCATTTTTGCTCGCTATCGTCACTCTGCTAAGCAACTAATAAAAAAGGTGCTCATCTCCGCTCGCCGAAACAACTCGCTATTGTCTTTTGTACAAATTTTAGGTATTGGTAATGAAAATGATTTCTGTGCAGTAGAGCTTTTTAAACTATAGGTCGTCGCCAATTGTTTTCTTATTTTTTAGTGCCGTTATGCTCAGTTCACCCTTAGGGTGTCCGCACGGAGGTACAGTGCACTTGATCGCCTGCTACCGAACACGTTTTGTTTCGACCTTCATGACGTCGTAGATGTGCGGATAATACAGATTCATTCGTTTTCTTCCAGAATTATTTGAATATTTTCACTGCTTCACTAGGGCAAAAAAGGTTTTTAGTAAGATATTCCGTTCCCAGTGAACCTTTGTACAGTCGTGAATTTGCCTTTTATACAATATTCGCCATCAAACAACTGTAATCCGTCATAAACGCATAAACCAATCATCCAGACTTTTTCGCATTGATATCAGTCATAAAAACGACGTCTCCTCGGTGTTATTTTATATATTGATCCTGAAATGATTGGTACAGCTTTCCTGCTTCGATAGCCAATATCACCGATAATACTTCGCTTCAAGGGGTCCATACTAATACATGCACCATATAACCTTTTATAGTTTCACTACTATCTTCAACGTAATACCTTGAGGGTATTTTTTAATAACAGTAGTAATTAAGTGTTTATCTCACAGTTTGGAAGTCCTCAATTTGTTTACCGTCGTAGTAGATGCAACAAAAACGCCTCCTTTAAGGGTTGTTTCCGTGGACCAAAAAGGCGACCATATGGAGAGCTTGGCGATACTTTCCCTAGATTCAGTGATATATGTTCAATCTAGTGTAACTAAGTAATCTACGTTTAGAGGATTGGCACTCCAGGGCGGCGGAGAAAAGCTCACCGGAGAAAAGCTCACCGCAAAACCGGCAGATGCGGAGAAAAGCTCACCGGCCTTTGAGCGGATGCGGAGAAAAGCTCACATTTTTTTTTTTTTTTTAAATTTAGCGGATACTGCGTCAAACGTGCCAATTTAAAACAATTCGCATTCGTCACTTCATTAAAATATGCACTCTCTTTTTGTAAGATTCTTGTAGGTCATAGGGCATATTTACTAATTCCTCAGAAATTAGTAATCACCCATTCTGTATATTAATGAAGCCGCAAGTATAAAATCAGAACATCGTAGACCGGTAAAAAAGACAACAATTTATTGACAGCTGACAGTGCGCCGTCGGTAGCTCTGTCAGATAAAGAGGTTTGTTCTTTGCGAGCTAATATGTTTCAGCTTCTTTATTGTGAAGTGCCTAATAGATAAGTAGGTATATGTTGATGTAATCAGTGTCGGCTACGCTGTTTTCTTTCTGTTAATTTCCCTAACAAACCTTTAGTTGCGAGAACAGCTTCGTCCTGTCGTGTTTGTTGTCTTCACTCCGTCGTCGTCGGTTGAGCGGTTTTCATCATGTATAACGTTTACCAACTCGCCCTATTTCTACCTAACAGAAGACTACTTCTTATATAGGTCACGAGTAACAAAGGTGCCAGTGTGCAGCTCTAAAGGTCATGGGTGGTGGCTTACCGTAGAAGGGCACTATCAAAAAAGGCAACGTGTGGAAAAATCAGCACGAACGGCTAGAAAACGTGCATGTCCGTGGAAGAAAGAAGCTTCGATATCCTACTGACTGGTTTATCCTGTTTTTGAAGATTAACAAGCGTTTCAAAGAGAATTTCAGGCACCGCGTTGTTGCGCATGCACTTTCGAATTTTAGGCATTTCCAGTTTTGATTTTTAGGTTTTAGGCAGACTTTATTATGCTTTCGAACTTTTCCCTGTACTTCACGTTCATGAAGATTTCAGTTGGGCTTTCGTTGTCTAGAGAGTAAGCCACAGAAAACACTCGCCCGCAGTTATTCATTTGGGAGCAATTTACCCAATAAGCTTAACAAATATTACAAAAAATAACATTTAATTTTTTCAAAGCTTACAAATTTTAATGATAATAAATTGATAGATGTTACGCATAATCCAACAGCCTCCATATAAAAATAAGAAAAAAAAATCGGTGAGCTTTTCCCCGCATACGCTCAATAGCCGGTGAGCTTCTCTCCGCATCTGCCGGTTTTTCGGTGAGCTTTTCTCCGGTGAGCTTATCTCCGGTGAGCTTTTCTCCGGTGAGCTTTTCTTCGGTGAGCTTTTCTCCGGGATTCGGCACTCCATTCTCGTTCATGTTGTGAAAGTCGTCATTTGGTGCTTAGCAGAGTGCGGGGCTCATTCGATTTTCTGAGATTTAAACACTGCGCGAGGAAGCTCAGGCGGTACCGTTTTAATCTGTCGCGAACCAATCTAGTATTTCTGATGGGCGGTACAGTGTCTCCGGCGATTTTTGATAAAACGTTGGACGATTTGCATCAATTAATTTATACACTAAACGGCGGAATTGTTGCTATTTTGGCGTATAGCTTATTATTGGCTGCAGTCTACGCTTTACCTACACTGTAGACAATCAGGAGTAGTGGCTACCCTTAGGGCACAAATAAATAAAAAAAACGTTTTGGACATTTTTTTGGAGAGCGAGCTGCAACTCACAGTTCGTGAGGATGGCGATGGGGCCGACGAGGAGCTGCTGGATGACTGCCACTTTTCTGAACGGAAACGAGCTCTCAAACGACCAGCGGTACTCTAATCAAAATAAAGACGTAGAGTTAACATTGTTTTTAAACAAGTTTCCTGGCGAACACATGTGGGCTAGATGGCGGAAGCCTCTCTACTTGTACGTGGCAGGATGAGCAGCACACCCGTACACTTTTTCGGCTCTATTGTAGCAAGCGTTAAGAAGATATAACTGCTCCACCAGCCAATGCATTTTCTATCTCAAATTTTGGCTCCTTATTTTAGAGTAACTACACAACATAAATCAATGTATATGTGTATTCGAAGAATGATAAAGAAACATCTGCCATTGGGCATGCTGGCGTTGCAGAGGCAGCGGTAACATAGAATGTTAAGTGTTATTGTGGAGAAACCGTGCACATACGTGAAGACTGGATGGTGGCATCCTAGCAGGATGCCATCTGCGGTGGCTATCAAAATACCCTCGTTTCAGAGCATTTTAGAGCGTTAAACACACTAGAATGAGTGCGAGATAAACAGAATAATTACAACGCGAAAACGTCGAGCAGAGTGCTGGCGCCAGCTGACGGCGACAGAGAGCCAAACATTCGAGCATACGTCAACCCTGTTGTACCGTGGCTCTACCATTGCGGAAAAATAAGCTGCTTGTGTTTTCTTTTGCATATTTGCTGATTGCTTTTGCGCTTTTTCGTTGTGAAAGTCCAGAGCGCGATGTACAGGGGCGCAGCAGAGGTCCCCCGTATATCTGAACTCATGAGTCGTGATGCTCCCCTTTTGGGCAGTGACACGAATGCACTCGAAGAATACGTTGGTCTGGAACTCATGTCCAGTCAGTGAAGAGGACGAACACCGCGTCAGCGTTCAGCTGGCAGTCGGCTTATCGACTTCCGTCCGTGGCTGAATGAGAGAAATGGTTAGGTCGAGCCATGTAAGACATTAAGTGGGAAGAAACTAAACAGCTTCGCGTTATAACGTTTTAGATTTCGCGTTGGTATGTGTTTTACAGCTCTTTATTTCCGCAAAACAATTCAGCCAGTTATTTTAAGTTCGATCTAAAGCGTAGCAGAAAATAAAGGTGAAGTAAATACAATTCTTGTAGCGCATTGCAGTAGAATATTTCTTGATCAATATATGCTGGCATATTTTCATCGGTGCCTTGTCGATTGCAAAAGAATCGAGTAAGTTGGCGCTTCGATAAAAATTAAGTTCGTTATTTAAGTTGAAGTTTTAGCGCCTTACGCAGTGGCGCCATCCCGTGATTGTGCTCGCTAAGCTCCGTGTGGCACTTATCGATGAGTCTGTGTAGTGCTGTAATGTTCCGCCACAAGCAATTCGTTGCGTACGGTGGTGTGGTTCACCTATATTCTAGAGTTTATGTCGTACGCTTTCTAAAGAGTTTTTTGTTTCTGTTTTCTTTTACGGGCAGCGCAAGCTGTTTGATCTATTTGGAGCGTGCGACTCCAAAAGGGTCGCGCCACTCTGCATTCGCAGCTGTTTGGCAGCGGCAGCAACGACAGCATACCCGTTACTCAGCATAGTAAAGTGCTGCCCACTCCAACCGCTTCTAATGCGGCCGCTGAGTTTCGGCGGCGTCTGCGTCTTTCAGCTGCCGTGTTTTCCTTTTTTTCTTTTCACAGGAAATTTGACCACCCTTATAACGGTGTTTGCCAGGTGTTTCTTACTAAATACGCCCCTATAACAGGTAGCATTTTTTTGTTACAATAGGTGTGAAGATTTTGATACACCAATTGAGCGTGTCAGATGGGTGTTTCACGTTTTTGTGGCTTCGGAAATGTGTTTAGTAAATATTACACATTTTACAAAGGACAAGGTGGTACCGCATGGAAATACCTTTTAGTCAAGTGTGCCGGCATAGACCCCACTTAAATAAATGGCCCAAGTCAAATTGGTTCCTGCGTATATGACATGTTCTTGAGAATGTTGGCGGGAGGGAAAATCGAAACAGAAAAGAAGGAAGACTGTTTTACAAATTTAGAAGTGGCTAAGCATTTCTAAATGTTTCGGTTTTGAAGTTTGTGAACCGCGGAGACATGCTATCACTATCACTATAACTAGGAAGACATGGAGCTCGATCGGGCGGACTAGAGCCACTATATGAGCTGCGCTTAGAGTATCGGCACTCCGTTCTCCGACATTGTTGTGGGCGCCGCCATTTTGGGGCTAGTGCAGAGCAGACGCAACTGCCGATCGTCGTGATTCAAAAGTGCGACTTTCTCAGCATTTGATTTTGTGTTAAGAAGCTCATGTAATATTGCTTTTCTCTGTCGCGAACTGTTTAAACATTTGTGGAGGACGAAAAAGCGTTTCCTGTGATTTCAGATCTAGCTTCAGATAACTGGCAACCATGATTTTAAGCCACAAGATGGACCAAGTGTTGTTACTCTGAAGCGTAGCTTATTTAGTGGCACTAGAGCGGACAAGAGTGGGCAGGATTCACTCATTTCTGACAATTTGCTGGATCGCACATCCCGTTGGGTCTCCGCAGGGCACGTGTGGCCACCGGACGGCTATTATGCGACACAAAAAGTCGAAGTCTTGCAGTGCTGCAAAGGCTTTGTGGCAGCGTGCTGAGAAGATGTTTTCTGCTCGTTCCTCGTCACTCGCCGAAGTTTTTTGTTTTTGTTTTAAACCTTGTGTAAACGGTAATAATTTCCATTGAGAACATGTAAACATTTTCATGAAAGCGCTGCGCCGCTCGATAAGAGCCCAGCTCGTCGAACGGATGTCTCGCAGGTCTCGCTACGTGATCAAAGCTTCCTTGGTACACCAATGTGCTGCGTCTCAGTGCCCTCGCACGCTCAGATACCGATCAAGAAGAGGCACCGTGTGGATGTGTTTCGCGAGTGCAGTGTGCCCGAAGACGTGTGTGCATCTGAAGCAGCATTTTACATCACTCTGATGAGTGTATTTAATTTGTCGCATCAGCGGTCCAAAAACAACTTCGATGCAGTGGTGATGGGAGAAAGGGGGGAGGGGGAGGGGGAGGGGGGTGGCGGTGGTACGGTGATGGCGGCGCGTATCTTGTTTACTCGACTTTCTAGGAATCAATTCAATTGAAGTGAATTAATTAGAGTTGAAGGGGTCTTTTTTGTGGGATAAACGCCAGAGGCGCGGATTATCAACGTCCGAGGTGGTTGAATTTTCGAGTAATCGCATGAGGTTACAATGAAGCATTTAGCAGTATGCATTCAAATATTTTATGAAACAAAACAAAGTGTGTTATTAGAGACATTCAGCACTTCCAGTAAACACAACACTTTATGCTTGTTATAGAATGGAGCACATAAATAAATATTCTGTGTTCGACTCTGCACTGACGCATAAAAATGATCGAAATCATGTTAGTGGACCATATGCTTCGGTCCACGCTGCGTTCTGTAAACCACAGTGTTTGGTAATTCAGCCTGGTCTTTGAGGAGTACGAAGCTGTTAGCAACTTGCCGATCTAGAACTGCGTGGCCGATATATATATGCATCAAAGACATCTGCGCGCGACACGCCTTGAAAAGTTTCCCACGGTGTCAATTCTTGATCGGTGTCCTAGCGTGCGAAGGCACAGAGACGCAGCACTTCGGCGTGCCAAGGAAGCTTTGATCACACTGCGAGGCCGGCGATTGTCGTGTTTGACGACTTTTGCCTAATTCGCGCGATGCTGATCTTTCGTAAAACATTCCGCGTGTTCTCAAAGGCAATTGCCACAGCTTGCATATGGTTGCTTCAAAAACGTATTCTTCAAATGACGGTGAGCGAGTAGAAAACGCGTCTTCAGTACGCTGCCACCCAGCCTCTGCAGCGCTGCAAAACGTTGACTTTCTGTGTCGCAAGATGGCCGTCCTGTTGCCGCATTCGCGGAGCGGGGAAGCCACCAAGCTAGAGGGGCTTAGAGCGATAAACCAGGGTTCCGGTCTGCACTCGAAAGTCACCCCTCCCAGGCCGCTGCCATTGCACGCAAATGTGACTTCTCGTCACGTGACCGAACCAAATACGTGGCGTCACAGGAAAGATGGCTGCGCCTGGCCCCAGCTGGGCCGGAACTTGTCGGATGCGTTAGTCATTGTTATTGGTCTAAGCGTGTTGATATCAGATGCGGGAGCCGTCAGTGCAAAGCCGGTCGAAAGAGACTTCAAAGTTCAGCGTGGTCTCTCACGTAGGTATAACGTGGAAATGCGGAAGAACTGTATGCATTTCGCTGGAGATCGACAGGGACATTGCCACGAAAGCGTCAATCGGCCCTGCGTTGCTCGGACCTTGGATTCATTCGGATATCGCTAGGATAACTTTTAACGTGACGTTTTCTGCTCTCGTTGACCGTCGGAATCTTTAAAGTCTGTAGTGAAGTGTGTGCTGTAAAATTATATACGCAGTTTTGCTACGGAAATTGCGTAAGTCGTGCTTGGCAGTTTGTAATCATGATGCCTCTTCGTTCAAATGACCGTAGGCGCACTTTGTTTGTGAGGCGCACCGGAGAGCTTTCTTAAAGCCGGTAGTGCCCATGCCATGCAAGATGACGAGGTGCTGTTTCCCAAATTGGTCTGACGTAGACGTGCACTTTCTCGGAGCGGATGTGTTGCAGTTGGTATTGTTGTGCAAGACGAAGACTCACACCGTAAAGAGTGTTGTGCAAGACGAAGGCTCACACCATAAAGAGTTTTGTGCAAGACGAAGACTTGAAATACAGCAAGGAAGAAGAAGATCAGACAGTGTGCCTGTGGGGGAATGGACGCCATTAAAGGCTGACGGCGAACTTGACGAAACAAAGCCTTCGAATTGCCTTCAGCCATAACAATTGGTGTCAGAAGTGGGGTCATGGAAACCCGAAACATCGCCCAGGAGAATCAGCACCAGGTCTTGGAAGCTATCAACGCTTTGAAGGATTCACTAGACAGTCTCTACGAAGAACACACTCGCCATCGGGAAGAACATCGGAAAGGCTTCGCGGAAATGCGACGAGAGATGGCTGCTCGACTCCAAACTCATAGTGAACCTGAAGCTTCACCGCAGCTTTCGGGATCTCAAAGCGTAATGCCAGCACTGCCATCGTCTGGTGAGGCCGCCGGAACTATGCCTGATGACAGCAGCGGTTCCCGGACCTCACCCATCGACCTTGTCGGAACCACGCAGTCGTAACAGATTCCCTGTCGTCGCATCAAAGGACTTCCTCTGAGGGAGCAAGCCAGCAGGAAGAACTACAGGGCCAAATCGCCCAAAAGATGATCCTTAAACTTGACACATACGATGAACGCCACCCCTGGGGTA
This sequence comes from Ixodes persulcatus, assembly GCA_013358835.2. Taxonomy (NCBI): domain Eukaryota; kingdom Metazoa; phylum Arthropoda; class Arachnida; order Ixodida; family Ixodidae; genus Ixodes; species Ixodes persulcatus. The sequence continues at coordinate 171,132 of JABSTQ010009247.1, forward strand.
CCTTCCGGACGCACTTCGACCTAGTGGCAGACATAAATGAATGAAAAAATAATTCACGAGGAGCTTTCTTGGCGTCAGCACTTCGAGGGGCAGCACTGAAAGTACTTCAAAATCTACCCGCAAATATACAGAGAGACTACAACTCTCTCGTGAATGCTCTGGAGGGAGGCTTCGGTGACAAGCATCTGGGGCGACTATACCACGCTATGCTCCGTACACGTGTACAACAAAAGAATGAGTCCCTGTCAGAACTCGCGACAGACATCGAAAGACTCTCACGCCATGCCTATGAAGGTTGTGCAGCCTCAACACTTGATTTGGTAGCAGCTGGGCACTTCGTGGATGCTATTTCTGACTCGGAGGTACAACAGTTCGTGCGGCTTTCGTCACCTGGTTGCATGCGCGATGCTGTTGCGCGAGCCATGGAGGTGGAAGCGGCCAGGGGAGCTGTCAGAGCTACCCGTCGGGTATCTGCCGCCGTTGAGTTCCCAGCCGCCCCGCCATCTCGTCAGCCTGCTCTGCGGCACGAGCGCAAAACATCGGTGACACCTGCGCGTCGTAGATCCCCACCCACATGCTGGAGCAGTGGCAGACAAGGTCGCCTACAGCGCTATTGTAACTGGCATGGTACCGAGACACGGGTGCAAGGTAACGAGGGCTTCTTGACGGAAAACTCGGCTGAACTGAAAAACAAGGAGCCGGTAACTGCATTCCAGGTGCATAAGTTGCGTTCCGACAAAGACGGACTTTTCATAGATGGGCAACTCGAGGGTATTGCATGTAGCATGCTTGTGGACACTGGGGCAACCGTCACCCTAGTGAGACCTGATATATTCAACCAAATAAAGGAATCTCTAGAATCGTACAGACGTATCGGTGAATGCTCACTCCGTACAGCCACAGGCGATATAGCACCAGTCATGGCGTCATCACAGCTCATGTTCCGTTTTGGCAGTCAAGAATTTTCACACGGGACTTATGTCGCTGATATATTTGAGGAATGTATCCTGGGCCTCGACTTTCTGAAGGAACACGGTTGCTCGATGGATCTAAAAAATCAGACACTAAATCTGAGCGAGGAAAGCATTCCTCACTCAGAAGAGAGGAATGAGGTAACTGAGATGATCCAGGATATGCGAAAACAGGACATCATTGAGCCCTCATCTAGTTCATGGGTCTCACCTGTAGTATTGGTAAAGAAGAAAGATGGGAGCACGAGGTGTTGCGTGGATTATCGTAGACTGAACAACGTCACAAAAAAAGGACTCCTACCCTCTTCCTAGGATCGACGACACATTTGAAGCAATGGCCGGTGCCGCCTGGTATTCTACGCTTGATCTCAGGAGCGGCTATTGGCAAGTTGACGTAAAACCCTCAGACCGTGAGAAGACAGCGTTTACCACAGGCGATGGTTTGTGGCAATTCAAGGTAATGCCGTTTGGCCTCTGCAACGCGCCAGCGACTTTCGAGCGCCTTATGGACAAGGTTCTTCACGGCTTGCCCCTCAATGTGTGTATGGTATACCTTGATGACATCTTGGTGCACGGAAAGACTTTTGAAGCTGCTCTTTATCATCTGACAGACGTCTTTGAGCGCCTAAGACAAGCAAACCTAAAATTGAATCCCAAAAAATGCTCGCTATTCCAGAAAAGAGTTCGGTACTTAGGCCACATTGTCTCTAAGAATGGGATGGAGACAGACCCCGACAAGACGGACTGTATTCGAAACTGGCCCCAACCACACAGTCATCGTGAACTCAAGAGTTTCTTAGGCCTATGTACCTACTACCGACGTTTTGGCAAAAACTTGGGCACCATGGCCAAACTACTCTACACGTTGACAGAACAGAACACGAAATTTCACTGGAACATGCAAGCTGAGGAGGCTTTTTTTCAAATCAAGAATACCCTTACTTCACCTCCTATTCTCGGATTTCCCCATCCGAATCGTCAGTTCGTCCTGGACACGGATGCAAGTAACGTTGGTGTGGGTGCAGTCTTGGCACAGTTAGAGGATGGAACTGAACGGGTAATTGCGTACTACAGTCAGGTATTAAAGAAAGCAGAACTAAACTACTGCGTCACAAGAAAGGAACTGTTGGCCGTAGTTAAAGCTGAAAAACATTTTCACCATTATCTCTACGGCAAGCACTTCCTCTTAAGGACCGATCACGTGTCCCTCACCTAGCTTTAGAATTTTAAGAACCCTGAAGGACAAGTTGCAAGGTGGATGGAGCGTTTACAACAGTACCAATTTAATGTCCAACAAAGAGCTGGTAGGAAACACATGAACGCGAATGCACTCTCGCGAAGGAGTTGCTCACGAAGAGATTGACACCCGTGTCTTGATGCTGAAGCGCACTCCAACCTCAACAGCACGGATCCACCGTCTCAGTCAACGGTCACGCGACAGGCGGTGATCCCGCGTCCATTAACCGATGACGATCCCACTGACTGAAGTGACGAAACCTTGCGTACGCTTCAAAGAGAGGACGACAATATTCGACTTGTTATACAGTGGAAGCAAAACGGCGAAAGGCCGAATTGGTACCTGGTTGCACCACACAACCATATCGTCAAAACCTACTTGGCTCAATGGTTTGGCTCCTCATACAAAACGGCCTCCTATTTCGCTGCTGGGAAAACAACGATGGAGTGAACGTTTCCCTTCAACTTGTCCTGCCTCAAGTGCAAGTCAAAACTGTGCTGCAGAAACTCCATGACAGTCCTAACGGCGGACATTTTGGGGTACACAAAACTCTACAGAGAGTGCGTGACAGATTCTACTGGGTTGGCGGTAGCCGTCACGTGCGCGAATGGTGCAGGAGGCTGTGACCCCTGCACATCGCACAAAGGACCTCCCTCTCGTTGCCGAGGACAGATGAGGACCTACAACGTTGGTGTGCCGTTTAACCGAGTAGCCATTGACGTCGTAGGGCCACTACCAGAAACAAGAGAAGGAAATCGGTATCTAATAGTAATTGCAGACTACTTCACAAAGTGGCCAGAAGCTTTCCCTGTTCGTAAGTACGACGCAGCAACCATCACTCGCATCTTGCTTACGACATCGTATCGAGGTACGGAGTGCCCCTAGAAATCCATTCTGATCAGGGACGCACTTTTGAGTCGCAAACCTTCAAGAATTTGTGCACAGCACTTGGCATAAAGAAAACTAGAACAACAACATTACATCCACAGTCGAACGGTATGGTGGAGAGGCTCAACCGGACCCTTAAGCAATACCTATCTCTCTTCGTCAACGTGGACCAGGACAACTGGGACGAACTGGTTCCCCTCTTTTTACTTGCCTACTGTTCAACTGTCCACGCAGCAACAGGGTACAGACCATCAATGTTGCTCATGGGGAGAGAGCTAAGAATACCTGCTGACATTATGTTCGGTACTCCGGCGCCACCACCACGGGAGGCAACACGTGAAAATGTTCACTTGGACCGCGCTCTCCATTTACGCAAGAAATTGGAATGTGTCCATGACTTCGCACGAAGACATTTACAACTCAGCAGCAGTCATGCAGAGACTCGCTACAATCGAAACGCATCCAGCCACCAACTGGAACCTGGAGATTTGGTGTGGATACAGACCAAACCAAAAGTCGTAGTCCAAAACTACAACGAAACTGGGATGGCCCCTACGAGATCATCAAGAAACAGAACGATGTTGTCTACCGGATCCGCCATGTTAACAACCATAAACCTCAGACAGTTCATTTCGATCGTCTCGCACCATACCACACTAAGTGAACACTTATGCGGGCCTCAGGACGAGAGCCTCTACAGGGAGGGGTGCAGTGTTGTGCAAGACGAAGACTCACACCGTAAAGAGTGTTGTGCAAGACGAAGACTTGCAAATACAGCAAGGAAGAAGAAGATCAGACAGTGTGCCTGTGGGGGAAAGGACGCCATTAAAGGCTGACGGCGAACTTGACGAAACAAAGCCTTCGAATTGCCTTCTGCCATAACAGTATTGAATCCGCTGGTCTGCCGCACGTTTCGTCGACACAAACGTTTCATCAACTCTCGTTACGCGAACTGCGAACTGGATGGACATTTGATCGCGCATGTATCACTCGGGCGCGTGTTACCTACCCTGTCCACCTGTTCACGCCGCTTTGCGGCTACAGTTTGCAGTGGCTCCTTACTGGAAAAGTGGCCCCACATCAATTTCAGTTCAGTTCGTCCACGGCAGTCGTCAAAACTCGGAAGGAAGGGACTTATTCGGACAAAATGGCAATAAAGAAATGCAGCTTCTTTGCTGGTCAGGACAGACTCTCTACTGTTGGCTTTGTTATATTGTCACAAATGCTTGAAAATGCTTGGTTCAGTCCTTTTATAAATTTTTACTATTCTCGAAAGTTCTCCCAGGCATGCTGGGCTTTCCTCGTATGTTCTGGTGGAGGTGCCAGGTACTTTGCCCTCAGCCCTTCACGCTGGGAGCACCCTGGCGGCTCCACACTCGAGCTTCCCAACAACGGGACATGGGTCGCGGACTGTCCCCCGTCTTACACATCGCCGAGCGGTGAACCAAGTCCAATCCTGAGCCTGGCAGAAAAACCGCCTGACGAGCTAGTCCCACAAGAGCGAACTCCGCAAATTCATTAGGAAGAACCTGAAATCGGAGCCAGTTCCCAGGCAGCACAAGACGTCGAGATGACGCCGAAATAAGGTCCTAGACGTTGGGCGACGTCGAAGTCTTTGACAAACTTTTTATCGACGGCATTAGTACGTCCACATGAGAGGTTTTGACAACGTCAAATACGCGACGTGGCGACAACGTCATAAGCTTTACCTCGACGTCTTCAACAGTAACCGACGTCTGTTCGACGTCTTGTATGAGAAGTTCTTTGAACGTCGAGCAGGAGACGTCACAACAATGTTCTTAGCAACACCTCAACGTCTTCGACATTAATCGATGTCAGTTCTACGTTTTCTCTGGAAAGTTATTTGAACGTCGAGCACGAGACGTCTTAACAATGTCCTGAGAAACACCTTGACGTCATCGACATTATTCGACGTCAGTTCTACGTTTTTTCGGGAGGTTCTTCGAACGTTGAGTGCGAAACGTCCAAACAATATCTGAGCAACACCTTGACGTGATTGGATATAATAGACGTCAGTTCTACGTTTTCCCCGGGAAGTTCTTTGAACGTGGAGCACGAGACGTCCCAACAATGTCCTGAGCAACACCTTGACGTCATCGACATTATTGGACGTCATTTCTACGTTTTCTTCGGGAAGTTTTTCGAACGTTGAGCGCGAGACGTCTCAACAATGTCTGAGCTACACCTTGACGTCATTGGCAATAATAGACGTCAGTTCTACGTTTTTTCCGGGAAGTTCTTTGAACGGGGAGCACGAGACGACCCAACAATTTCCTGAGCAACACCTTGACGTCGTCGACATTATTCGACGTCATTTCTGCGTTTTTTTTTTTCGGGTGGTTCTTCGAACGTTGAGCGCGAGACGTCCCAACAATGGCTGAGAAACACCTTGACATCATTGGCCTTAATAGACGTCAGTTCTACGTTTTCTTCGGGAAGTTCTTTGAACGTTGAGCGCGAGACGTCCCAACAGTGTCTGAGCGAACATCTTGATCACCCTGAACAAGCGCCTTATAGAGCCCAAGGTGCTGTCATATCACTCTTAAAATTTCTCATCAATGTCAGCATTTTTGATACCGTGCATGCAATCCACCTTTCAACATGGCTGAGCTGCAGAAATCTCTTACAATAATATCCTTCTCGTGATTCTTGTTTTAGCAGGAATTGCTTAAAAAGCCGAGAATTCGCAACAGCAAAAACCAGGATTCTAACTTAACATCAGCGTCTTTGAAGCTGTAAGAGAACGATAATAATGTAAGAGAGTTCTTCAGCTGAGCCAGGTTGAAGGGTGGACAGCATGCACAGTGTCGAAAACGCTGTCATTGACGAGAAATCTTAAACGTGATATGGCAGGTCCTTGGGCACTATAGGACGCTTGTTTAGGGTGACTCTGAGTTACACCCAAGACTGTGTATCCATGGAAGTGGCCGAAATTACAGATCACTAAAGAGCTGAAGGAACAATGTTCCCATGATTCCTGGACTGCGGGCCGGGGCGCTTGGGGGATTAAGCAAATGGTCTATTCCGTCCAGATACGCATGCTTTCGAGAACATACCTTCGAGCAACGAAGCCAGATCCGGTTGACTCTATTGTTCCACGTTGACCCAAATTGAGACCGTTATCAATTGACATCCCGTTCAGTCTCGATGTATGCTCGGTGTTTTATGATCGTAAAATAGGACCTTATTTCAACGTTGACACAACGTTATCACAGACGTGCGCTCGACATTTTATGTCGGTAAATGGGACGTTATGATATCGTTAATACGACGTTCTCAATCGACATCCCGTTCAGTTTAGACGTATACTCGACGTTTTATGGTCGATGAATGGGACACTGTTTCAATGTTGATATAACGTTATCAATTAACTTCCCGTCCAATTCAGACGTGCACTCAACGTTCCAAGGTCGTTAAGTGGGACGTTACGTCGACATAAAATTCACGCTTTTTTCCAGACATTAGCCTTTCCATATTACGTCGAAGGGACCTGACGTTCAGACTTTCGACGGTCTTTCGACATGTGGTTCCTGACGTCATCGACCTTCTTTCGACGTTTTTTCAACGTATCTGTGCTGCCTGAGTTGCTTGCTGCTACCAGGAAGAACCACTGGAATTCTTAATTACGCCAGATAAACCAATGCGGACTAAGCCAACGATGACAAACCCGTAGCAGATATCCGCTTCCGCTCCCACCATAGTTTGCAAGCCCGTCGCACCTCGCACTTCAACGCCCTTTCACGGAAAGGTGTATGAAGACGTCGAGGACTGGACTGAATGATATTAACATGTCGCCCGCCACAATGGATAAACAGACGATCAGCAGCTGCAGAACCTACACTTCTCGGGGAAGAAACTGCCAGGCACTGGTTTGAGAACCACGAATCCTCGGCGTCCTGGGAAGTTTAAAGATCGAGCTAAAGTGCGCGTTCGTCAATAAACACCGACAAGAAAGAGCCGAATACCTTATTCGGTCTAGGACACGTCCCCAACGATAGCATCACCGCCTTCATGGAAGATGTTTTGCTTCTGATTGAGCGCTCGCGCCGACCCTCATACTAGAGAAGGCAAGAAGCTGAGAATTCTCAAGTCCCTCATGTGAGGGACATCTTTTTCAGGCTTGTTCGCAACCTTCCGACAACAGTCGAAGGGTTCATCACCGAGGCTTCAAACATTGAACGTGCACTGCATGCCCGAGCCCATTACTATCAACTCTCCAGTGTCTCGACACTCGAGTCGTCCAGCTACAACTTCGACCCTAGCCTCCCAGGCATCCATGACATCATACTTGATGTTGGCCGGGAAGAGATCATGAAACTACTTTCTGCCATCGGTCACCCAGCTATTATTTCAAGTGCCGAGACTGTTCAGGAAGAAGTTCACCAGGCATTTCAACCGGAGACTTCTGCGAGCGAAGCGGCATCTGACGAACCGACGGTGACTTACGCCGCAATGGCACGACGACAGGCACCGGCGGTTCATTAGTGTGCCAATTCAATGGGACACCCCAACGCCGCAATATTCCCGACGTCGGCAAGAACCAGTGTAGGTTCGCACTGAACAAAATGCACCGAGGAAGATGTATGTATTACAAACGGCCAACCGACTACCCCCGCTACCACCACGTGAGGCCGACCATGTCAACCGGATGTGCCCGTACCAATGAATGACCTGCGAGAGTTCGTGCCGAACGACCTATGACCACCTCTCGTGAAGCGACCGCGGGACAATCAGGAGTATCTTCGGCGGCCTTTCTCCCTGGTGCCGACATACCCCGAAGCTCCAGATCCTTATCACCTCGACGGAATTACGGAAGGTAAGCAGGATCCATGCTTCAACACTAAGCACGACAATGCAAGTGAGGGCAATGCAATGACAGTTGATTTGGTGTCGGTTGTCGCCCAAGAGCGATAATAATTTGCCGACGCCAATTATCTGTGTCCACTCCACGTAGCACACGATTTTCAACTTTCAGAGAGAATGCCACTGTGTGACTTGAAGAAATAAGGTGGAATGATTGGTCGTTTTCAAAAACAGGACACCAAGCACCACCTGACTTCATTTTGCCACGCAATACCTACAGAAGATGCAGGGGTTGCGGCATGCAGAAAAATTCGCTATTGCGGAATGAAAGTGAAGTGGCTTGGATAGGAAACAAACATCGTTGCCAGCCATCAAGTCAACGGTACAGCAAAAGGCACAGCCACGCAAGCAATACATGCCCGAGCTTGCTACGTTCACGCAGAAAATCACCAGGAAAGTTTGCGGATAAGAGTCAGCCCTGCAGCCTCAGTGTATCAGATGTCAGTGGCAGCACATGACATATGATCACAAGACGGCATCAGTCAGTCAAAGTCGCCACTCGACCAAACTGAACACCAACGTGCCAGGAGCCTCATCCTACAAAAGGAGCACAAAGTTTGATAAGTATCAATGATTATGTAATTAAGTGGAAATAAACATATCTGATGTACAAACCAAGAATGTACATAATCACACTCCAGCCTTTACGCCTTCAGAGTCCATACACCAAGAATTGCGTTCGCTGCACGTGATGGAGCCATTGAGGACCCCTCGCATTTCTGACTCCCCAATATTAATAAATGAAACAAACCAGACTGACAGACTAGTTGCATTTTGCTGCACTCCCTCCACCTCTCCTAAACTTGTGAGGCATCCGGGCGCAAACTCCAGTGATGCGAAAATGTTATTTATTTGTGTATTTTCTACAAACTATTTGTAAACATTGCAGAGAAAATATTTGAAATTATACACATATTATAATACCATAAAAGCAAACAGACATGAATGAGCAAAAAACGGGACCAGCTACTGAAAATAAATATTACACTCGTTAGAAATAATTATTGCTCTAACTTGTTAACTACATGGACGAACTCACCGCTGGGCATCTAGTTTAATAGTATGTTTTGATTAATTGCAGGACATTTTATATAGATATGATACAATAAGCCCTTTGCAAAACCCCATCAAGCAACACTGACGGTCACCAACGTTTTCGGCGTAAAGCACACAAATGAGCCCCAGTTCACATCGAACGCTAATACAGCATTCGAACCAAGCGCTAAGCCGAGCTAACAGTGATTGCTTAAATAACATTTTTGGCGAACAAAAGTCCAAAGTATGAAGTCCTCGGGTAATTATTCTAGTAGCTACTGTACTTTGTTTCATCACAATTTGGCAAATAGCGAGGGCTAAAGTCCCACTAAGGCAATATGCACGTTGGAAAGGCATGTAGCAACACATAATCAAAGCGCTCTCTTTCTGCAGAGATTCGTCGCATAATTTCACTCCGTCTTTCTGATCGGCTCGATGGGGCTTTGGAGGTTGACCTTCGTCAAGTTACGGTGAAACAAAGTATAGGTGGCACACATTTAAAACAAAATTATCTTGAAGAGGCTTAAAAGAAGGGTAGTAAACATTTTGCAACAAGACTGCTTCTTCGGTCAAGGGACAAGCACAAATACAAGTCTAACCAAATACCAGTAACTTTTCCAGGTAGTTAAAACAAGTAAATAATCGACCAACTGATGCAATGCACTCTTGATGAAAAATTTATGGTTCCAATAAATCCTAGGAAAGTGAAAAATGTGCACCAGTCTTCTATTTTCGAATTGCATTGCATTTACAAAATTGATGATATGTCGGGTGCGGTCTCAGAACCTCTAAAAGTGGGATTACATTTTTTTAAAGATTCTAGATGTTGGAATGATGGATTAAACAACCATCTAAGAGAAGTCCGGTCGTACACATGGAGGTTACTGCGGGCTATGGATACCGATCTCCAAGGTCAAGACCCTACTAATTTCTAGATCTTTCTTCGTTATGAACACGGCTGCTTTTGCGTAGTTAAGAAGACCGAAATCGACCGTCTTTGCCAAGACTTAGATCTAGTCGAACCCGCTATTCAGTTCACGGTGGAACGCGAGAAAGATCGTGCGCTTCCGTTTTTCGACAGCTGAGCTTCTTGGCGTACAGGAAACTTACGCACAGCAGAATGTACAGGGTGTCACAAAAAAAATTACAGGGTTTTTTTACCGCAAAATTAAACTAGTGATCGCCGAACGCTCATTTTCCGCCCAAAGGTAGCACTAGAGGTGACAACCAGGTGCCAAAGCTTCAGCCCAATCCGATACCTCATTGAAAAGTTATGTTATTTTTTGAAAATTTCAATGGAAAATGGCGGCCGACGGTGTTTTCGAATACATAGGACCCTATGGCACCAGAAACCGAAAACGGGCAAAAATAGGGCTCTATTTCCCATTAAACTTTTCAGAAAATCACATAACTTTTGAATAAGGTATCGGATCGGGCTGAAACTTTGGCATCTCTTTGTCACCTCTAGCGTTAACTTTGGGAGGAGTATGAGCGTTCGGCGATGCCTAGTTTATTTTTACGGTAAAAAAAACCCTGTAAATTTGTTTTTGTGACACGCTGTACTTTAGCTCTGACTAATATTATCCTGCAACCCAGAAGATGTCGGTGGCCACTGCGCTGTTCAGACGTGCCAATGTCTGTACGTCCGACGGAGAAGACTCTCCGGATAAATATCAACAATATCAAGGCTGACCCTCAAAACAACGGCTACACCAAAAGATTAATTAACCGATTCTACAAGAAGCTGCGCCGTCCCCGACACTCAACAGTCCCGGCTCCCTCGAGCCGTCTGTGCCTGCCATACTTAAGGAACGTCAACGAGACCATCGGATGCGCCCTTCGAAAGCATGGGATTGAGGTCACTCACGAACCAGTGTCCACCATCCTTCACCGACTTCCGCTCCCCAAGAACAGACCGAAAAAGGAGAAGTCCCAAGGCCTCATCTATCGCATCGCGCGCGGGGACTGCCTTGCCGCTTACGTCAGGGAAACCAAGAACTTCTCGGAAAGCTTCCGCCACCACAAATACGACGTGAAGAAGAACGACGCTCAAGGCAGTGTCCTCGTTGAACACGAGGACACTGCCTTGACTGGGTCACAGCGTGCTTTTTGACAAAAGCGATATCCTGGGCACGAACCGACACTGGCGTAAACGTTTGCACCTAGAATTCTGGTACATCTAGAATACAAAATATAACATTAGCTGGTCTACAAAGCGACGGACGCAGCAATCGCAACCGGCCTACATGAGCAGCTTCCCCCTCCAAGAAAACCCACAGTCACCCGTGACCAAGGGACCGGGCTGGTGATGAAACGTTAGGAATTTGTTTTTATTAAACTTTGATTAGAGTTTCGAATTTCAGTCAGACTAGTACTTTGTGCATTGATAATAAAAAAATGTGAAGACTTGCTAACTGTCTTCTGAGTTCCAAGGGGAGAACTGTTTTATGAACGTTAGTAATGAACATTTTCCAAATAATTGGTTCAAATGGTGTGTAAGAGTTCGCGTGTTGGTCACTTAAACAAACGCCAGCTTTTCACTTAAAACATACTCCGATCGAATGCAAGCTACTGCAATAAAACTACCTTATATCAAAAACCTAGGAACTGCCAACGTGTAAGATCGTCAATTAGTACAAAAGGTTAAAGACCGCAGGAAGCCTTATTGCTAAAAGTTGATGTGGTTCTTCGGTAAGCCAGAGCTGAAAGAACTCCCCTTAAGCCCTACACGCGACGTATAGCTTTCGCTTCGATTCTCACACGTTCCAACGTTCAAACGAAGGTAGAAAAATTTGTAAACATTTACGCTAAAAGTTATATCGTAAAATCGTGGATTAAAACAAAACGTAAAGATCGCAGGACCTTCCTCTGATGCTGGTATTATATGGTTACTTAGGGCTGAAACAACTTCCCCTAGGCCATACGCCCGCGGCGAACATTTCGCATCGGTTCACAAACATTATAGCGTTCAAACAAAGTAAGAGAACGCAAGAGTTTTATAATAAAAGCACTAACAGTTTTATCGATCCTCGAACACACCCAGGAATCCAAGCACCACTACGGTGATACGATTGATGCTGTCTTACAGGTGTCAATTTCCATTAGATTCAGATCGATCTTGCGCAAAAAGGGTATAAAGTCTCATTCCTTTATGTCTTCACGTTATACCTGCGGCACATCACGACATACCGCGCCAACCGCCAGTGAACAAACACGTATCCACCAGCTCAGGACGCTGCAGTCTTTCCGGCAACGTTACGGCACTTGCGCGGTCATGTGACGAGTAGTCAGTTTTGCGTACAACATGGCGGTAACCAGGGTTGGGCAGAAATACTCAAAAATGTATTTGGAAATGCAAATACTGGGATACGTTAAAATAGCAGCTAAAATACTGATACTGAAATATATATGTAAAGGTGTATCGCGATGCGTATCAGAAATACGTTTGAAATAGAGGCAAAAAGTATTTGGAAATACAAATACAGGAATACGTTTTAGGCAGGGCAGAAATACAAATACAGAAATACTGATACTGCAATACATGTTTTCGAATTTGTTTGAGACGCCAAATGAGATGAAGCTTGAAGTTGGAAGTGGATGTTTTTGATCCCGAAATTATTTTCCCGTAGGCTTGGCACTTTGCCTTGAAAGTAGTGGTTTCGGACGACGAGGAGTCTTCAATGGGCTCAAAAGAAACGTTTTATCAAGGAATGACCACGGTTCCTTCCCTGACATCCTGTCTGTCTGCCGAGGGATGCGAAAAGACTTCAACCTCTAAATAAATTCTATATTATCCTAAATCCCATCAAAACGTCACCACGCCTCTGCCCAATAATATCGCCCCTGTCAGCATTGATCACAAGACGTCACGGTGGAATGAACTGCTATTCTTGACATGTAGGTGTGGCCTACATACTTTCGTTGTTGGTTACCTCGTTGGAGATCGTGCAGGGCTGCAGGCAGTGTCATTTGGAATTTTCGAGAATAGTGGACCACCTGAAGCATTCTGGAAAACATGTCTTATCTTCTGTTACGGTTGAAAAACTGATACGGTGGCATCCCTGTTGTGAAGGTCCTTCCTGCCGACCCTCCGCCACCGACCCAGAGACTGCAGTCCTCAAGTTTCGCCTTGCATCATCCAAACAGAGATCTCGTGGATTGCGACCTGATACTGCCGGCACAGTTGCGAGCTCTCCGAGAAACAGCGCGCTCGAGACGAGTCGCAGGTTTACGAAGTCTGTGTCGGCACAGCGAGGCCATGTCCGGCCTCCTTCCTGTGTTTCGGATCACCAGAGCAGCGGGTCACGTTCACGTCGGCTGATGACGTACCCTTGAGCCATGCAATATTACGGGCGCAGCCTCAGGCGCATTCGAATATGTGTTGAACTTCAGTGCGTGAGTAATACATACTATTTCAAGTCAACCGCCGCCAGACTCGTGCTGCAGCGGACTGTGACTCAGCTTTGCCGGCTGGGTGTACTGTGTACGCTAAGGCAGGAGAGACAGTTAGCCGCCAGCATTGGATGCCAGCAAACAATGACTCAAGAAATCCCTACCTAAGGACCTGTGGCAGAAGATGCTCTTACTCCAACCCTGGCACGCCCCCTGGTTCATGTCCCCGACTACGCAACACTTCTCAGAAGAGAGAAGAGGACGCTTATAAAAATAGTTAGGAGAATCGGAAGGAACCTTGGTCAAGATGGTAACAATGCCCCAGCATCTCCTTGACCCCAATGCCCTCAAAAGTAAAAAAAAAAAAAAGTGTTCGTTTTTTTTTGTTTGGGGGGGGGGGGGGAGTATTCTTCATGAAATGTAACGAAATACATTTCACACTGAATGTATCGCGATACAAAGAAACATTCAAAATGCATTTCGATACAGAAATACAGATACTGGTGAAAAAAATGTATCGCGATACAGAAATACAGATACGAAATGTATTTCTGAAATACTATCGCGATACATTTGTATCGTGATACTGCCCAACCCTGGCGGTAACTGGGGGGGGGGGGGGGGGTGGCTGGGTGCCACTTTGAAACTTCCGATTTATCACTCTAAGCCACTCTACTTCGTTGGAGGAAGCGCGATCTTGCAGATGGCCTAGATATCAGTGGCTGGATCTCGAATCAGGAGACCGACGGTGGAACCACCGGAGGCCATTGCATGATACCAGTCAATACATGATAGACTATAGGAAGAATAATTAAAATTAAATTTTTGAAGCCTTTGTGAGGTGTCTTGTAAATCACGTTTTAAAAGGTTACTCATGAATATTAGTAATAAATTTGAGATGTTTATTAAATTACACAAACAGCGTGCGAATCTCTGTCGTCTTCTGTCGTCAAAGCAGTGATGTAGACGTTCCTCCAGAAAAGGAACGAAATAACGTTACTCGTTCCTTCTGAATTTTTGAACGCGTCCCCGTTACAAGTTACATATGTGAAAAAGGAACTCGTTCCCGTTACAGTTAAAAAAATGAAACGTATCGTTATATTACGTTATATTTGTATTTTGCTGATTACAATATTTAGTTAGATCGAGAAAAGTTTTTTATCTATCCCAGTAAATGGGAACATACGAATTTGAATGCCGTGATGGAAGGGTACCAGGAGAAGAAAAAAGTGGAAGCCTTGTTTCATTTGCTGATATATTCATCTTTAAAAATCAAAGCTTTTAACCATATTCATGTTTGTTGTGTTTGATTCGGACGAGCCAAACGTACTGTTACCCAACATTGCACGAGCGTTTTACAACAACCTCACAGGATTCAATCTAACAAAGTCTCTTGTTCGAACCTAATAACAGTTGCTTCTCGATGTTGCTGTCCGCAAGGCGAGCAAGTAGTGCTTTTGGAAGGTCAGTCTTGAAAACTGCAAGTCCTTCGTGAAGGTTGGATTCGTGTTCATTTTGAAGGTGGGGGACAAGGGGAGTATGAATAAGAGTTAATTATTGTGCATCTTTTAAGTGAGCAATCTTCGGGATACAAGTGTGCGATCGATGTCTGGTAACCTGTTCTTTTGTTGTAACTGTAGGCATGTTTGAGGAAGTTCAGTGATGGCTGAATACTAGGCCTTAGTTTCTGGGTGTACCAGGATTCGCGGAAGCAAAGAAAGTAGCTCAATTTGAAACTTCTCTTTTTTGTGTATTTTCCTTCAACTAAAAGTTTTGCTTTTTATGCCTCAGTCCCGGGCACTGAAAAAAAATCGATGTCCACTAGCTCTCGTACACCCGACTGTTATCAAGCGAGGACCACACAAAATAAACCCTAAAATAAGTAACCAAAAATTTAACGAGATACTGTTCTTCATAACTATATTGTTTATATACTTTTAGGCTTTCCCCCCTTGAAAAGAAATAAAAATTACCCCTGTAAAATTACCACTGCAAGGCAAGGAGGAACGCCGTTCCTTTTTCCGTTCTAGTAAAATTGTAACGCGTTCCCGCTCCAGTTCCACCAATGCAAAATGAAACGGTGGCGTTCTTTCGTTCCTCCTTAAAGGAACGCGTTCCAGGAACGCCGTTCAGTACAACACAGCGTCAAAGGAACTCGTCTGGTCGACTCTTCCGAATCGCTTTTGTCATTCTTCAAAGCCTCCCCCCCCCCCCCTTTCTTGCTTAAAATAACTCTGAACACGAACAAGGCATGTTTTGAGAACGTTCTAAAAAGAGAAGTTACTTTAGCGAGCAATAGTAAATTTGCCATCAAATATCGTCTGCTCCAATTTAGAGTAAAAAATGATGTCTCCTACGCAATCTGCAATCCTTCCTAAATAAAAATATAAAAAAAATTGGTTAACACGTAAGATACCCGTACGTGAAAGCACTATGAGAGGTGAGGTGTAATGTCGGAGCCGCTGAGGTGTCATTCCGGAGCAGGTGCAATGAATGTACTGGAAAGGTGCAAGCGCGGCCCGTAGAGTCCGCATAAGCGTTTCGTAACAATTCCAGTAACACACCGAACGAAACTTCGATAGCGTTCTAAAACCAGTGAGGGTGCATTAACTAGAGAGCATATCGTGAACGAGTTAAACAATATTAGCGTCCGCAATCTAGGGCTTCCTCGTAGTAATTGAAAAACACTTCGAAAATCGCGCTCTCATGTTTGAAATCCCGGGAACGACGAAACTGCGTGTGCATACAGAACCGTTCCATCTCGCTGGTGTGTCTGCCTGAACGTCTTATGCATATATATATATATATATATATATATATATATATATATATATATAGGGTGCTTTTTTAAGCTTAACAGAATTTTTAAAAATAAACCATGAAAGCTAGGTTAATGCGGTCTGCGCAGGTGAGTTATAAAGCCAGGGGGACATAGTATAGGGGACTAATCGTAACGATCAGTCGGATAATTAGTTAAAATTCGTTAATTAGCTTTTTAATTGATGAAAATAGACATATAGTTCCAATCAGAAACTTGCTCAGCGTCATCGAAAACCACTAAATCAGAAATTTTCAGAAAGACTTTGAACGTGTGAGAAGCGTAGTAGTGAACGAAAGTTACCGCTCGTGGAGCAGGTACAAGGCTGGGGCTAGATAAGCGGCGGAAAAATTGCGCGGGCGCCTTATCGCAACGTCTAGCTTTGTACGTGCTCCACGAGTGCTAACTTTAGTGCACTACTACGCTTCTCACGCGCTCAAAGTCTTTCTGAAAATTACTGATTTAGTGGTTTTCGATGACGCTGAACAAGTTTCTAATTGGAACTATTTGTCTATTTTCATTAATTAAAAAGTTTATTAACGATCTTTATCTAATTAGCCGACTGATCGTTACGATCAGCCTCCTATAATATGTCCCCCTGACCGTATAACTCACCTGCACAGACCGCATTAATCTAGCTTTCATGGTTTTTAAAAAAAACAATTCTGTTAAGCTTAAAAAAAAGAAACACCCTTTATATATATATATATATATATATATATATATATATATATATATTGGACAGAAACTACCACCGCCTTGTTTTAACTAAAGAACACGTCCGAAATCGCGCACTCAATTAAGTTTCAAGGATTCAAGGGTGCAGCTCCACCTAATTTTATTCGTGTGGTTTTTCTGGCTTACAGGGGCGGCGCAACGATATTCAATTGGAATATTTTCACTTTGCTTACTGGCACTAGTGGGACTCATGGATACCCGCACGCAACGTCACTGGCCAACTAACTCCGCTGTTGCTGTATAAGTTCATGGACAAAAGCGGGCGTTTTCATTCAATCTCTCCTTCGCGAAACGTATAATGACGTAGCTGGGTGGTCGCAGTACCGCCCAGTGACGCTATTTGAATGCGGCTTTTTGACTGGACCCAAACATTGCATGGGCACTCGATTTGGGCTCGTCATAATCGCTATATTGAGAGGCATTGGGGTAGTTACCCGTGTACAATCGCAGGAATGACGACAATAGCCGACCCCTAACAACGTCTGGAACTCAGCGCGCAGCGCGTGTCCGGTGACTTGCCAACCCCAGCGCGCAGCTTTGATCTACATTGGCAGCATATAATCGGCTCAAGATCACGGGGCCGCTTGTTCTGGGTGCTAGTTTAGGGGGTGAATGCTGCTCGTTTTCTTGAAGTATTTCTCCGGCTTCGATAGCGTGTGGTGAAAATGACCGGGTGTTTCACACGTCACTATGGGGGATTCGACCGCGATATATTTATAGACTAATCCTTACAGATGGCGCAGAATTGTTCCGAAACAAACGAATTGCATGCTCGCAGCGGCACATGCAGGTCGGGTGCTCGGGGTGAGCTCGGGCTACGGGCTGTTCGTTGCCGATTTAGGCGAGCTAGGTTATGATCGCCCGGCGATCATAACCTAGCTCGTCTAAATGAAACATAATCAAAGAACACGTGCGTGCTGAGCTGTGAAGATCCCACGCTGAGGATTGCTTTCTTTACAGCCCAGCATTTTCTAAACAAAGTGTTTATGGCCAGTGCGATTTTCAGAGTTCGTGCGTATGGCGGGGTTTTTTCTCACTTTTAGAAACGACGAAAATTATAGCAGTCTGGACTGTTAGTTTGTAAGCATAAAAGGATGACTTCAGAAAAGATCGACCAAAGGGTGGCTGGTCGACATTTTTAAATCAACTAATGTTTTTAGAGCGCAGCTCTTAGGCGCCCGTTTCCGGCTTGAGCGGCGTCGCCGTCGCCGTCGGCGTCGCCGTCGCCGTAGGCGTAACCGCGCGGTGCATTATGGGAAATATCCCATAATGCACAGCGCGAGCCCCCCCCCCCCCCCCGGGGTCACGTGACCTCGGGGGGAGGGGGAGGGGGGTCACGTGACCTGGGGGAGGAGGGGGAGGTGGGGGGGTCACGTGACCCCCCTCCCCCTAAGGTCACGTGCCCCCCCCGGAGGAGATTGAAGAATGAGGGGAGGAGGAGGAGGAGGGGTATACCCTCCCCTGATTACCCTTCCCTCCTCCTCCTCAAGAGCTGCGCTCTATTTCGGCGTTACAGGGAGTTGTAAACGGCTTTCTTTTTTTACATGCCATTGTGTAGTGTACGGTATAAACGAATCCACACTTAGTTTTGACCAGAAAAAAAATTGGGGGCAGGAAAACTCATAAGGCACGAAGAGGTGGACAGTTGCATTAACGCTCACTGATGGAGGGGGCACGTTTGAGAGTGAATAACTAAAACGATAACATTAGGAGAATTTTAATACTTTTTAGACGCAAACTATGGGTACAGCTTGCTGAATTGTACTATAAAGGATATGATCTTTATTTATATTTTATTCATTTTTCGAAAAATTGCCAAGCATGCCTGCTCGAACGACAAATGGCAAAATTTGGAGGCTTGTATCTCATGAAATAATTAAATCATTATCATATAATTTGCAGGTAGTATTCTAATTATGTATGGCTATTATTTGAAATAAATAAGGTATCTGAGTGAAACCATACTCGGAATATATGTAGGCAAACATGGGAAAAAATCAAACAACAAAAATTTCTAATGCATATAAAAAAAAAAAAAAAAAACACATTCGATTTTTTTTTTAAGTTTGGGTATCCTGTCATACTCCATTTCGGCATTTATTTCTATTACAAACCTGCTGCATTATTTCATTGAAAAAGAAGACACAACTCCCCGAAGTAGGGTCCTTTTTCAAATGCTTACACTTAGCAGTGTCCTATACGAGAAGTGACTCTGAGTTCCAGTTTCAGGAAACTAAAACACATCTTTCATATATTTTTATTCATATGAGGTCACTGACAACTAGAGCAATCGGTCACACACTAAGAGTGAGGCGAAACTATATACAGCATTTAACATACAGCGTACAAAGAGGTATCATATTAGAGACTAGTGATTCGAGAAAAGATGATGCAGTGTGATATTTTACTTTTCGGTATAATTTATATTTAAAATAAAAGAAACAACTTCACTTCCACACACAAAAATAAAGATAGAATATTAAAATTGTTTAGGTTAGTTTTGTATTTCCGGGGACAAACCACTTCACGTGAGCGGTGCTACCCGCCGGACTCTAAGAGCTTCGATACTATCGGTGCACGAATGAATCGTGGCAAGCCGAGATATTTTATCCTGCGCGAGGGTAACGTTTCGTGATTCTCATATGATGATCAGATAAAGATCATAAGCTATCACCATGTAGAACGGTGGTTTAAATACCCCGCGAAGAAAACTGTGATAAATAAGATGTTCCTGCATTCAAAATGAGCAGTCTTTGGGGCATCAGAATCGGCACATTACACTAAAACTTTCCTCGATGTACCCATTTAATAAAGTTTCTTCTAACCAGATCCGACTGTCCGTGCTACATATATGTCACAAGTTCCCTCAATTGATGACTTGCACAGCCGCCACGCGTGCCAAGACAGAATGCCAGGAAAGGCGAGCACCGCCAGCCACTCTCCTTTTTTTTTGTTTTTGACAATACCCAACAAGCTCATTTTCGTCCAGATACGCAAGATGCAGTAAGTTTCTCAAAATGAACACTCACCATTGTCCTGCCCGTCTGAACTGCGTTTATTGAACGTTCTCTCAGGTTGTTCAGCGTGGCCTGCTGCTTCACGAGTCCGCCAACTCCGTCGCATTCATTTTACCATGTCCAAATGCAGAAAATAACCACTGGGCTTGTGGGCAATCGTTCTGTGCAATCCGGTGAAGCTGGTAGCGATTCTCAAAATAACTGGCGGCCCCGCCACTTACGTACGTCACGTGCGAGTGTAACGCAACGTTTTCTTCAACCCACTCTTTCACTTTTTCTAGAGCCAAGCACGTGAGAGCGACGTCGTCACACAGGTCCTCACTGATCATAGCAACGCTGTTTGTGGATTTTCTTATCGTCACTACACATGTAAATATCGTAACGTTTGTTTCTTCAGTGGTATGCTTTAACTTTGTCAGGAAGCACGATGGTCCAGTTTTTAGCAAAGTCAAAATGAGACAATGCTCCCGCGTTGCATGCAGCTGCTTTTCATCGTATATCGCTTTACCTTGCGTTGGTCAGATATGGTTGTGAAATATCCAACTTTCAACCGTTACTTGAACGATTTTAAGGAAAGTCGCAGGATCTAATGTTTTTTGTTTTTTTTACAAGGTCGCCGGACTCTCATGTTGTAAGCACAATCTCTTCATCCTCTGGGATATGAAGTTCCTTGAGTGTAAGAGACTGGCCTTTTGGGCAGTGATCACAGTCTCCTTAAAGACACACACCTGTTAGTGGGTCGCACAGAAATGTTGAGTTCATTTCACCAGTGTTCATTGTTGAGCCTGTAGCGTTCTCTCCAGCGGCAATACAAAGGTACTAATTGGTGCAGCGCACACAAACGCACACTTCTTGGTGTGGAACACATTTGACCCATCTAGGGCGCAAGGAATAAAATTTCGTTAGCCAAACGCCGGAATCAGGATGCTTTTCTTTGTACACACGAAAGACCTCTCGGATTGAGCTTGTCAGGAAGCGCTTTGGCACGAACGTTTTCTTCCCGTCGAGCATGACAAAGATCACGTTCTTCTGGTTGAAACCTCGGCGCGAACATTGTAGCTCGTCTTTCCTGAAGTACTCTAGGGCTGCAGACAGGTTCTTAGGGCTCACCTTGTACCTCGTGTAAGGACCCGGCTCATACCAAACGCCATGCTTTTCCTTACCTAAAACGTAAACACTGTCGCCATGATAACATATCCTAGGTTAAAATTGCGACTGTGTTTACGCTCTATAGTATTTAGGCGGGGCTCGAGTATTTCGGGGTTCTGCTCTCTGTCGGTGTGCCTCTTTGTGCTCAATATTATCGCCCACGAAGCCAGCGAGTGTATGGCGACAGGCGCGACTGCTCAGTAAACAGGCATCGGCGGTCATATTTTGTTAGTTGAAGCGAACCCCCTAATCCTTGACAGCGAGCGGGGAAATGTGAAAAATTATTGTATCGGCCGTTTTGCCAGAACTAGCGACGAGTGTCGCCTGCTACTTCCATCAACTATTGCGCCATAATCGTGATCTTCGCGAGGAAATGATTGTTACTAGCCACAGAACACTATCACGCAGAAAGGGAATGATTGAATATGTTTTTATTCTACAGGGTGATACAAGGAGACGCCAGGCTCTTTAAATCGACCGGAAAATTCGGTTTCTTAAGCTATCGCGCTACGACTTTGTGCAGCGTTGCCCACAGATGGTGCATTTTTTTTTTTTTTGTAAAATTTGCAAAGAGCGAACTTACCTGAGAAAAAAGAAAAGAAAGAAAAAGGCTTAGCTCCTATGGAAACGCAGCGACGCCACCGGTCTGCAAACAACACGGCGCCGGTTTGCACGGGAGACAAGAGATGGCGCAATGAACGCCGCCAACGAACGAGCATACGGCGCCGAGAGTCGGCGTCTTTTCATTAGCAGACGATCTTTTCGACTCAAAAGCGGCGCCCGTTCCGCAGGGGGCGACAGTCGCTGAAACAAAAACAACAACTGATGTGAAAAAAGCTCGCGCCGCTTTTGATTCGAAAAGATCGTCAGCTAAAGAAAAGACGCCGGCTCTCGGCGTCGTATGCTCGTTCGTTGGCGGCAGTTGGCGTCGCGACCGCTTGCGCCATCTCTTCTCTCCCGTGCGAAACGGCGTCGTGTTGTTTGAAGACCAGTGGCGTCGCTGCGTTTCCATAAGAGCTAAGCCTTTTCCCTCCTTTACTTTTTCCTCAGGTAAGTTCGCTCTTTGCAAATTTTACAAAAAAGAACGCACCATCTGTGGGCAACGCTGCACAAAGTCGTAGCGCGATAGGTTAAGAAACCGAATTTTCCGGTCGGTTTAAAGAGCCTGGCGTCTCTTTGTATCACCCTGTTGATATAGTAAGGCATATATATATATATAAGAGAGAGAGATGGGGATAGAGGGTAAGAGAGAGGAGCATATAGTGCCGTAGGAAAATAAAGTAAACAGAGCTCCCAGTGGCCGGTGGCTGCAGGATATTGTCTCGGATCACTAGTTCGTAATATGATAGGTCTTTGTACACAGTGGTTTCTCCTCTTTTTTAGTGTGTACGATTTTAACGGTTATCAATAACCTCATCTGAATAAAACTATATAAAGGATGTGTATTATACTTCGTTTCACCTTATGTTGTACCGCAGCGAAGGCTAGAAGCGCGAGCGCACAGCGTTGGCAGCTGCCCTTAATGCACGAGAGCTTGTGCCGCCGAGATGTGCCCCAGAGCAAGGAGCTCGCGCTTGTAGCCTTTCTTGCGGTACATCATAAGGTGAAACAGAGTATAGTTTCATGAAACTGGAACATAGAGTCACTTCTGTATTAGCGGCGAGATGTTTTGGTGGCGCCCTCCTGTGGTTCCCCCTTGTGACGTCATTACCTTGCAAACAACAAGTTCGATGGTGTTTGTTATTAGCATGGTGGAAGATTGAAATCATTGCGTTCTCAAAGGAACGCTGCCAACACCGTCAAAATTAAAGTTCTTTCATTCCTCTTATTTCCGTCGATGATAAATCCCCTTTCCGACGTCATAGTCAGCGTTCGGCCAATCGTGGAAGGCCGACCACAGCGACGCTTTCGGTCGCGCACGGGGCTAATAGGTGTAATGATGTCGTCAATACGGCGACAAAAAGAGGAAGAAAATCGGAGGATATCAACAGAGAAAAGGGGAAGAAAAAAAAGTGGAGGAGAACGAGGAGATTCAGGGCGGAGAGCGGACGCATTCGGAAAAGCTTGGCTCCGGAATACACCGGCGAAGCTGTCATCCATAGAAGTCTGCCGACCTATCCTCAACGCCAACTGTGAACGGCAAGCCTGGCGCTAGAGCGAACCGGCAAAGCCATCACAACAGCTGGTCGACTGGTCATCATCGGTACGCTTGCAGGTAAAGCCAAACGGGACCGGCTTCTGCAACCGGGCAAGCGCCTGTCACTAGCGTAAACCAGTGCCAATCTCGGCAAGTCAAACTGTGGAAGTACTCTCTTTTATTTGATTTCTTTGCCAATAAGTTTCCTTTTTTTCCCTTACGTGGATTCGAAAAGAAGAACAACAACTAGGTGCAAATATAGTTCTTGATATCAAAAATCAGACGGACCTCTCAGTTTCCTTTCTTTTTACCATAAAGAACCTTACAATAGCGCACTGCTAAGTGTAGGCTTTGAAAAAGGACCCTAATTTGGAAAGTTGTTTCTTCTTTTTGAATAAAATAATGCAACATGTTTTTAATAGAAATGAATGCCGAAATAGAGTATAACAGGGTACTCAAATTTGAAGAAAATCGAAGGTGGTGTTTTTTTTTTTTTTTATTCGCAACGGAATTTTTCGCTGTTTGATTTTTTTCCAATGTTTGCCTAAATATATCTCGACTATCGTATCACTCGGATAGCTTATATATATTTTTAAATAATAGCTATATATAAGTAGAATATTATCTGAAACGTATATATTAATGATTAAATTATTTTATGAGATACAGGCTTCCAAATTTTGCCATTTGTCTTTCGAGCAGGCAAATTTCGGAATTTAAAAAAAATAAATATAATTTAAATAAATGTTATTACTTTATATTATAAGCAAGCTGTACCCATAGTTTGTTCTAAAAAGTATTAAAATTCTCCTAATGTTATCGCTTTAGTTATTCACTCTCAAACGTGCTTCCTCCATCAGTGCGCGTTAATGCCACTGCCCACGTCTTCATGCCTTACGATTTTGATATCCCTAAATATTTTTTCTGGTCAAAAATAAGATTGTATTCGTTTATACCCGACACTGAAAAATAGCACTTAAAAACATCAATTGATTCAAAAAATGTCGACCAGCCACGCTTTGGTCGATCTTATCTGAAATCACCCAGAAACGATTTAGAAGAATCTTTTAGCACCAGCTCATCGATAATAAAGCGTAAATAAAAAAAGGAACATAATAAACCACATTCATCGTTTTACCAAAGCGCTAGAAATGGTTTCTTGTCTGCTTCTTTGTAATTCCTATTTTGATTTCACGTCTCTTGCTCACGTGCGACGTGAGCGAGCGAGCTGAGGCGCGGGGTGTTTCTGAAGAAGTGAAGAGCGCGCGTGTACAGCAATTTGTGCGACGCTCAAAGCTGCGCGACTGCGCGGGTGATTGTAGCATTGGCGTTATAGCCAGGGAATTTTTGGCTACAGTTGTGCCAAACGAATGATGCACCGCAAGTGCCGTATACCTTGACGCCGGACGCCGGCGAGATCGGTTTTGCCGGTTAACTGCAAGATCTTCTTGCCGTAAAATGGTAACGAATATATTTCACGGCGTCTCTACTCGCCGTATAATTTGTTTCATCTTAGGTCTAGCACAATCGAAAGCTTGAATGCATACGACGTCGAACACACATACTAAAAGCGCGAGTCACGGGGCATTCACTGCACCCGATTGGTTTAGCCGATGGAGAAACACGTACAGGGAGATGACGGCCATGATGTCGTGCTTTTATGCTGTTCGATTGGTCCCCAGGCTCGTAGAGTCGGCTGCAGTGTCGACTTCAGGTGAAAGGAAGTATAGGGATTGTTCGTCAATCACTTTGACTGGTTGATGCGCTGGCCAGTTGATCGTCGACAGTCGTCTAAATTACCAGACGATGTCTGCGAGGTCAGGACTAAAAGTCTCGAGAAAACTTGGCAACATATTAGGATGGCTGGAATACTGTAATAAGACAGAACCAGGATCTAGTGCTCCTGGTGAAATCACTCGATTATCATGTCTAGCAGATGCCTTCGTGCCGTGACTGCAGAGTATCATGGCACTTGTGCCGCTCCCGTCAACCTTCGCTACATCTCACCACACATGAGCGTCCATGTGTCGGGCTTCACCGCTTTGGAGCGGAGTGTTAGGAGCAGCTGCTGACCTGTTGGAGGGTTAGCTCAATAGGCGCGAAAATCATTCCCAGGATTATTACAGATCGACCTTCTTCGTATTCATTGCAAATTAATCTCTAATAATATTTTAAAAAATTAAACAACCCAGAAAAATATAGGAAAAAAAAAAACCTAAAAAAAACACCGGCCTATTTTTGAATAAATACGGTAGTTCTTGTGCAGCTGTCGAATGACCGAGCAGTCAAATTTGATTTAACTCTAGTTACAACGCCGCTGAAGAGCAGTGTCACATTTAAAGCACAAGTGTAGGCTTTCATAATATTTGTCAGGGGTTGTTTTTCGTAGTTTATGATATTAGAGTTTTGAGTTTGTAAGGTTCATAAAACTTGGGGGACGCGATTTTATTGGTGTAGCTGATATGCTGGTTTTTGCTGGTGTTTCGCAGAAATTATATTTACAGGCCAATTAAACTACCGAGTGCAGAACGGGGTTGGGAGGGAGGCTTTATCGCAACTGAAGGGTTGGGCAATGATTTTGTTTTTCAACCATTTTTAGTGCCCATTTTAAATAACCCCGCTTTGACCAGAGCCTTATTTTAAAAAAAAAGAAGGCTATCTCTTCCTCTTGCATCATTATTATGTTTAGCACGAATGTGATAAGAAATATGCTCCAGTATCAAAGGGGAGCTGGCAATCATTATCACAAACAAACTCATTTGGATATGCAATCACTTTTCTTTTTCATTTGCATCTGTTCCAAAAGCGTCAGCGGCTGCTCCATACCAATATTTTGAATGCTACAGAACCTGCTACAAAATGTTCAAATGCTGCTTACATCACTGCTACCGCAATAATGAACCTCCTTTCTTAATGCACATTCTAAAGCTGAAATTCCTTTTCTTAAAAGCCGCTCAGAAGCTTTCTAAGATGGCCTACTATTCGCCGTAACTCATTCTATCTGATTTAATTATCCCAAAACTTTAAAGTTACAATCAGTGTGTTTTATTTCACTAATAAATATGTGATAAAAGAGAGTTAATCTCAGACGTACAGATAACGCCGCCGAACCCGGCCAAATGTAGGCCAACAACGAACGGGGCTCATCAGACAGTCACGAGTGATGGCTTCACGTGCGGACAAGCAGCCGACCAGTCCTGCTCGTCTGCACGGGAAGCCCTCACTCGCGATTGACTTACGTGCATCTTTCGCCACTTCCACTCTATTCGTCTTGATTCTGTTCAGCCACATTCACTATATTTGATCACATTTTTAATAATGAAATAAGCCGCACATGATTGTAACTTTTGGACTTTTGGGACGCTTAGAGCACAAAGGTTCAGTTAGGGCAATAAATGGACCATCTGAGAACGTTAGAAACCGCCAATTTAATTTGAATTGTTTTTTGTATATGTACAATTTAGAATTTGGGTAAAACAATCCAGGAACATGATTGGAAATGAAAGTGGAGAGCCCATTTGTGTTGACTGTATTTCTCCACTCTTTAAGCATTTGCTTGACAAGTGTTACTCACTGCAGGTTCATCTTGGACATAAGATTTAAATGCGAGAGGCAGCATTTACACACGCCGTGGAAAAGGCTGCCACTCCTGGCTGCTTTCTCATGATGGTCGGCCGATCACTATGAGAGCCTGCGAGGCTGGTCGATAGGAGTGTGTCAGGTCAAGCCTGCAGGCGTCTCCTCAAAGACGGTGCAGTAGATAAGAAGCCCCTAATACCCCCAAAAATTGACGCTCTGTGAGGTGGGTTCCTATTTTATTTACAAACTAGTTTTATTCCTGAGCTATTAATAAAGAAAGTATTTCTGATCAACCTGGAAGGGCACATGATCTGTTGTGGATATGCTGTGCATTAGCTGTGCACATAATCTGTGTGTTGTCTAAGTTATAATTTACTACGATCTGAGAATATTTTTATGAAAGTGTTGTTGATTTTGCCGTGTCCAGCAGACGTGTACAGTCAGAGGCACTGTGAGCTGAGACAAGATGAACGGGGGCGGACCAGGGAAAATGCCGCGTGGGGCGCAGCGCTTGCTCTGCATACTGGGAGCGAGGCCTCGAGGTTCGATCTATTATCTTGCCCAAAGGTAGGGCAAAGAAGATTGAACGCGGGAAGGCGGCTGAGTGATAAATTGGCTCTGATTATTAAGGTGGACACGACACAACGTTTTTGTTTACTGTTGTAGTTGTTATTTTATTATTTTAATGTTTTTTTTTTAATGGCTTGTGGCCCTATTGGAAAAACCAGCTTAAGCTGGTCCCAGCTTCAAGCTCGGTTATTGCTCCAGCATGCCCAGTTTGGCATGGTGGTTGATCCGGTCATACTGGTCATGGTGGTTGATCTGGTCCCAGCTTCAAGTTTGGTTATTGCTCCAGCATGCCCAGTTTGCTATGCTGGTTGATATGGTCATACTGGTCATGCTGGTTGATCTGGTCCCAGCTTCGAGCTGAGTTATTGCCCCAGAATGTCCAGTTTAGCATGATGGTTAAGCCGGTGGACTTCCCCACCAGTTTAACCAGTTTGAATTGATACACAGGATAAACAAGCCAAACTGTTTAGAAAAGTCAGCTCGGCATCCAATTTATTATTTTCGTACTCGCGGCCTGCTCACATGAGCTCAGATGCTACACGTCCTCGGCGCTGACACAGTGCTAACCGACGCAGACAGTGGTTCTCAGTGCAAAACAAACAATACTATAAAAACTAGATTGCTTATCTCTAAGCACGAGAAATACTAGACACACGCCAAAAGCAGGCAATAACAATAAAAAATACTACACTGATGAGAGAAGCAAACCTGGGTCCCGCCAGTAATGGGGGCGAAGCGGCCTCTTGCGTAGTCGGCAGAAGCGAGGAAATCCGTTTGGCTTGAATGGCATTGGCGATACACCTCGGCACCACTGTTGTTCACGAGCACACACATGTTCGAAGATAGGAAATGACGCCTCAGTCGGGGCGTCCGACTTCTTCCCGCGCTGAACGAACTGCCGCTCGCTGTCTCCTCAAATCTCGCTTCGCTTGCACCGCCGTTCAAGTAGTCTCCAAACAACGCGCACACAGCCGTTCCTTCGAAAATTTGACCAAGATAGCCAAACGTGTCTCAAATTCTCCGTTCCCACCACTCTCTCTCTCTTCTCGCACACAAAGGCAGCTCGCAGCGCGGCTGAAGCGCCCGGTCGTCTTCCAAAAACGAGAGGACAAAGAACAGGACGTGGCCTCGCCCCAGCCTAAGCCGACCTTGGCACGCGCGCTCCCAGCAATGCCAGCTCGACCACCTCTAGCCGACCTTGGCGTGCGCGCTTCCAGCAAGACCAGCTTGACAAGCTCGAACCAGCTTGGGCCAGCTTCAGCACCAGCTCGAACCAGCATGACAAGCTTGAACCAGCTTCAGTACTAGCTCAAACCAGCTCAAGTACGAGCTTGCCCAGCTGCAGCGCCAGCTCGAACCAGCTTGAACCAGCTTGACCCGCTTGAACCAGCTTGACAAGCTTGAACCAGCTTCAGTACCAGCTCGAACCAGCTCAAGTACAAAGCTTGCCCAGCAGCAGTGCCAGCTCGAACCAGCTTGAACCAGCTTGACCATCTTGAACCAGCTTGATTACCACGTAGACCTGCTAGAACAACCTTGAACCAGCTTAAAAACCAGCTAAACCAGCTTGGCCAGCTTGATTTTCGTGCTGGTTTTTACAATAGGGATAGAAATGCTTGTGCGACTGTCTGTGCCGGGATTTCAGAAATTCGAAGCGCCTCAGGCCATCTCGGTAACCGATGAATGGCCGTGAGAACATATCTGCAGCCTTGGGATTCCGGCATGGGCTCGACGATGTCTAGATGTACATTTTCAAAGCGAGCTTCAGGAAGTTAGAAAGAGCCTGTGGGGCTTTGTGTGTGGCACTGAATCTTCGCTCTTTTGCATGCAAGGCAATGTTCGGCCCAGCTTCTCACATCGATGTTTATGTTTGGCCACACATATCGAGAGGTTATGAGCTTCTGTGTTGCTCGTAGGCCTGGATGGGATAACCCGTGTAGAGAGTCAAAAAGTTGCCGCCTTAACGAAAAGGGAACGAATGGGTGGGAAGAGCCGGCAGAGATGTCGCAAGTCAGGGTCTTTTTCAGCTCAGGGAGACTGATGTCTTTCAGGTGTAATGCTCGCAGTGTACTTCAAAGTCTATGAAGTTCTGAGTCCACAAGGTGGGCATCCAGCAGTGCGGCCGGAATCAGAGGCGCGGCATTGCCACCGGTGACTGGGGCTATGCTTGGTCGAGACATTGTGTCCGCCACTACATTCTCCGATCCCTTTATGTGTCGTATGCCAGTTGTAAATTCTGAGATAAAAGGCATTTGGCGTAGTTCTCTTGGAGAATGATGTTCGCTGTCTGATGCGAGTGATTGTATGGCGCCGCCAAAGGTTTATGATCACTGAGAATGTGAAATGATCGAGCTTCCGAAAAGGTTTGAAAGTGGCGGATTGCTGAGTAGACGGCGAGATGCTCCCGAGCGAAAGTGCTATAGCGTCGCTCGGTATATGCAAGTTTGCGCGAAAAGAGTGAAATCGGTTGCCATTCGCCGTTGACGAACGGCTGGAGGACAGCACCTACTGCGATATTTATTTATTTATTTATTTTTATTTATTTGAGAATACTGCCGGCCAACTTTTGAGGGCCAAGGCATGGTGGTGGAAATATAACGTCAGGGAATGCTAGTTCGCGTACATACAGGCATGGAAATAAAACAAAGAGGTAACTTATTCATAGGCAACAAAGAAAAGATCATCGATTGCACTAGCAAACGAAGCAGCAGAAACAATAGCTGTCACTCTGTGGGGCGACGCATTCCACTCGCACACGGTTCGAGGAAAAAATAATTGTTTAAAAACATCTTTCTTGCAACGGAACTCACGGAGTAGTTTTTCATGTTTCTGCCTTGTATCACGGCTATCATTATACTGCAGATACTTATCAAACTTCAAAGCAACTTTATCATATATTATGTTATGCAAAAATTTCAAACGTTTTAATTTCCTTCTACATGATAACTCGGTTAGACCGGATGCTGCATACAACGGTGTCACATGTGAATCTTTTCCGTACGAATTATAAATGAATCTAAGAGATTTTTTTTTAATGCTTTCTAACTGATCAACATGCGATTGTGAGTAAGGGTCCCATAATATATCAGCATATTCCAGCAGAGGCCGGATTAGAGATTTGTACGTCGTGAGCTTTGTCTCAGAAGTACAGTGGGTCATAGTCCTTCTTAACGACCACAATTTACTGGACGCTTTTGCAATAACCTGCCCAATGTGACGAGCCCAACTTAAGTTTGACGTGATAGTAACACCTAGGTACTTATACTCATTAACTACTTCTAAAGCGTTTGAGTCAATGGAATAGGAAAAGAAAAGGGGAACCTTTTTCAGCGTTATAGACATTTGCACACACTTCTTAACATTCAAATTCATTTGCCACTTCTGACACCATGAAAAAAATAATTTTAACGCTGTCATCTAAACATTTTTGATCTGACACGCTAGATATCTGGGAAAGTAATACACAGTCATCAGCGAAAAAACGACACTGTATAGAGGGCTTATCTACTCGCAGGTCGTTTATAAAAACCGAAAACAGCAGCGGACCGAGCACCGAGCCCTGAGGCACTCCAGAAAGAACAGGTAACTCAGTGGATTCAGCTTTGCCCACACAAACAAACTGTTTACAGTTCGTGAGGTAAGAATCCAGCCACCTCAGGAACATTCATTGCTAAGTACTTGCTTCAGCTTATGTAATAACTTCCTATGCGAAACTCTATCGAACGCCTTAGATAAATCTAGAAAAATAGTGTCGACCTGACCGTGATTGTCGATGGCTGAGGCAAAGTTGTGGATCGTGTGAAGAAGTTGAGTCACTGTCGAGTATCCTCGTCGGAACCCGTGCTGTTCATCAACTAAGAACGTTTTGATTCTAGGAAAGTTATGATATGCTTAAAAATAAAATGTTCGAGAACTTTGCTACACGTACTTAAAAGCGACACTGGTCTATAGTTGCAAACACTCTTTTTTTTCGCCACTCTTATATATGGGCACTACCTTAGCTACTTTCCAGTCTAGTGGCACCTCACCCGTTTTTAAACTGCAAAAGTAAATCCAAAAAAGAAACTTGGAACACCATTCAGCATACTTATGTAAAAAAGCATTAGGAATTTCATCCGGGCCGCACGACTTCCTAATGTCCAATCGCAAAAGACTGCTGAAATTACCTTCTACTGAGACCACTAAGTCACCGATCCCACAATTATTACAAGTAAATGAGGGCAAAACAGAGTTGTCGACTGTGTACACAGAAGAAAAAAAGTAATTGAACTCGCTTGCGATGCTCTCTTCATCAACAATCGCCCTTCCGCTATGACTAAGCTCCTTAATAGTCACACTCTTTTTTGTCAAGTGCGCCCAAAACTTTCTTGGGTTTTCCTTTAGGAAGTTGTGCATTGTGACATTAAAATAACGATATTTAGATGTGCGCACTAAGGTTCGTAACTCTTGACGTAGATGTGGAAGCTTAAATTTTAAACTTGGTTGGAACCTTTCTAATCGATTTATTTTTCGTTTTAGATGTAAGATATCTCGCGTCACCCATGGACTGTTCTTTTTTCTTTTTGTTGAACGCTCTGGAACAAACTTCTCAATACATGTAAAGACAACCTGCTTGAAAAAGAGCCAAAGCTTATCCACCGACTCATCGTTTTCCTCGTAAAAAACAGTAAATCTGTCAAGAGCAACTTCCAGGAAGTCAAGAATATCGACATCGCTTGCCATGGTGAAATCACGATAATGTTTAACCTCGGGCACTTTGTACGAATAATGCGGAGCAGATAAGTCACACACAACTATTGCGTGGTCAGATATGCCATCCGCGATAAATACATCAAGAACACTTCTGGCAACGCCCTCAGATAAAAACACAAGATCAAGTAATGACTCGCAACCGTTTGACACGCGCGTGGGACATTTGACCACCTGGCTTAAATTATTGCTAAAAGCAATATCAACAAGCAGTCTTGAATGTTCACAACTCCCTTTGGGCATCACGCTGACCCAGTCTGCGTCTGGCAAGTTGAAATCACCGGCCAATACTACTCGTGAAAATTGCTTAGTTTTGAAATAAAGAAACTCAAATAAACTACGTAAAACATCGATACTAGCTTGGGGACATCTGTACATTCCTCCTACAAGCATTAATTGGTTACCAAAGCATATAGTAGCCCAAACCATTTCACAGTCATAGTTGTGTTCAATGGACGTGCACTGAAGTGTCTCCTTGACGAGAAGAGCGACCCCTCCCCCTCTCGAACCGCGGTCACGTCGGAAAACTTTAAAACCATCAGGAAAAACACTGCTATCAGTTATTTGACTATGCAACCAAGTTTCTGTTACAATTGCAACATCAGGATCAAATGCCAATAGAGCACCTTCCAGCTCCACCGCCTTATTGGCAGCACTTCGTGCATTAAGGTTTAGCAGTCTAAAGGGGCGATACGATCTTCCCCTTGCTTTGGTTTAAGCTTCGGAGCGCTACGCGCATCGTCCAGCCTAAGTCTGCCTAAGAACGGCCGAAAAAGGCAGCCCTCCGGCCACAAGTCAGGACAGACCAGCTTTTCGAAATCTTCATCATTAACAGACACATGAAACGAAGAGTAGGTGTCGTGCCTTGAGGCCAGCTTCGTGCATTCGAAACCTTGGCTGTCCAACACACTTCCCACGATTTCCGAGACTTCTTCACAAGTTGTCTCGGGGTGTAGCCGAGAAACGAAAAGAGCCTTCTTCCTTGGAGGCTTAGCCACAACACGTAACTTGCTCTCTTTAGCCGAGCCGACTGAAGCTTTCACGCGTCGGCGTGGCACGACCTGCAAGAATCCGTCAGCGTCCATGGGTTGGTTGACGGTCGTCTTAGAGCCGTCGGCACCTGTGTATACTCGCCGGTCCGAGAGCGCTGGCACACTGCCCCTGTCCGAAACCACGCGAACCGTGACGCTCACCAGACAGTTCCAAATGACGTTCATCAATCCTAGGAGGTCTCGTCATTATCGAAGATAATGGACGCTGGTGAAATTCGCCTCTCGATGGACGTTGAGAGGCCTCGGAGACAGACGGCCAACCTGTGGTCGCCGACGAGGCGGATGCACTGGGCTGCAATGCTTCAGAGTACGTTGGTGCTGGTTCATTCTGTTGCACTTGACGAGGCTCGCGAGCAACAAGGGAACTCCGAAGAAGGTCAGTATTCCGCGCTAGATGAGTACGCAGAGACTCG
The DNA here is from genome assembly GCA_013358835.2 of Ixodes persulcatus. Taxonomy (NCBI): domain Eukaryota; kingdom Metazoa; phylum Arthropoda; class Arachnida; order Ixodida; family Ixodidae; genus Ixodes; species Ixodes persulcatus. The sequence continues at coordinate 204,761 of JABSTQ010009247.1, forward strand.
TTGTCGCTCCGTAAGGACCGCACTTCTTGAGTCAGGTCTTCTATCTTGCGACAGAGGTCCTGTACCAGCTCGCGGAGACCGCAGTCATCCGATGGTGACTCTCCCGGTCGCCTGTCGCTGTCCTGAACCGACGAAGCAGACGACCCGGTGCTGACGATCGACGTCTCCTCGCTCCGACGTTTTGTGCATAAGTCGCATTTGAATGCGCTTACTCCTTTCGTTACGAGCAGGTCAAAGTCGGCCTCAAGAACATTGACGCATTCGCAATGGAAACTGCGAGCGCACGTACCCGAGCAGACGATAAATCGCTGGCGAGATATCGGAGCAGAGCAGATACCGCACACGCCCTTCATTCTCGAGCGCCAGCTCGGGAATGAAGGGCGTGTGCGGCATCAGCAAGCAGGCATCAGCTGAGGCATCAGCAAGCAGGCATGTCGGTGCGTCAGCTTTTGGATGTCGAAGCAAGGCGGCACGCGGGATGTGTGTCTTGATGCTGGTGAATGCTTGTTTAGCCGAATCAGTCCATTTAGGAAGGCTTGTTTTCAACGCTGGCAGAATATCTTGAAGAGACCGAAGAAATGTAGGACAGTGAGGAACAAAGCGTCGATAATAAATAACTAAGCCTAGGAAAGCTCTAAGAGCGCGCGCAGACTGAGGTTGCGGATACTTTCGTATGGCGTCCACTTTGCTGGGAAGTGGTCTTAGGCCATGACAGTCAATTTGATGGCCCAGAAAAGAGACTCTCGTTGCACCGAAATGACATTTGGAAGTATTAATCATGAGGCCATTTTCGTCGAGTCATTGGAAGAAGCTGCGAAGGTGGTGCTTGTGTTCGTCTTCAGATCTGCTCGCAACAAGGAGGTTGTCTAGATAGGCGTATACAAAAGGTAATCCTCAGAGGACCTCATCTAAAAATCTTTGAAAAGTCTGGGCAGCATTGCGTAGTCCGAAAGGCATACGAAGGAATTCAAAGAGACCGAATGGTGTGGTGATTGCCGTTTTTGAGACATCTTCGGGTGCGACCGGTACCTGATGGTGCGCGCGAACAAGATCTACTTTGGAAAATATGATTGCACCATCGAGACTCGATGCAGCATCGTGAATGTTGGGCACCGGATAGCGATCAGGTGTGGTCGCTTAATTGAGGGCGCGATACTCCCCGCAGGGGCGCCAGTCGCCAGGTGTCGATTTTGGAACAATATGTAGCGGTGAAGCCCACGAGCTGGAGGAGGGGCGTATTATGCCCAATTCGAGCATGTTGTGGTGATTGTTGACTGACCCACGAGCGACGTGGCACCTAAGCGGAGACGCGGTACGCGCAGATTGAGAAAGAGGTGCTGGCGTTGACGTGGGCCGCTGAATGGTTTGATGAGTACGTTAAAGGGCTCGATGCCGTTTTTGATATTGACCATAAACCATTGGTTCCATTGCTGGGAATTTGCGCTATTGACGTCCTACCTCCCTGCGTGCAGTGGTTTAGCATGAGGCTCATGCGCTACGACTTCAAAATGGTTCACGTACCGGGAAAGCAGCTCATTACGGCTGACGGTTTGTCTCGTGCTCCGCTCAAAGACAAACAGGCAGTTTCGGACGAACTAACAGTTGGAGAAGTAACCGCATACTCGCAAGGTTGCCTGATGGTCCTAGAAACCGGACAAGACTTTGTCTCCAGAGTAAACGAGTATAAAGCCCCTGATCCAGTCTGTAAGTTGCTACAGCGAGTACGTGAGAAGGGCTGGCCCATGAAACTATCAATTCCTGATTTTGTATGCCCGTACTGGCCGGTGAGGGCTTTGACAACCCAGGGCGATGATTTTTTGTTGAAGGAGACACGATAATGTGTTCCTTAGGAACTAAGGAAAGAGGTTTTGCTGCGTTTGCATGACGGTCACCAGAAGATAGCCAAGTGTCGAGCTCGGGCTAGAGAATATGTGTGGTGGCCAGGCCTATGGAAGGAACTTGGTGCGTTGGTACAGAACTGAAAAGTTTGTGCGCAACATGGCAACCAAAGTGCGGAATCAATCATCCCAACAGTTACCCCCGCCTACCCCTGGCAAAAACTGGGCGTGGATCTCTGTAAGATAAACGATTCGGATTACTTAGTAGTTGTCGATTACTTGTCGTGGTTTCCGGAAGTAGCCCTGCTCCCTTCCACTCGTGCCGACGTTGTCATCGAACGACTTAAGAGTAACTTCGCTCGACATGGTGTGCCCAAAATCGTCATTGCGGACAACGGACCACAATTTGCAAGCTCGAAATTTGAAACATTTGCATCGAAGTACGGGTTTCGTAATGTTACGACTAGCCCAAGGTACCCGCAAGCAAATGGCGAGGTAGAGAAAATGGTGCAAACTGTCAAACGTCTTATTCAAAAGTCAACAAATCCCTACCTAGCTCTTTTGGCTTACATAGCCACCCTAGGGTTTATGAGAAGAAGTCCTGCTGAAATCTTGATGGAACGAAGTCTTCGGACGAGGGTTCCAATACTACCCAAGTTACAAGGTAAGGTGCGCCCAGATCTGAAAACAGTAATACAAAGGGACCGTCGAAAACGCGAGATAGAACGTAGTGGCTTCAACAAGCGACACCGAGCGACAGAGCTACGTACGTTGAAAGTGGGAGAAGTATTGGTAAACGACAGGAAGTTGGAAGCCACAGTGGTAGCGTGAGCACCCAAACATCGGTCTTACTTGCCGAAAACAAATTCTGGAAGACAGCTGAGACAAAACATAAAGAGCTTTACACTTTCTTCCTTCTGGTTCCTTCCACCAGAACAGCGGTTCGTAAAACTTTGCCGTAGGAGAGGAAAAGGACACCAACAATTTGGTCAAACGTCCAGACGGCAGGACGCGAAGTGACATTGCAGCAGGACCTGCTTCAGACGCTGCCAGGGTACCTCAGGCGTTTGTGACCAGGTCAGGACGAATTGTACGCGCGCCTGCCAGACTGAGGTTTGAAGATTGATGTGGCATGTAAACTCTAACATAGGTTTTGCAAGATACTTTGCACCATATGCGTTTGTTGTCCGAGACTTTGTTCGACAGCTAATGTGCTATTTGAACTTGGTAAGATGTTTTGTATATACTGTAAATTACTCTGTGATGTGTTTAAACTTAGCTAGATGTTTTGTATATGTTGTCAATTGCCCTGCTTTGAAAGAAAAGGGAGATGTGGTGATTGTTGACTCACCCCCGTGCGACGTGGCTGGCACGAGACACGTGCAAACGGCTCAAGAAAAACGCACGAGATAAAGACGTTTTTCTGCCTGGGAGCCTGGACTGGATGGTCGCTCATTTCACATCTGTTGTAGGCACCCCAACCTAAAAAACTCGACACATATGGTCGAACGCTTGTTTAGCGGTCCGGTATTTTTCTGGAGGAAGCCTTCGGGGTCGTGAATAAACGGGGTTGCCTGCCGCCTCGATGTGATGCGTGACGTTGTGTTTGACTTGACCCTTGAAAGTACACGGACGTACAAGGGAAGGGAAATCTTGCATGATATCAATGTAAAGAGAATATGGCGGGACGAGCAGTGGAGCCAGTCCAATTGATTGCACCTTCGTGCGGGTCCCTGATACGGAAAGGAGCGCAGCGGCATCAATGAGACGACGGCTGCGGATGTCCCCAACGAGGTTGTAGTGTTGTAGAAAATCTGCTCCGAGGATTGGATGTTGGATATTTGCGATAGTGAAGATCCAGCGCAAGACTCGACGCAATCCAAGGTTGATCGTCAGAGTGCGGACTCCGTAGGTGGGAATGACAGTACCGTTAGCTGCCTTAAGTTGCGAGGGTTGCTGAGTACGACGATCTTGAGCTGTTGGAGGCAATATTGGCACGTCGTCGCCGGTGTCAACTAGGAAACAAAATTTTGTGTCCTTCTCTGTGAGCAAAAACAGGCAAGGACAACGTTGCAACCGGCCAGGCGTACTTGTCGCTAGTAGCTGAGGTTGCTGCTTCCCGGCGCCGTACAACTGCATTTCCGGGCGCGCGTGCCGAATGTACGATGATACCAACATTGTTGGTTTGCAGGACTGTAGGACCTGCTACGTCGGCGGGCTGCGAGTTGTTTCAACGTTGTGATGGCGATCGTGAGGGGCGAAGAGCAGCCACCATTTTTGTTAACTGATCCATGAGTCGCGCCATGGCGGTGCAGAAGTCTGAGGGCTGTTGTGGAGATCGAGTTGTTTCGTAAACTTCTGGGCGGAGTGTCGTTGACACGTCCACATTGCGATCCGCCACTTTGCGAGGTAATCTAGAGTTTGGCTGTCTGCTGACGCGAGCATCATACGAACGTCGTTGGGTAGACGCTCCATAAACAATTGTCGCAGATGTGGGTCCTCAATGGTGGCGTTTCCTAACAAGTGTCTCATCCGACGCAGTAACTGAGAGGGTGTTTTGTCTCCCAGCTCTTCTGTAGTCAGGAGTTGTTGTAGCCGTCGCTGTTCGGATAGGCAGGTGCGTCAAACTCGTTCTGCCTTGAGGATGTCGTAGGGTGTTAGCGTGGGTGGTGCTATGATAATATCGCGCACCTCCGCTGCATCTGCTGAAGACAACGCGCTTACGACGTGATGAAACCGCGTCTGCTGGTCCGTGATGCGCCGCAAGGCGAATTGTAACTCAATTTGCGCAAACCACAAGTGTGGATCCGTGGGCCAGAATGACGGAAGGTGGACGGTGAGGGCCGCGACTTGGGGCTGTTGCGCTGCAGAAGAGGCGTTCGTTGCCATTGCTGCTTACCTTGGTGTTCTGTCGGGATGTTCGGGTCACCACTTATAGCAATCAGTATTTATATATGCATTATTTACATATCAAGTACAGATTATTGTCACGGCCTTCGAAACCTAGCCGCTCAAACATGCTCGCGAACTTACTCTTCCTGTCGTCCTTTTCTTTCTTGCTGCTCAAGAGCTGGCGCTATAACCGCTACATACTTTTGTAATAAAAGTGTCTTGTCCACGCACTTGAAAACTTATAATTCTGATTCCGCCCTTGTTTAGGAGTCAGTGACTCCAAGTTGCCTAAATCGTCAGGTAAAATAAACAATACGCGCGCAAGGACAATACAATTCATGGCTCTCTAGGTGCAGAACCAAAAAAAAAATATATATATAGAGGTTCTACGATGTGAGATCGCCAGTTTTAGCTGCCTCAGCTAATTGTTTAACGTAAATATATCACCCTCTTCAACATGGGTGTAACTCTACCTAAGAAAATATTACCAAAAGAAACAGCCTCAAGGAAACGAAGAGTGGTGTGCACGTACAGTAGACACCAGACTGTACAAGATAGGATCGTCCAGAAATTGGGCTTTAGTAAACCTTCTGAACATCCGTTTCCAGAGGAACTAAAGAACGATAATTTAAGAAAGAATAAATATAAGCGAGAAAAGAATTATCAATGAAAAAGTGTATTGTTTTAAAACTGCAAAAGCATATTCATTCAGTATGCAATAATTTATGCAAAGAATGTGCGCAGTGGCTGGAGCAGAACTTCCGGCTTTGGCAATGCGTGAAAACAAAACCTTCACTTTGCTGTCCACTTTTGTCGTTCAGAAACGTGCTGCAGAAGTCAAGCGTTACTTCTTGATAGAGAAGACCCACAAGATGGTGACTTCTCTAAGCCTTTGTTCTCGTTTAAAACATGCACATGGGAGGAGTCGACATTCTTAACTCGATGCTGGGATATCATCGGATTAAAATTTGATAGAAAAAGTGGTATTTCCGTGTGTTATTTTTTTTTTTTTTGCATATGATAGACCTGACAGTGGTCAATGCCTGGCTTCTCTGGCGGAGACAGTAAAACAGCAAGACATCGCTGCTGGAATTCAAGTTGTCTGTTACAGAGCCGCTCAGCAAAGCAGGAAAGCAGCATCAGAGGAAGCGTGCTAGGTGATTGAGCAGTGAGCAGGACGCGCTCATTGAGGCCACCAAGAGGAGGTCCGCGATGGCATCACTGCCGACAATTGATGTCCGCCGAGGCCCATTTGGCTAGAAAAACGACTACGCTGCAAGGTGCCCTCTTGTGCTCGCCTGATGAATGCCTCGTGCCACAAGTGTAACATTGCGCTCTGTTTTACCAGAGAGCCTCAACTGCTTTAAGTATTTTCCTTAAAAGCGCAGCACTGCGAATTCAGCACTACAGAGGCACACCAATAAGTGAAATTCTTAATGTTTCAGTGCAAAAACTAACTGATGGTGTCACAGAGAAAGGGTCTTTTTAAAAAAAAAGTTTGCATGTCCTCACCTTTGGCTCGTAGTTCAGTTTTTTTCATGTTCATAAAATATACCCCAAACTGCATGACGTCTCATATGTGATACGTGACAATATTGTGGCAACAAAGTCAGACCCGTGAGGTCTCAATAAAAACTAAGGTTCGCTTGTGCCTTCTAGTCCTTTATAGACGTCGGTGTGAAAGTTGGGGCGCGAAATAAAAATGCATGTGGTAAGGGGTCAACGAGCAGGGTACACGTTTGTACTCTCATGAGCGAATATTTGAAGCTAAGTATAAAAGTGTTACTTGTACTTTAACTTGTCATGTAATGCAAGTTTCTTTTCAGAAGGGTTATTACGGCGACTTAATTTTATTTTTTTAATTTAACGAAATATTACTGAAGAAAACGATGTGGATAAATCGCAACGTTGCGCAGTTTCACAGAGCCTTCAGCGTATTGGTAAATCTTGTTCAGGAATGAATATTCGTTCTCCGTTCAGTGCAGTTGCCTGCATTTGTCGGTTCGCACTACCTTCTTTAGCAGGCAGTCTCTGGGAGCCACGCCGTGCGAACTATTGGTATTCTCTGTTTTGTGCTGCGGCAGCTTTCACCCTGGCTGTCGCCGCTACGACTGACGCTCCTGCCTTTCTTACCCCGTGTGGTACCAGTTGTCTCGGATAGCTTCCTTTGTCTTGGCGTCATCGTTGAGGTAGCCCCTAAACACGTGGGGGCCTCGGGTGCATAGCTCTCCCCTCGTGTTGACCGGAACGATTCTGCCTTCGGCGTCCACAACCTTCACCTGCAGCGATGGATGGTGTTGCATTATATATAACTTATTTTGATGACTTAAGGCGCCGGAGTAGCGCGTACATTAAACTACTCTACTGAAATGACTGCAGTTCCTAATACTTTAGTTAATTTTAACTACACTTCAATTTTATAAAGTAGAAGTTTACTTCGAACGCCTTTCCGAGAAACTCATTTAACACTACAAATATATATATATATATATATTTAAATCTACAGATATGTCCGCTCATCAAAAAAAAAAAAAAAAACATTTGCTGACCAAAGAAAATTAGAAAACTGGAATTCAGCTCATTCTTCGCAAAAAAGGCGGGAGGACACAAATTAAAAAAAAAATATTAAACAAGATTTATATATATATATATATATATATATATATATATATATAAACTCCAACCGTCATCCCGCCGTTATATATATATATATATATATATATAACGGGCATGGTGGCGGGAGGCCGAAGGCGTGGGTATATAACTGGGAAGAAAAAAACCCTGGGTGAAAACAGCAACAACGGACGATTTAATCTTCGACGTTTCGGCCGGAGTTCGGCCTTCGTCAGGAAGAACTTTTACAGATGAACGCGGGTGGTATTTATACAATGCTACGGTCGAGTCCAAGTTTCAAAAACGGCGGGATGACGGTTGGAGTTTCCAAAGAAGCGTAGGAAGAGTTCCAAATGGGCAAACGTTTACACAATGCTACGGTCGGGTCCAAATTTCGGCGGGATGACGGTTGGAGCTTTGGTGAGAGGGAAGCGTAGGGCAGTTCGTATCCGGGCGAAGAAGCTTGACGGTCGGGGCCAAGTTTCAAGGACGGTGGGATGGCGGTTGTAGCTTCTTGAGAGGGGGCGCAGGGTGACTTTGTGTCCGGACGGGCAGGGGTGACCTGAATGATAGCGTACAATAGACGAAAGTTAACGCGCAAACTAAAGTGCTGTCTCAAAAAAAAAAAAAAAAAAACGACACGGTCACTTGTGTTGTTTCGTGAGGCATGCATGAGTCAGACCTGAAAAAGAACAGTGTTAAACCTAAGACGACAAAAAAAAATATCAAAACCTGAAAATAAAAGAGAAAAGTTGATGGTCCAGTTCCGGCCACAAACACAGTACCACTGCTAACAATAAGGTCTGGGACCTGAAAAAATGTCCCCTCATCGCTGTTGCTATTCGTCTGTTAGCATTTTAATCGATGCCAGAGTACCGGTTCTTTCATTTATTCCTTGTTTAATTGCGTTGAATCGGTAAATAAGGTAGGATTCACGCTGTTCACGTTCGCGATTTGATTTAAATCCAGATTCTAGGAGCGTCACTGACAATTTATCAAACGAGTGTTTTGGCAGAGCGAGATGTTTGGATAGAGGCAATGTCGGAAGATTTATGGCGTGAGATTTGGGATTATTAAAGCGCAGTTTAAATGCCGTTCTAGTCTGCCCTATGTATTGCATTTTACATACCGTACACTCGAATAAGTACACGACATTCGACGAGGCACATGTTAAGTTCCCTTTAATATTGATCGAGAACAGCGACTGCGTGCTGCTGGCCGTGTTTGTGTGCTGCATCTGTTTACAGATCAGACATCCTGGGTGCATGCAAGGCCTGCATTCGTTAGATGGTGGCGATGAATTGATCCGAGAATTTACTAGCGTGTCTTTGAGGTTACGCGATCGTCTGTGGACTAACCCAGGGGCGGATGGAAACGCGCGTTTAAGGCGCTCGCTTTGTTCGAGAATGTTATCATGTCGTCTTAAGATATTTTTTTACATTAGGATGGTTCATGCTACGAGGGGCATTCATAAAGTTTGTATTATTGTCACGGAGGAATAGAGATTCAGCAATCAAACTCGAGTAGGAGTTGAGACTTTTTCTACATGTTCGCCACCAAAAGTTACCCAGTTTTTCCAGCGATGCACCACATACCGGAGGCCATTGTTATAGAACTCCTCGTCTTGAGTGTTCAGGAATCGCTCGACTTCAGCAATCCTTTGATCGCCGTCCTTGAAATGCTTTCCTCTTATTTAACCACACTAGAAGCGTCTGTTATTTAACCAAAAGTGTCATAAACTGGGACGTTGTCCCCGAACAACGCTCCCAGATTGGAATGAATATCCTTGGCATTGCTTCCCTTCAAATGAAAAAAAAAAAAAAAACGGATCACTGCATGTGCTTGGCACCGACGGGCGGTGCCATTTTTGTTTCGTCTCCCTAGCGGCGTTCCGAGCTACTATAGCATGCGATGTTTATACTGTGCGGAAACTAGAGGGACGCGCGCTCATGTTTATGCCTGGTTTGTTCAGTTTCCTTTAATTGTTTGTGCCGATAATACGTACTTTATGAACGCCCCTCGTATAAGTTAGATATAGATTTGTGCGTTGTGTGTTGCTTTGTGTGGGGCGCGGGCTGATAAGGTCTGCTCGGTTCAGTTGTTTGGCTTTTCTGATTACATCGTCGATTATACTGAGTGGATACGTTAGTTTCTCTAGCACTGACTTTAAATTTTGGCTGCTCGCATCAAAATCTGTCTCCTTGGAACAAATTCGTTTGAAACGATGAGCTTGGCTATAGGAAATTCTGTTCTTGCAATGGCGGGGGTGGTCGCTTTGATAATGCAGGTATTGCTGTCGATCTTACGGTACAGGATCGTGGCGCGTTTACCTTCGTGTATTTTAACGTTGACGTCTAAGAAGTTTATTTCGGTTTGAGAGTACGTATGTGTAAAGCGGATGCTCTGATGAGCAGCGTTGTATCGACCTATGAAGTCCACCAACTCCTCCTCAGTGTGCGACCAGACAATAAATATATCATCTATAAACCTTTTGCATATTAGCGGCTTTACGGGACATTCAGAAAGGAACTGACATTCTAATTTTCCCATGAATACGTTGGCGTAGTTCGGGGCCATTTTGGTGCCCATCGAGGTTCCACTAACCTGCCTAAAGTATTTATTGTTAAATTCGAACGTGTTGAGTTCTAAGACAAGCCTCGCTAGAGTAGCGACGACGTGTCCATCTGGGGTATCCGGTTGTTTGTGGAGTTCGTACATGTCAATTAAAGAAATTATTCCATCATCGTGTGGGATATTCGTATACAGCGATGACACATCAAGTGTAACCAGATATGATTCTTTTGGTATGCGTAAATTTGATATTTCCCTTAAGAAGTGAGTTGTGTCTTTAATGTAAGAATCGAAACTTGTAGGTATATGTTTAATTAAACTGTCTACATATCCTGATATGGGTTCGGTCACTGTACCTATTCCGGATATGATTGGGCGCCCTGGGATACCTGGTTTGTGAATCTTAGGGAGCATGTAGAAGAGGACTGGGGAAGGCTGTACCGGTTTCATTAATTTATGTTCGTTAGCGGTTATTCTGCCCTCGTCTAGGAGATCCTTAAGGACCGAGGTCACAGTCTAAGTGTGGTGCACCGTAGGGTCAACTGCGAGAGGATCAAAAAACTTTGGGTCATTTAGTTGGCGGTATCCTTGTCGGATGTATTCAGAAGAGCTAAAAATCACAATTGCTCCTCCTTTATCGGCTGGTTTTATTGTTATGTATGTCCTATTGCTCAGGGTTTTTAAGCTAGCCCTTTCGGATTTAGTGAGGTTATCCCGTTTCCCCGACTGCCTGCGATATTCCCGCATAATGTATTTTTGCACAGCGGCTATGTACAAGTTAAGACAATCGTTACGGTTAGCCTTTGGCGTCCAGTCGCTCGTTGCACGCTGCTGAAAGGTGTTGGAGCGAGAAGGTCTGCCCAAGAAGTATTCCTGCAATCTTAAATTTCGAGCAAAGTTGTCGAGGTTGCGTAGTAATTGAAATTCGTCAACAAAACTTGTGGCGGGACAGAAGTTAAATCCTCTCGAAGGGAGTTTTTCCTCTTCTGTTGATAAAGTCATTATGCTAATGGCCTGTTGAGTATGTTCACTATACTTAAATGATGTCGTAAGCTGAGGTAAAACAGGGTTAGGAACCTTATCGCGCTGTAGCTTACGTAGCTTGATTGTTTCAAGGTCATGGCGTTTCTTTTTATCGAATTCAGAAAGGGCGCTAATTTCGGATGTCGATAAGAGGCCATCTGAACGGAGAAGTGTAGCGGTCGCAGTAGTTAACTGCTTTACTTGTTTGTCACTCTGATGAATTGCGATTTGGACCAATTTAAGGGAAGCCTCAAGAAGAACCTGTTGCCATTCCGATCGGTCATGTTGGTCGAGGTTTGTGCAGGCGGGAGGAAGGGAAAGCGACATGCCCTTCGGGGTAATTCCTGCGTTAAGGTACACTAGCAAGGTTGATTTATAAAGTTCGTGCCTAATGCGTTTATCTGAGAGCTTTCGTACTTTAAGAAAAGAAGTACTGTAGTTTGGAGCGGAGGAACTGGACTCACCGAACTGTCGTCAATCTTCTTTCGGGTGCGGGGAGCTCTCCGCGGGTGCCACACTTTCGACAGGTGTCGGGTAGTCATCGACGTAGTTGACGCTCTCGCTGCCTGCCGGGCACGGTGCTCCCGGGATCCCCACAGGGGCAGCTGGGATCTCTGGACTGGCGTTGTGAGACCTTGGACTCTCGTGGTGCCTGGGTTCCTCTGATGGGACCAACCTGGTGCAGTTTTTGGTGGCGGCGGTGGGGATCTCCGATGACCACCCTGGCGACGTCGTATTTGTTCCACGTTGCAAAATAGACTTCAGGTTTGCCGCGAGGAGGGCGACTCCCGTGAAGCTCGGGTGCAGCCCCTCAGCCGCCAGGACTCGAAGAGGCGGCAGCGACGTGAAGTCGTGGTCCAGGAAGGTCACCTTGCCTGGTTTCCTGCAGTAGTCCTTGACTGTGTTGTTGATTTCCGGGCTTCGGTGTTGAACCAGTGGACGAAGCGGTGGTTAGACTGATCTAGGCGTCGATTGGTGTTAGCAGTGGTACTGTGTTTGTGGCCAGATCTGGACCATCAACTTGTCTCTTTTATTTGCAGGTTTTCATATTCGTTTTTTTGTCGTCTAAGGTTTAACATTGTTGTAATTCAGGTCTGACTCATGCATGCCCCACGAAACAACACAAGTTACCATGCCGTTTTTTTGGGGGGGACAGCACTTTAGTTTGCGCGTTAACTTTCGTCTATTGTACGCTATCAGTCAGGTCACCCCTGCCCGCTCGGACACAAAGTCACCCTGCGCCCCCTCTCAAGTAGCTACAACCGTCATCCCACCGTCCTTGAAACTTGGCCCCGACCGTCAAGCTTCTTCACCCGGATACGAACTGCCCTAAGCTTCCCTCTCACCAAAGCTCCAACCGTCATCCGCCGAAATTGGGACCCGACCATAGCATTTTATAAACGTTTGCCCATCTGGAACTCTTCCTACGCTTCTTTGGAAACTCCAACCGTCATCCCGCTGTTTTTGAAACTTGGACTCGACCGTAGCATTGTATAAAAACCACCCGCGTTCATCTGTAAAAGTTCTTCCTGACGAAGGCCGGACTCCGGCCGAAACGTCGAAGATTAAATCGTCCATTGTTGCTGTTTTCACCAAGGGTTTTTTTCTTTCCAGTTATATACCCACGCCTTCGGCCTCCCGCCACCATGCCCGTTGTATCCAGACCGGCGCCCGGAGCACCCAAGGTGGAGCAGCTAAGGCGGATCATCGGGAACTCGCAGACCCGATATCTCCACCAGCACTTCGACCCCTACGATAGAGCCGCACCCGCCTTCATCACCGTCCGTGGTGCATCCACGTTCGACATCGAGAAGGAGCTCGCCAACCTCCCACGTTCGGTCACGACGCTCGTCTTTCACGTAGGGACGAGCGAACTGGAACGATGCGGCACCGACGAGACGCTACGACGGTGCCGTCGCCTGGTCAACAACACGCTGCGAGCACGTCCGGAGCTCCAGAGGCTTGTTGTGTCCCTCGTTTTGCCTCGGCACACCAATCGACGCCTGGATCAGTCGAACCACCGCTTCGTCCACTAGTTCAACACCGAAGCCCGGAAATTCAACCACACGGTAAAGGACTACTGCAGGAAACCAGGCAAGGTGACCTTCCTAAACCACGACTTCACGTAGCTGCCGCCTCTTTGAGTCCTGGCGGCTGACGGGCTGCACCCGAGCTTCACGGGAGTCGCCCTCCTCTCGGCAAACCTGAAGTCGAATTTGCAACGTGAAACAAGTACGACGTCGCCAGGGTGGTCATTGGAGATCCCCGCCGCCGCCACCGCCAACTGCACCAGGATGGCCCCATCAGAGCAACCCAGGCACCCCGAGAGTCCCAGGTCTCACAAAACCAGTCCAGAGAGCCCAGCTGCCCCTGTGGGGATCCCGGGAGCACCGTGCCCGGCAGCCAGCCAGAGCGTCAATTACGTCGATGAGTACCCGACAGCTGTCGAGAGTGTGGCACCCAAGCGTCTCCCGCAGCAGCCGAGAAGTACCCCAAGACAGCGCTACAACCTGCGAAAGCCCGCCGCGGAGAGCTCCCGGCACCCGAAAGAAGATTGACGACAGTTCGGTGAGTCCAGTTCCTTCGCTCCAAACTATAGTACCACTTTTCTTAAAGTACGAAAGCTCTCAGATAAACGCATTAGGCACGAACTTCATAATCAACCTTGCTAGTGTACCTTAGCGCAGGCATTACCCCGAAGGGCATGTCGCTTTCCCTTCCTCCCGCCTGCACAAACCTTGACCAACATGACCAATCGGAATGGCAACAGGTTCTCCTTGAGGCTTCCCTTAAATTGGTCCAAATAGCGATTCATCATAGTGAGAAACAAGTAAACAGTTAACTACTGCGACCGCTACACTTCTCCGTTCAAATAGCCCCTTATCGACATCCGAAATTAGCGCCCTTCCTGAATTCGATAAAAAGAAACGCCATGACCTTGAAACAAACAAGCTACGTAAGCTACAGCGCGATAAGGTTCCTAACCCTGTTTTACCTCAGCGTACGAAATCATTTAACTATAGTGAACATACTCAACCGGCCAATAGCATAGCAGACGATAGGTCAAGCACTAGTGCCCCTTGTGGCACCACAATTGTTAATCTATCTGGAGTGACTATATCAACAGAAGAGGAAAAACTCCTTGAGAGGATTTAACTTCTGTCCCGCCACAGGTTTTGTTGACGAATTTAATTACTACGCAACCTCGACAACTTTGCTCGAAGTTTAAGATTGCGGGAATACTTCTTGGACAGACCTTCTAGCTCCAAAACCTCTCAGCAGCGTGCAACGAGTGACTGGACGCCAAACTCTAACCGTAACGTTTGTCTTAACTTGTACATAGCCGCTGTGCAAAAAGACATTATGCGGGAATATCGCAGGCAGGCGGGAAAACGGCATAACCTCACTAAATCCGAAAGGGCTAGCTTAAAAACCCTGAGCAATAGGACAGACATAACAATAAAACCAGCCGATAAAGAAGGAGCAATTGTGATTCTTAGCTCATCTGAATACATCCGAGAAGGATACCGCCAACTAAATGACCCAAAGTTTTATGAACCTCTCGCAGGTGACCCTACGGTGCACTACATTCAGACTCTGACCTCGGTTCTTAAGGAACTGCTAGACGAGGGCAGAATAACCGCTAACAAACATAAATTAATGAACCGGTACAGCCTTCCCCGGGCCGCTGCTACATGCTCCCTAAGAGTCCAAAACCTGGTTAACTCAGGGCGCCCAATCATAGCCGGAATGGTACAGTAAACGAACGCCGTATCAGGGTATGTAGACAGTTTATTTAAACATATACCTATCAAGTCTCCGAATTCATACATTAAAGACACAACTCACTTCTTAAGGGAAATACCTCAAATTTACGCGTACCAAAATATTCATATTTGGTTACACTTGATGTGTCATCGCTGTATATGAAATCCCACACGATGATGGAATAATTTCTTTAATTGACATGTACGAACTCCACAAACAATCGGATACCCCAGATAGACACAGTCGTCGCTACTCTAGCGAGGCTTGCTTAGAACTCAACACGTTCGAATTTAACAATAAATACTTTATGAACGCCCCTCGTAGCATGAACCATCCTAATGTAAATATTATCTTAAGACGACATTATAACATTCTCGAACAAAGCGAGCGCCTTAAACGCGCGTTTCCATCCGCCCCTGGGTTAGTCCACAGACGATCGCGTAACCTCAAAGACACGCTAGTAAATTCTCGAATCAATTCATCTCCACCATCTAGCGAATGTAGGCCTTGCATGCACCCAGGATGTCTGATCTGTAAACAGATGCAGCACACAAACACGGCCAGCAGCACGCAGTCGCAGTTCTCGATCAAAATTAAAGGGCACTTAACATGTGCCTCGTCGAATGTCGTGTACTTATTTGAGTGTACGGTATGTAAAATGCAATACATAGGGCAGACTAGAACGGGATTTAGACTGCGCTTTAATAATCCCAAATCTCACGCCATAAATCTTCCGACATTGCCTCTATCCAAACATCTCGTTCTGCCAAAACACTCGTTTGATAAATTGTCAGTGACGCTCCTAGAATCTGGATTTAAATCAAATCGCGAACGTGAACAGCGGGAATCCTACCTAATTTACCGATTTCAACGCAATTAAACAAGGAATAAATGAAAGCCCCCGTACTCTGGCATCGATTAAAATGCTAACAGACGAATAGCAACAGCGATAAGGGGACATTTTTTATCTTATTGTTAGCAGTGGTACTGTGTTTGTGGCCGGAACTGGACCATCAGCTTTTCTCTTTTATTTGCAGGTTTTGATATTTTTTTGTCGTCTTAGGTTTAACATTGTTCTTTTTCAGGTCTGACTCATGCATGCCTCACGAAACAACACAAGTGACCGTGTCGTTTTTTTTTGTTTTTTTTTGAGACAGCACTTTTGTTTGCGCGTTAACTTTCGTCTATTGTACGCTATCATTCAGGTCACCCATGCCCGCCCAGACACAAAGTCACCCTGCGCCCCCTCTCAAGAAGCTACAACCGCCATCCCACCGTCCTTGAAACTTGACCGTCAAGCTTCTTCGCCCGGATACGAACTGCCCTACGCTTCCCTCTCACCAAAGCTCCAACCGTCATCCCGCCGAAATTTGGACCCGACCGTAGCATTGTGTAAACGTTTGCCCATTTGGAACTCTTCCTACGCTTCTTTGGATCTTTTCATGTGGTGCTGAATATTCGCAGAAAGAAGCTTCTCGGCGCCAAACCTTCCCATTCGGAATTACAGAGAACGAGCGGAAAGGGAAGAAACCCAAAAGTATCCCCTATGCACCTTTCCAGAAAACTCTCCCAGGACGTCGCCATATTGCTGATGACGATGCAGCTGGTGCGACTCTCGCCCCCCCCCCCCCCCCCCCCCCCGCCTTGAAACCTACACAGTGCAATTTTAAGTCTATGTTTTGCGGTTTTGCATTCCAAGCTTTTCGACCTCTCTCGGAAATGTCCGCTTTATTTGCCTTCTGTATGCTATGTACCCCTTTTATGTTATATTACACTGTGAGAAATAAGGCTGGTACGTGCATGCCCCTCAAGCGTTTCTACTCGACGTTCAAATGGAACAAAGAGATGAACGACCAACGGCCCTTGACGCGATTTTGCCGACAATGACAACCGTTTTTCCCGCCCCAAGAGATAATTCGCACAGAGACATTCACAGATATCACTAAAATAACTGTACTGATTCGGTTCCAAACGAACGGTTGTGACTTTTCCTTTACCTTCGGGCTTGTGTTGTCAAAACAGGAAGCTCTCTCCAAAACATTTCACAAAACGAGGTCATGTAGATTTGTTCGTTCTTCAGATGTGAGTGTGGTCGACACTGTTGTGCTGTGTCATTTTAGACCGTTCACAAATAGATGTTTTTTTTTTGTTTGTTTTTTCAAGTAATGATGCATCGTGTGGTATGTACAATATATTCTTCGAATGTTGACACTCGCTAAATTGAATGTTCAAGTTCTGCAGTGTAGATCGGTAATAACGTTATTTGTGCGCGTTAATTATGTTTGCTTTTCGGCTATATTTTGTTGTAAATTAGTTTAGAGAGCTAAGCGGTTTGTCGATTAAAAACGGCTCAGCTGGCGGAACATTTAACCTTATCGTCAAACAAATATTCCAGTCGCATTCGCTCTCCCGTTTATGTACAACCAAAATAGTTTACACTTTGTTTTTGTTCTAAATATAGTGAAATGCTTTCTCAATGTCGTCGGGTAAATGCATACACCATGAAACGCCAAAACAGCAGGAACAGGCGATAATATAGTCGCCATAACTGTCTGAAATTGCGCTTACGCAGGCTGCGCTTATCCCAATTAAGAGTCCACTCGGTTAGGGTTAGCGGGGACGCCGACGAGAGCCTAGCCTCAAACCCACTGAGTAGGCTCGAAAAAGGTTCGCGTGTCCCCGGAGCCGAGTGTTTCTAGGAAAGATGTGATAGTCAGTGACAGGTCAATGGTTCAGAGGAAGCTCCTCTTACCCTTTCCACTTCAGTAAAGAGAATGCTGGAGAGGAGGCTACCTTCTCTCCAGCGTTCGCTCTGAGGAAAAAGGTGCGGCATGAGCTTCCGCTGAACTGTTAAACTGTCACTTACCATAGCGTCGGTGAGCTGGGGAGTTTGCGCCGGAGTAGGCGTTTTCGTGTCGCTAAGACCGCGCAGACAAATACTTCGGCTATCTGGACAAAACCGCTTCTCTCCCCCCCCGTTTTCATTGTAGGAACTCTCTCACATTACGCAGGCACATCCTCGCTAAGAGAATGCAACAAAATGGAGCTTCCGTGTTGAGGCTGGTTATATTTTTTTTCTTGTGTACCAAAAAACGACAGACCATCAGTCAGACGGACGAGCATCACACATTTTTCTGATGGTTCTTTTTTATAAAGTTTTTGATGGGCGGAACGTAAAAAAAAGAGTTCAGAAATTGGCCTTAACGGTAATGGCTGATATTCCCCAGCGCCTAATGGTTTCATCAACCTCACGCCTTAACCAACCTTACCTCTACCTTACATTCAGGATTTGTGCTGTGAGCCCATTTTGATTGTTGTGTTCACCGCGTGCTTTGTGGTTCCTCAATTTACGCATAATTACATCACTCATGTGCCAAGATGTTTCTGCTGCGACCTTAACAGTAGCACGACAGCGGAGCTGGATCGGGCAGACGCCTGTTCTACGGCAGCTTTCGCTCTGGAGCCAAAAAACCGATGGAAACTAATATTCACATCATTTAAGACGCCGCGACGACTTGGACGCCTGCGTGCGCTTACCTTTTTTTGCCGGAATTTTGAAGAACTACAACCAGCATTGCCATATCCCACACCATGACGCACCGGTCCCTCCGAAGAGATTGCTTACCGTTCCGGACTTCCTTCCGCCTGCCTTTACCGCACCTAGTGTGCTTGTTTGCTTGCCAGATGTAGTACCAATGCGCTTTTGCTTTTCTCTCATGTCAACCAATGGCGGAGCGAGCTTTGCTGCCTCCTCGACAGTCGTTCCGTACGCGTTCTCTGTGATGCAGTCTGGCGGTCGTACACCTCCTTACGGTCTAATCCACCAAAGAGGCGTTTTGGAACACTTTCTCGCCAAATGGGACGCTAAAACAGAAATGTCCAAGAAGTGTTTTATGCACTGTAACATAGTGATCAAATAACCAAAAAGAAACACTCACATCTTGAGATGCAAGCACGCCCGCACGTCTGGCACCGACAAGGACCTGTGTCGCTCAAAAATACAAGTTATGAAACTACTTATTCGAGTCAGTGATTAAACAACTTCTCTTAAAAATAAGCATTATATTTATGACTTATTTGTGTGGCTCGTTTATTAGTACAATATATGACACCTCAGGACAGCGTTTTATTTATAACACAATGGTCTTTTAGGCATGTATTACTGAGCGGAAAAAACCAAAGGGAAAGTTTTGTTTGTTTAGAAAAGTGTTTTGACTTGACTAGAAAACAAAGCCTACAATATAAAATGGCAAATGAATACACTAGGTGAGCCATGAAGAGACACATCTTCAAGAATAAAAACACCCGGCGTTCAAGAGGGGATTCGTAAAGTGCAGAGTTCTATTATAGAGAAGATTTTAAGATAAACCAATCAAAGAGCAAATATTTGCGCGATTTGGAATTGGAAGCTTCGCTAATTTCTCTGGGAACGGTAAATGTAGCAAGAAAGCATGAATTCACTACGCCCATTGTAATACACCAGCTACATGATGATACGTACAATAACGAATATGAACACAAAAATTCCCTTATCTAGATGCCTCTGCAATTACCGTTGACAATACTCTCCTCAAAAAGTGGCTGCCAGAAATCTCGCTACTAAATTTTGTCTCTTTTTCTTTATAATTAACCTGGTGAAGCAAACGTTTCAAGGCCTGATGCCGAGGACTCTAAACAAAGTCCTCTTTAAAGAAACATAATATCTTCTTGTCCCGTGCCCATATTTTTTTTTCTTTTAATTTTCCTACGTGTTTGGTTTTTTTTAATGTTTACATTTTTTAAAGATTTGTTTTCCCGATTTCAAAGTTACAAGAAACATTTTGATATATTTAGAGTCCATACACATTTGTACTAATGTTTTTTTAAGCGCTAGACTCATGAGAGGCGAAATGAGCGGGATACCTAGATTTTCCTGAGCCTAGCCAAGCTCGGACTTCCCTCTGACGCGTTGTACGATCCGTCGAACATCTTGTCTCTAATGTGACACACAGGGTGTCGAAACGAAATTTTTATCGGTTCGGTTCCGGTTCGGGTTCACGGCTTGGGGTTCAGCTCCGGTTCAGTTCCAGGGAGCAACAAATAACGGTTCGAACCGGTTTGAACCGGTTTCAACCGGATTGAACCGCAAAACTGAGAATATATTTTCCGCGTTTCTCTGGCAATAGGCACTATTTCAATAGTGAAACGAGTATGTATATAGCTTTTTATCATTCGTAGAATCGACTTTTAATTTCAAGTACAAAAATAAATTGCGTTATTTAATTTCGATGAAACAGTAAAAGAAAGCTAGATTAATATATATGACTCAACGTCTATTTTTTTCTCTCAGTCGTATATATTTTACCTTAATACAAATGTTGTCAGTGCTGTAGGTTGCCTAAAATACCCGTTAATATTACAACTTTGCGTCGCAGTATTAAAATGTCGAATCCCGCTGTGCTCTTGAACGTAGGAATTAATTAAAGTTCATGAAATTATGAAATGAACACGTCCTCGCCATATGTCCTCAAATCTAGTTTACAAAATCCGTTTCACAATATATATGATGACGACGCAACTGAGCTAAAGCAATTTAATATCTTCAAAATGTCAGGAAAGTTTCAAGACAAACCCTTTCAAGCTACCTTTTATAGAAACACTAAGCAGCAATCACGACGCTTGCTTTCCTTACCAATATTGTTTACACTCAGCACCGTGATGCAGGCGAATAATCAGGCAGGAAAAAATGACCTTCGTACTCAGATCGGATCTGGCCTAAAATAGCGCGTACCGAAGTGAACATTTTCGACATAGCTTGAAGAGTGTGGTTGGTTCATGTCAAGATGCCAGTCAATTCAACTTGCAAATAAATATCACCCTTGCTATTTTTTTACATTTGTTGTTAAATTGAACTGAAGTAGTATTTTATTCTCTGCTCGACATTACAGCTACTTAATTGGTCACTTTCTGACGGTTTGCGTTGCGCAATCGTCATTGTTCCGCCAGGCACCACTCTGTACTTTGTTTTCGTCCAGCCCACAGACACATAAAATACTTCTTCACCACATAAAAGGAGCAACCTATGCGTTTGAGAAGTTGAATATGCGTCGGAAACTCATGTTATTTTAATCAGCACCAAAATAAAACATTTGTTTAAGGTTCTCCCAAATCACTTATAGACGTGCCAATCGAGGATAAAAACGCCGGAAAAGATTTGCAGAGCATATATAAGATTATTTGGGGAGTGCATTTACTTAGGATGTATGTCTTTAGGGTGATCCGCCCTTTATTTATGTTCTCAAGTCTTCAGGCAGATATAAAATATTTTTTATTGTCATCAATAAATTTGACTGTATGAAGTTCACATAACCGCTTGAGACCGACACGGGAGGATGATACTGGAGAATACGCCATGTGTTGAGTCTGCGGAGCGCGCTTTTTTGTTCGCTGTTCGGCGGTGTGAAATTCGGGTCGCGGGCTACGCCAAAAAGGACTGTGTGCTCACATTATCACTCTAAAAAAAGCCCGTGCGTCTAATTTCTCGCACAACACTCTGAAAGCCAATCACCGCATCTTACGGAGACAGCTTAGCGAATGATGAGGCTGAAACATATGTTTAGACCAAAACATGAAGTCTGAGTTGTGATATTAAGCAATGCAAAACGTCATGCTTGAATTGCTTAATGGCACAACTCAGACCGCGTTTTTCGGTCTAACCATATGTTTCGGCATCATCATTCGCTGAGCTGTCTCCGTAAGCTGCGGTGATTGGCTCTCTGAGTGTTGTGCGGGAAAGTAGACGCACGGTTTTTTTTTTTTTTTTTTGAAGTGTAGATGTGAAGGCAAATACATGAAATGTGCAGAAAGAGAGATACTTATTGGTATTCTTCTAAATAATCCCCTAGAGGACGCCTTACTGCAAAAAAATAAATGTATAGAGATGCAGGTTTGAAACGTAAACACGTTTAACGGAACTCCGTCGGGTTGGGTCAAAAATGTGTGAAAGACACACCTTCACCTACCAAGTCCAAAACATTTAGGAGCCCGACGTTTCAGTAGGTCAGGCTCAATAGGTCCACAGCCATTTGACCATCGGCGTATGTCAACGGACAAGGGCACTTGAAGAACAAAAAATCCGAGGACACCTAAGCACTTCTTATGAGTTGTGAAGGCGAAATCACGAAGGTCGTTGTTCTGCTTCAAATATTAATTGGTGTTGAGTGTATATTTATACAGCGTGAAGATGGCCAGCCATTTCAAATTTCCGACGAGTCACTCGCTGTAGATGAGCAATTTAGCCAGTGCGGTACAACTGCTATAGCTTAGTACAACTACTATACCACACAGTAGGGATACACGACCGTACGCCAGTACGATGCTTATCAAAATCGAAACGGGCAAGGGTGGGGATTGAGACAAAGACCCCTTGGTTCTGCAGCGCGAGCTTTCGTTCCACGTGCTCCGAGCTGGTGTGCGCTAGCCCACTCCGGCCGCCGATCCCCCCTTCTTCTGCTCCTTTAGTTCATCTACGGCGTAGTGGCGTGGACGGCCCCGTTCGTTTGCCGATGGCCGAGCGCGCGCTCTCGTGAAGTAACTTCGCCACGCTGAGCTCGGCCGTGCAACATCTTCGGAGTTTGCCCGAGCGGTTTCTGCGGCCAGGATCGCACCGCCGCACCTCTTACCGGCGGCCGGGCCGCTGCGTGCACTGCGCCGCCTTGGAGAGGGCTTCTCTGGTGGCGTCTTTTGGAACTACGCCGCACAAGAGCCAATGGGAGCCTGGTTTCTTGATGACACGCGCTAGCCAATGGGAGCCTATCTATCAGATTTTTTCTACACGGGACATTGGGACAGGGGAAGGCGCCATTTGGCTCGGCTTCAAGGCTGATGACGTCTGTTTGCTCTATGGGACAGTTCTCCACGGATTCTCCACGTGAGAATAGTCACCCCTGATGAAAATACCGAACCGGCTTTGAAACGTCGGACTCCTAACTGTTCAGGACTTGGTTGGTTATCATCCCTATTTCTCTAATAGAGATGCGTGCAATGATGTTCCCAATTACACATAAATATTGCGAAGAGCAGACAATATATTTCTAATTAAATCACATTTGGACATCGGATTGCACGAGCTCGAAACTTCTCAGAATACATTCTCGGGAGTCTAAAGTTATATTCGGTTTTACGTGCACTTGTTTTGGGGCCCAATTTTACAACTCTTTGCTTTACCAGTCATGCGTGCTCTAACATTTTTTTAGGCTGCGTCATAACATCGCGAGACTGCTATTTATACTACGCAACTAAAATTTAGACATCTCCTTCGTTTCAGCTTAAATGAGCGTTGCAAAGGGACGAAGAAAATCAAATGCTGCTTCGAAAGGCGTTCCTAGCAGTGTCATACACGAGCGTTCAGTGACGACATCGGTCTAGAACGTCAGATATGGAGTCAGCGGGCGAGAACCGAATGGGCCCAGGGGCAATCAAAAAGTGCATCCGAGCAGTGGAGACGGAGAGATGGAGAGCGGGAGCGGCGGCGAAGCCGTCTCTCGTGACGTACTACGCTGAGAAGGAGGCCATAAGGAAGGAGCCCTGGTACGACAACTCGACAGGCAGTGGATTCCTCGCAGAGGCCCGCATGGGTACATTACAGACCCGGGAGTGGAGAGCCTGGTTCACGGAGGTACAGAAGAGGACGTGCACACTCTGCGGGCAGACCGACGAGACGACGGAGCACCTGGTGCTGCAGTGCCGGCACATTGTACCGGTCCATAGTACGACGGTGCTACCAGTAGCACTGGATTTCCGAATCGGTGCAAAGCATGGAGAGGAAGAACAAAAGAACGTTCGATCGGTGGTAGACGTGACGAAAAGGCGGCTGGAAGGTTGGTGGAGAGAGACACATCGGCGGAGGGGGTGCAACCGACCAGCGGAACACCAAGTGGAAGCGGAAGTCGCGGGAGGCGCGACTGTCAAGGGTAGATCCTGTGTCCAATACTGTTGATCACCCGATACATATGGGAGAGCCGCAGACTCCAATACCATCGAATCCAATACAATACAATATTATTACCAAAATATTTAGCATGCGGGATTCCGGGTATCCGACTGGTATCCTGGCATGCGCATCTTAAAAACTCTGCACCAAACGTAAAGACAAATCAGCTGACACAAATGGAAGAGAGAAGAAAAGAACTCAGCAAAAATCGCAATAGTACACTACATTCATGGTATAACCCGTGAATTAAAATAAAATAGCCGCTAGGAAGGACATCAAGGCCGTGTGCTCTGCTCCAAACAAGGCGTATTTTATGTTTAGCAAAGTAAACTGCGACATCAACCAGAAAAAAAATATGCAACATTTGTTACAAGATATAAATGCTCCGTGTGACAGAGAGGTTCTTTACCCCATTCCACTATCACGTGACAAATGTTATATCGGTCACATAAGCAGCTGCATAAATGATAGTACAAAAGATCATAGAGCGTCTGTCAAGAAAACAGCAGTAGGTCATTGCCGCACTTGTAAATGCAGTGCCGTGTTTAGCAGCATCACCAGTCTTGCAAGAAAAAAAAGCCCGTATGCACAAGAAATGGTTGAAACTATGGCCATTAAAGAAAGCAATTTGCACCAGCGCGCCTTCCATGAAACTCGACCAGAAAAGTTACATTTGTGGTGTGTAACGTCCCACTGAAATTTGGGGCGTCTTTTCAAACAAAATTTTATCTATAGCTCAGAATAAAGAAGAAAAATGAAAGACATTTACAAATCTCTGTAATGCGAAATTAGAGCGCAGCTCTTGAGGAGGAGGAGGGGAGAGTAGAAAGGGGAGGGTATGACCCGCCTCCTCCTCCACCCGCTCTCCTCGTCCTTCTACCATCCACCTCTCTTCCTCCGCCTCCCCTCCTCCCGTCCTCCTCTCGTCCTTTCTTCATCCCCTCCTTCTCTCCTCCTCATTTCCTCCACCTACCCCTCATCCTCCTTCTCCTCCACTCCTCCTCCTCCGTACCCACCCTTTCCCTCCGGTGTACCTCCCATCCATCTCCTCCATACCCTCCCCTTCCCCTCCTCGATACCATCCCCTCCTACCAGTTTCCAAGCTAAACTTAGCTGGAAAATTGACACCCCATGACCTCAACAACAATTCAGTTTCCCCGCTAAGTTGTGCGGGGAAGATGACGTCATATTACTTCGTGTCACGTCAGCCATGAACATATTCAGTTTCTCCACTGAATTTAGCGAAAAATGTATGTTACGTTACCTCAACACCAATTCAGTTTTCCGCTAAATTTAGCGGGGCGGTTACGCCGACGGCGACGCCGCAATTCGCGGATACGGGCAACTAGAAACTGCGTTCTAAAAGGAGCAGATAACCAAGCTAGGTGAAGAAAATGAAGCAAAGCATTAAACCATGGTTTGTTGTGCATTGACATTTTTTATATTTGTTGTATATCTACTTTCACGTTTTTCTCCCTTAATTTCAACTTGGCCCTATTCACGGTGGCTGTGCGATCAACTGTGCAGGGTGTTGGAGCTTTAGAGTCTGCATAGCTTATGGATGGCCATGACTGTAGAGCAGGAAGCGAAGTGTGCATTTAACGACTTAAACGGGGATGGCTTCACTGTTGGCAGGGAACCGACGGGTCCTTGGTGGTCGGGGCCTCAGTCGCGGTGGCGAGAGGCTCGCCTTCGCCGGTGGTGTCCGTGCTGGACGTCACGGTGGCGAGGGCATTCAGGGGCTCCTCGGCGGTGTCCTTGGTTGGTGGAACCACAGTCGTGGCAACGGACGCCTTAATGCCGGTAGCATCCCTGATGGGTGCAACTGCCATCTTTGCGTGTGTGGCGCTCCAGAGGTGCACGGCTGCGGCTGGTCCTGAACTGGGCGACAAAGAGTTGCCTCAAAGCCTTTCCCCTGTCCGAGAGGTCAACCGGAAGGTTGGCAGGAGCCAGCCTCTCGTCATCCGACACTGACTCCTTTCAGCTCGGTTCAGAACCATCCAAGCTCGGTCAGACTCCAACTCGGACTTTACGAGGTTGGAATCTGAATTTGGTTTTGACTCACTCGCTGCAAGACAGACGTTGTGTATCACTGCAGGTGCAATTATAATTCTGGTGTTGGCTATTAATGGATGGTAATACGGAGTCCTTGCAAACACCAGCATTTTTTTTTCAACAATCTACTGCAGCGCTCGACACCGGACCGCACTATGGAATGCACCTTATTAGAGCGGCAGCAAGCAAAGGAAAACGCGTGTATCCCAAGCACAGGGATGATGAACCAAGACTCCAAGCCGTAGCCATAGTCATCTGCAGATTTAGAGGACGAAATATATTATAATCCTTTTTCTTTATTATGGACTGTAAGAAAGCAGTCCAAGCAGCTGTTTTAAATGTTGTGTTTTTTTGGTGCTATGCTCTTTTGATTGGTGTTCACAAAGACTTGCCAGAGGTATAGACACGGGGCCTGCACAGTTATTATTGTTTGATACAGCACATTGTTTTGTGGTACTGTGGCTTTCAAGCGGTACACAGCCACCACATGCATCCCCCCTCATCTTTCAAAGGCACCACGTGGAGCCGTTTCTTGGGCTGCCGCTCCTTTGATTTGTAGGCTCGCTGAACATTCCCTTGACATTGGCACTTGTAACACGTTGCCTGGGCTCGCGGATAAGTCGTGGCGCTGTGCTTCTAAGATCCGCAGCGATAGCGATGTACCGTCGGCGGCTAAAGTTTGCGGGGCGCGGGAGCGTCAGCCAAAATGGCTGGTTGCGCCTTCTGACGGCGCGCGGCCGCTCTCAAGATTCACGCTTCGAGAATGTGCTTCCTTTCGTGCTCGAAGTCATATCTTTTTTACTCGCTTCCGCCCGACGCGCACGAGATAACCGGGACCGGCGCAAGGTACCGCTATGGCAGCCATCATACTGCGCGTCTGCCTCAACCCACCGTGATGGGTGACGGAGCTCACGCATGCTACAGATAACATTTCGCGGCACCTTGCGCCAGTCCCTGTTATCTCGTGCGTGTCGAACGGAAGCGAGCGAAAAAAGCATGACCGCGAACAAGAAAGAAGGCGCATGCGCAAAGCGTGAGTCTTGAGAGCGGCAAAACGCCGTGAGAAGGCGCAGCCAGTCTTTTCGGGTGCGCTTCCGTGCCCCGCAAACTTTTGCTCCCGACTGTACCGTCGTTGCTCGTGTCTCGGAATCCGAGCTGCCCATCCTGTGTTGTGCCGCGTCACTGTTCGGCCTTGAATGGGTTGCCGTTTTGTTCTTCACAGCTTCTTCCAATGAAAAGGCACGTTCAACAGTCTTCTAAAGTGTTAAGTGCTTATCTTCAGTAAACCATTGTGACTCTGAATGTCGACACCTTGAAGGCCACAGATAAAGTGGTCTCCAAGTGACTCATCTAAAAAGGTTCCGAATTCGCATGTTTGCGAAGGGCGTCCTATCTAGGCTACAAACTGGGAAATGGCTTCATTTGTGTTATGCGACCGACAGGGAAATTTATCTCGCTCGCCTATGACGAACGGTCTGGTTGACGAGTGGTCTCGAAGTGGTTTCCGTAATGCGTCGAAAGATTGACGACGGAGTTTCCTGAGTGGGCAAAGACAATTAAGGAGGCGTATGTTTTGAATCTATCAAACTCGCGAAGGTATCCACTTGCAGGTCTTCCGGAACTATGTTGTCACGGATATATGCTATACTTTGTCTCATCCTACGATGGACTAATGGCCAAAGCCACGGGCCTCCAGGTCCAATCACGTTCCACGCTAGGAAAACGGAACAAATGGTCCCGGAACAAATGGTCCAGGAACAAATGGTCCCGGAACTAATGGTCCCAACTTCAAGGTAGGAAAAAATGGTCCCACAAAAATGTCGCCCCTGTAAAAGCCTCAGAACGGAGCTCATACCTATTGTTGCACTAGAACCTTCTAAAGTCCGATAACGGATAAGGGGGGTAAAGGGGGGGAAGGGCGGGGGGGGGGGGGGGGCGGGGGCGCTTTCTCATTTCGTTGGTGAGATATGCGACAACTCAGGCATTCACGATTGACAGCATGATTCAGCTTCAGTTAACGAATGACGCGTGAAAGTGCCACATTTTCTTCCGCTCGCCCATTTTCAAACGGTAAGTAATTTACTGTGCTCTTTCAGACCGTGTCAATATATGTATAAATGTTAATAAGCGTCTCACTTGAAAGATATCGTAAATATTGATAAGTTTTATACTTTTAGCTGTAGAATCTCTCCGCCAGTACAGCCAAGGCGTGAAAACCCCGGAGGCCTTCCTTCGAGGTGTGAGCCGAAGCATTCGGTTCTGACCTCTTCGGACGTAAGATTTTTGTATGTTTATCTATATGCCATCAACAAAATGTTCGAGTTCTGAACAACTCCCCGTGAAATATATTTCAACCTAGGTGGTATATTTACTGATTTGTTTCGAAACACAAGAAGGAGCACCACTCGTGCACACGCACCCAATCCACCTAAAAAGGCCGCGAGCTCCGCTCCTAATGTGGGCCGTAACCAAAAGACACGCGGAGATGAATGTAATTGAAGTCGCATAGCACCAATGACATGAGTAGAAGTGCTCAGTTTGCCTATCAAAACAAGGCATAAAACACGTCCCTAGCAAAATGCTCATTATATGGTAATAGCAGTGGCCCCTTGCAGTATACGATCACTAAATACAATAAAATGACGCTGACTCTTCTATTGTTAGACAGTATTCCGGCAATTTTAAATAAAAGAATTATAGAAACCTTATCAACCTGCTCTAAGGTAACCGGTCTCAAATTATGGGACCAAGTTCCTCATTCCACCAGCAAACAAGTACGTAGAGAGCATAAAGAAATAAAGTGCATTGAGTGTGTTATATTTTCGAAGTGATCTTATGACGGGACCATTTTTCATACCTTGAACTTGGGACCATTAGTTCCGGGCCCATTAGTTCCGGGACCATTTATTCCGGGACCATTTGTTCCGGAACCATTAGTTCCGGGACCATTTGTTCCTACACCCTCCACGCTATACTATGACACGCTTAACATTGATTAAGGGTGGACGGATAATGCTCGAATCCAAACGCGCCGCATTATTTCTATAGCTTCGAGGCTGCAAAGAGCCTATATGTAGTAGCTTTCTTTGCGATGTAAAATTGTTGAGTCACTCAGTGCTCTTAGATTCGAGCCACTGTCCAACCGTCCCCTCATCAGTGATCTGAGACGCGGGATCCGATATGTGCATCGAAGCGAAATACCACACAATTTCAAAGTAGCTCGTGATTGGATCTGGCGGTCCGTAGCTTTTGCCTTTAGTCCATGGTAGTGTGAGACAAAGTATACCGAGCTCTCTTCATAGGAAAGGCAGCCACTAGTTGATTCGTCACAATTCTTTACTTGCCCAAGACTTGCGGCCATGGCGAAGGAGTGGACGACGTTTACGACGCAGTTCTCGACACTGGTGGTGCACGAAAACACCAGAAGTCAAAAACACTGTGTAAAATACCCCGCGGCAAACGCCCTGTCTATTTTGCCCCTCTTTCAAAAGCCCCAATTTAAGAAGCCCATCACGCGTATCCCCCGTGTCAGGTGGCCGGGTCCTCAATCTGACGGTGGTGCATTTTGATTTTAACTAACTGTGCAAGCGACCTTGCATAACATAATCATGTCTTGCCTGGGAGTCAAGTAAGAAACCACTGGATAAATCTTTCCGTTCTTTAGAAGTGCGCTATACATTTTCACCTCTTGCGAAGTTAGAATATAAAGCAAGCAGAAAATATCTCGCATGGCAAAACATTTGAAGTGAGGGCTTTTATCAATGAGCATTGAAACAAAGCCTTCGTCGACTCTGAAGAAGGCGCGAATTCACAGATCCGACAAAGCCGGTTCTGTCAAAACTGCTAATCTACAGCTAATGGCGCCATACTTATCACCCCAAGCGGCACAAGAATATTAAGCAAGTATCTACACAATATTGTTGGCAAATACTCAGAACATATGGTTCTTCCCATCCACACGATGTCTAGACAATATCGTTTCAAAAGCGGGGCAGTACCAGTACAATATCACTGGAGTACTGCTACCGTCACGCTGAGTACCCACCGGACGCCGAGTATAGCTATAGAGTACTAGCAGCGTCGGCTGAGTGCACACAGGACGTCGCGTGTTAATCCTAGGTCAATCAAGTCGTCGGAGTACCCGCCGGATATCGCGCGTGTATCTATAGAATACTTAGAGCATCGGCTGAGTATCCGCCGGGGGTCGATAATTTCAATTTTGTACTGGCAGTGTCGTCCGAGCACCCGCCAGATATCGCACGTATATCTACAGCGTACTTGGAGCCTCGGCGCTATAGTCCGTTGCAACTCAAGATGGTTGGGCGAGGGTAAGACAGGCCGGGAAAGGAGGAAGCAGAAAGAACGTTGGAGAAGAGAAAGGGAAACCTTCTTCCCTCTTTAGCGTTCCGTCTGCTTCCTCCTCCCCGGCCCGTCTTATCCTCGCCCTGCTTTCTCGAGTTGCAACGGACTACAGATACCGCCCAATTTATGTGCTACAAAAATATTTTTAGTTGCTCACGCCACCTTTACGCTTCGGGCTTTTCTGGCACCTTTATTAGACACACATGTAGATACATTACGCATACCACAAGCATCAGCTGAACATATACATTGAGCGAATACACATACAAACATCAGCTTAACAGCACACTAACCAACACCTCCTAGAAATTAGACCGTAGCGAACTTCTCGTGACGTTGCAACGGAAGGCCATCGGGGGCGCATGACGAAACGAAGGCGACGCGCGTGGATTGACCGTCGTAACGCGTGTCGTCTTAGCTAAAATGAACGCTTCACATAGCAACTGGTCTAGAAATCATTTTATTACACGGGCAAAATATTACACCGCTAAATATTCGGAACGAAATGGCCCGAGGTATACGTGTAAGACGTCTACATAAAAATATGATTGTTTTAAGTCAAAAACATTGAGTCGCAATTATTTCTGTAGGAATGCATGTTTTATACAGAAATACTTCGGCAAAATGGCGAGACACGCAGTGATTGGACACAGCGAAACAGATCACTGTTAAAAATCAGGTAGACGCAGTCAACGCGGACTTGGCTAGACAAGTGTCACTTACGATCATGTATGCGGCTGTTATCGCGTGCAGTCACTGAATTCTTGCATTATACCCCGGGCACATGGCAAAATTAATGTAATTTCGATCGAGTAACATTATGGGATTGACAAATTATTTAATGTAAATATACTAACTTTTCCGTTTGGCAGGGGTACTAAACTTACTATTTAGTCAACTAATTTACTTCTCCCTATGGGCTTGAGCTGCCTTAGAACAAAATATAACTTATTTTGTATACAATAATACAGTTACCTTAATACAGTTAAAAGTCTGGTATAAACGCGGAAAAGGCAATAAAGTAACATTAGTATAAATATAGAGATAAGCACCAACAACGCACTTTCAATAATAACAAACTTGTTATTCATCTTCCAATGAAAACTAGAATATTACCACGCATATTTACTAATATTGACGCAACTGCATGCAGATAACTACGAAGAACAAAATTCCATTCTATCACGAGATTTAAAAAAAAAAAACGAATCGACTTCAGCACTTCTCTTGCGTCCTACATGACCAAGAAAACCCGTAAATAAGTTGTTTCTCACCTGTCTATCGTATCCATACGTCCCGCTCTATCCGCCACGAAAACATTTGAAGACGAACTCCAAGAAGTCTCTTTGTCGAGAGAGGGGTCTATTGATAATGATCAGTGCCATCGTTGACTAGTTGCCAAGTTGCCGCACATGTCACTCAAACCGTAGCAGGACTTGTTCCGCGAATCCACGTAAATGACGTAGTATCAAGCGAACAACAACAAAACAAAAACTACCCAGGCAGCACACCGTATTGGGCCAACATTGGATTTGATGTGGCAAAGAATGGACCAACAGTGGCCCAACGAGCCATATGTTCCCAATATTGGAATCACATTGGACAATAATGGACTATCAAAGCCAGTGGTTTTCCAATATTGGTGATACTCTGGCACAGGCTGGTCAACATTGGACTGTCTTAGCCAATAGCTTTCCAATATTGGATACACGCCGGCATAAGCTGTCCAATATTGGACTGTCGGAGCCATTGGCTTTCTGATATGGCTATACGCCGGCATAAGCTGTCCAATATTGGACTGTCAAGGCCAATAGCTTTCGAATATTGGATATACGCCGGCATAACCTGTACAATATTGGACTGTCAGAGCCAATGGCTTTCCGATATTTAATATACGCTGGCTTAAGCTGGTTAATATTAAACTGTCAAAGCCAAGAGTTTTCCAATATTGGTGATGTCATGGTATAGGATGGTCAATATTGCACTGCCATAGCCAATGGCTTATCGATATTTGTGTCGCCTAAGCTATAAACCCGCGACCCTTTTTTTGCATTGCAGAGGTAGGAAAGTAAAAAAAGAGTCATTCACGCGCTCGCTCGGGGCGAGAATTTTATTTACTCAACTTCATGGGGCGTACGTCGCCGGTGCTTTACAACCGCGATCACAAATACGTCCTTACCTGCCATAGGACTATGGCAGTTTTTTTGCCTTCTGCTCTCCCTTCGCATTGCCATACCTCGGCGTTGAAAACGTAATTCCGTTTTTTAGATTTAATTATTTTTGTTTTTTGGAGTGTATTTTGTATGTATATGCATTCCGTAGCGTTAACGTCTCCTACTTTGCCCGTGCCCCTGCCATGTTTGTATTTCTTTCTGCGTGCTATAATTTTATATTTAATGTTTCTGTCCATATTTGTCATTGTTGACGCAGGTGTCAACAAACATAAAGCCGCCGCTTACGCCGCCAACCAAAGCGACTTCTACTCTCACTTTTACGTGACTCTATCGCGCTAGAAAGTTGTCTATTGGACTCGAATGAAGTCTCGGGAGAGCTGCTTCGACTGCCAGTGCACATGTCATCAGTGTAGGCAGAGCAACGACGTAGCAATCGTGACGCGCTCGCTCTGCGGAAATGTGAGCGTGGTACTCTCGAGCCCCGTTAGCTTACTGAAGTTGGAAGACGCTACTATGACGTCGCGAATCCTTTGCCCTTCGAACGGTCGCGAAGGCGTTGCGCCCGGCGTATCCGACGCAGCATCTTTCCGAAATTGTTCGCGCAGCATCGCAAGCTTCTGTCAGTGAGCGTCGGCGTTTCATCGCGCGTCGAAAGTCGGACGATGTGCTTTCCGTGGTGTATTTTATGTGTAACGTTTTCGTAAAAAAAAATTGAAGTTTAAAAACGTGAACCTAACAGTGTACAAATAATTTTAAATTTATTGATAAAAAAAATATATATGCATATTTATTTATTTATTTGTGGACATCGTGCACAAAATATAGTCGCGCTTATTTCTTCATTCTAAATTTTAATGTGAGTTATACGACGTTAAACATAGTGTCTTCAAACTTGCCCCGTTTAGAATCACTTTTGGGCTGGACAGCCTCTAGAAATTCAAAAGCTGGCCTTCAAAGAGCTGCCCTGTTCAATCGGTATTGGCAGCAGGGTAGACGCTATGCGTGTTTTAGGCCAATTGTGTCTCCGGTTAGGGTCACGTGACTACAGTCTCGAAGCTGGTGATAAGGCAGAGCACGGAACCTGACTAAAAGCCCAAGGCCACGCATAACATCCACTGCACTATCAACCTTGGGTACAAGTGACAAATCCTCTGGTAGGGTTCATTGTTGAGATGGGCCTGAAGATTAGCCTTTGTAAGCGCACCCCCCGTTCTGGGCTGCTTTCTTTCTTTTCTTTCTCTCTTTTTCGCCCTCTCCCTAAGCTGAAGGCGCGGCAGAAGAGTTATCACGTGATTTGACGGATGACGCATTAGCCGTGTAACCCGGAATGCCTGCGAAGACCGGATTTAGTTTCGCGTGTGATGCGGCCTGCGGGCCTGCGGGCCTGCTGTAGATTTCGCTTCTGTGGTAAATGTGGTAAATCTAGTTCGAGAGTTCCGATCACAAGCAGCGCATTTCGCCTTAGTGCCAAGTACGATCTTCAACATGCGGATTGCCAAGACCATGGATATTCTTTCGGCAGCGCCTACCCACCGGTGATCTTCCTTTGTTGTGGGCATACATGTGACCACTAGCTTCGATGGACCGAAGACACGACGGACCGCCTTCTCTTCCATGTGAGTGACAAGGAGAAGTCCTCCTGGCCATTGCGGATAGGTACTCTTGCTACGCAATGTACGTTTTGTCCCTATCCGATGAGTTTGAACCGTGTCGAACTCTGTGCCACGGAACCTTCGACGAGTTCAACGTGTAATCCAGAGCGATCGGCCCGCAAGGCCCCCTGTACAGCGCTATTTGCAAGTGCGTTTTATTCTAATAGACCGTGAGAGACGTTCTGATTGATTAGTTTTGTGTTCGTAGTCATTTTGATTTACTTTTTTTGTGTGTGTTAAAATATGGCTGTCTTCTTCGCGGTAGATGTGTGCTGTAGTAAAAAGTCCTCCCGGTATTTCCAAGCCGAATACCACAGAGCGTTGTGTAGTCCTTATTTGCCAAGGTTCGGCTTGTTGGGTGCGAGTGGAGTGTCAGTTATGTCACCGCGCTCTGCGAGTGTAGTTGTCTTTACACGACAAGCTATTTTATGTGCGCGATTTATTTTAAACTCTTGATTGATTCAAGCATCAAGTTCTGTTCAACTGTCATGTTGTTACGTATACCGGGGTATTTATTGAACTGTTAATTTAGCAGTGCGTTTGACACTGGTGAGCTGAAGAGGGAGGCCAGTGGTTGCATTTATAAACTGTGAATATTATGGAGGCGATATCAGTACATTAATAGCTACATATTTCCGTGCCGCAAATACCGTAAATCTTAAGAACGTTTTTTTTTTTTTAATCAACGTAGAAATATTGGTGTTAACCTAAATGGCGAGATTGTAATTCTCGACTTCTTAAAGCTAGATGAAAGGTTGAGGGACGCCGTGATGTTGCAAGAGTAGAGTTAAGCAATTTATAAAATAACCTTCGTACTACTTCATTGATTTCTTAAACCACTATAAATGTTTTAATCTAGATCAATCGAGCTCTGAGTAAGGACAAGTCGGACGAACAAAACAATAGTAAACGCCTGGGCTGTCTTTCTAGAAAGATCGTCTCAACTGAGACGGGGGTAAAGAAAGCACTGTGAAAGCCAGCCTACGAGCTGAACGGGACTCAAACCTCGACTCAAGACGCTCGCGCGTCCCAGCCTTTACAGTGCTTTCCTTCACCCAGTCTAAGCTGAGACACTGATTCCAGCAAGCCGGCCCCGGTCTCTTACCTGCGCATCTATTTATTTTAAAAGGCAGTACTAAGTTTTTTTTACATACAATATAACGAAAAATAATTCACTGGAATAGAAAGTTTATAATATGGCAAAGTAAACATAAAAAAGTCGGTAGGCCTTTCCGAGATTTTATACTTGCAGAGCAACTCAGCCGATTAATCGAATAGTTAATTAAAGGGCGGCAAATAATAATGACGCTATGTTTTAGTTTTATATCCATTCTTGACAAGCGTAAGAGAGAACTGAGAGCCTCTGAAACCCTTCACCTGAACCCAAGCCCCCGCATCTGTCTCTTTCAGAATCCTGTGGCCAGGCCCCTGCGTGGAATCCCTTTGCCCAGCTCTTCGCCCAGCCCTCTGCCCTGTCCACTACCGAGCCTGCCGCCGAGTCTGCCTAGGCCCCCCTGGTTGCAAAATGTTTTTAAATATTTTTATTCGATTTAAATAAATTATGAACTGTCAAACGTTTTGAACAATTCATTTGCATGCTTTAATGATTTCTAAAGTGTCCAAATATGGTACAATTGCTGCATTTATTAGATTTTAGTATCAGAAAAAAGACAGTGCTTGAGGAAAAAGGGCAAGGGACTTGTTGGTTCACTGCACTGTTTTTGTGACACTGGTTAGAACACGGACTGAAAAATGGCATCCAATAATGTCATAGACAATGGATGCAAAAATAGCCAGTGTATTAGACTGGATGCCAATATTGGAATAGCCAATATTTAGGCCAATGTTGGAAGAGCCAGCGTGTAAAGCGCTGGATGCCAATGTTGGTTCAGCCAACGGTGAAACCTCTATGCCAATATTGGATAAAAGAAGCGCAAACCACGTTGGTCCAACGTGGGTTAGAACGTTGGCAAACCAGTGGTCCAACATTGGCACCAATGTTGGACCACCATTTGATCGGGTGGCGTTTTCGAAAATGCCAACGTCAGACCAATATTGGAACCAGTTTTTGCCAACATTCGGCCAACGGGGGTCCAACAATGGTGTGCTGCCTGGGTACCTGGCAAGCACTCGCAGATCTGGTTCTCTCGGAGAAACCGCGTCGAGTTCCCACGGCGTTGGAAATCATCCTTTCCTCAATATCCCCTTTGTCCGTCGATGTCTCGCTTCCTCCAGGTCGTCCCGTCCGAGGAAAAATCTGCCTCCTGGTCTCCGCACCGTCCCGTACGCCCAACCCTTGGCCCCGTTCTTCCTTCCTTTTTGTTCCCCTCCGGGGTCGTCAATTTCCCCGCAGAAAAGGTGGGGAGAACTTGACATCTTTCCAGTCGGAGGCTCTGCTCGAATGTCCCTCGCCTGTTTCTGTCTCCGTTTGCTAGGGCAACGTGCTCCTTTTCGCGCTCGGGGTGAGGGGGAGGAGGCCAGCAGAATGTCACGTCCAAAATGGAGGGGGGGGGGGGGGGGGCTTCTCTGAAGCATGTCGCGATTGCCATGAGTCACCACCCGTTACCTCTTGCTACTCAAAACGCTCACACACCCGCGCGCGCGCACCTAGCCGGATGTTGCATTGGTCCCGAGCGCCCTATTTCGAAGGATTAACCAAAGGCGGGTACGTGACAACTGTCTCTCTCCCTCTCCCTTTCCAAGTCTGCTTTTCAAGGCGTCAGCGAGTCTGGTCACGTGAGGTTGACCTGAAACGGTTGGGTTCACTCTCCCTCTTAGTATGCCTCCTCTCTCACTCGTGTCGTCCCCACTCTCTCCTCTCCCCTTCCAAGTTGTCTTCTTGGGAGGAAAAAACAAACAAACAATATTCGTGCAATCGTGGTTACCCGGTTTGCGTAAACTATATATCAGGATTGCGTCTGTGCAATATAACAGATATTTTGTGGACATCGGCCGTGTCAAAATGGTACCGGCTTTCTTTCAATATCACTATCGAATCGGCCGAAAATGCCTAATACTGCGCAGTTATTGCCGATTCAAAAAGGATATTCAGGGAAGGACACGGTTTTTGTACCATGTATATTATGGTTGCGTTGCCGCAATATATCATATATTCTGTCGGCATCGGCAGAATCAAAATGGTACCGGCACAATTTTTCCGATACAACGAAAAAATCGGCAATACTCGCACGACTTTCCCCACCCAAGGTGAATATCGCTCCAATATTGTGTGCTGCCTGGGACAGCACCAAACACCAGTTCCAAACTTCTTATGTCGTTCTAAGAAAACGTTTGCATTCATCTCGGTAGATAAAGTCTAAATGTGCGTGTGAGCTCTCTCCATGACAGCGGAGTGCATTGTGGGTGATGCAGATTTAGGATATTGGCCACCTGTACGTCATTCTAATTTTTCCAGCGGTTCAAGTGAACCTTACACATAGGTTGCAAGCGTCGCCATTGCTTGGTACGGACGGTTATTTTTACTTACAGGTTTCTTCAAAGAACCACTTCTGCAGTGTGCCAATAACAGGGCGAACCACACGCTCGCCGTGCATGAAATAATGACATGACCGCGAAGGACGTCACATGCAAGCTATATATTTTGTTGTTTCTTTCACTTAAATGAGCCTTTGTACAACCTCAACAGGTTTGGCTAAGACATGAACAATGATGGCTGAAGCACGTAGAGGGTGAGACGGGGAGAGTGAAGACAGGGCTTTTGGCACGCGAGGAATACCCGACGTAATAACTGAACGCAGGGTTTTTTGAAGCGTGCGGATATTGATGCGGAGCTTTTGCGACAGAGATGCTGCACGCGGGGCAATCGTGCTTCACCCCTTGCCCCGTTTTGTCTCGTCAGGGGCCGTCATCCTGCGACATGTTCGTCTTCCTCATCGCCTTTATGTATCGTTCGCGCGATTCGGGGAGCAGCATGAATGCCAGTAGCCAAAGAAGTGCATGGGGAATGTCTTTATTCAATGGCTCAACCAAGTGAAGAGCCACCTGCGTTCAGTGAGCACGTTAACTTATAGCACCTTGTCAAGAGAGAGATAGGGTGCGTTCCGGGACTGCGAGCAAGTGGATACCAGAAAATGGGTGCATCACATGGGCTTTCAGTAAATGCGCGAAATATAACAATTGTTTTAGGACCTAAGATTTGGGAGTGCAGGGAGTTCGGAGGGAAAGCCGCTGTGGCCGTCCGAGAACCCACGGGGGAACGGGACTTGGCCGACAGCAATGCGAGTTAAAAAACTGCTTTAGTTGCCCTCGCCACTTTGTGAGACTTCTATGAGAGCGATTGGAGCTCGGCTTGACCAAATTGGTGTTTGGACAACGTCAAGTGAGCGGAGAAAGATTACTGCAATATAAATAAAATATTATTTCCTTCCGCGGACTTATGGATAGAGATACTCAAGATTGAAATGGTTACCTATACGCTCATCACGATTATTGACTTAAAAAACAAGTTCACAAACTCGACAAAATTGAATTGTCAGTTAAGCAATGATTAGACACAAAACAAGCGAATGACAAAACGAATCACGGCAGAAAGCGGCAAACCCGTCACAGAATATTTGTGTAAACATTTTTTTTACTAATAGCCTTTATACATTTTGTTTGTTTCGTATTATTTAGTTATTTGGTAATTCACCCGCGCATCTTCTGCGATAAACTATCTCTTAGAGTGGAATTTAAATTCACGATAATGTGGCTGAAGTTCTCCGCCCTGACACTCCCAATCTCCAAGGCTGTAACTGCTAGAGCTAAAGAAAAGGTGGAATTGGCCGAAGAAACAAAACACTTCTAGTGCTAAAAATCCGCACCTCAAAATGACGTTCAGCTGTTGCCACCTGATTCATGAAGAAAGTCAGGGGTGACATACAAATTTCTTAAGAGAGTACAACAAAACACACAACAAGAAAAATACCATATCTCTTTATTGTGTTTTGCTAAATAACAGGAAACATTTCGGATAACGTCCTGCAATTTTTAAATATTTTACCAAGCAGTCCCCGCGGGTGCTGACGTATTCCTCCTAGTGAGACAACCCTTTCACGTCAGTTAATACATCATTTTGTTTACAGAGTGAAACATTTTATTTTGTTTGTCTCGTTGTCTTACATTGATTGTTCTTCACAGGTTAAGGAGTCGCACACTGTC
Source organism: Ixodes persulcatus (assembly GCA_013358835.2). Lineage (NCBI taxonomy): Eukaryota > Metazoa > Arthropoda > Arachnida > Ixodida > Ixodidae > Ixodes > Ixodes persulcatus. The sequence continues at coordinate 243,840 of JABSTQ010009247.1, forward strand.
CTCTCGCATTTCGTGCTTCTTAACTTTTCCGGTCTGAGTCCTCGGGAAGGAGTCCACGAACAGCACGTATTCCGGTACCTTGTACCAGGCCAGCTGCAATTATAAGGGGATTTTTTTTTTTTTTATTATGCGTGCGCACTAAACAAACAAAAAAAACTCAAAATATTTATTTTATTCCTTGCGTAATTTTTGGTACCGAGTAAATATTTCGGATCTCGTCAAGCGATCATGAATCTTCCCGATATCCCAGCTTCTTGTTCTAGAAAACGTTTACGCGCTTTAATTCCCTTGATCCCGGGCTCCGAAAAATCTTGCAAAATATAGGGCCTGCCGAAACTAAAAGTGCCCAGATGACATTGTGGGGCGTGCCCTTGAACGTCGGAGGAGTGGCACAACGCCCTCCGGGGTGCATAGCTCTAAATATAAGCCGAGTAAGGTGTTCCTGCTATTAGAGGTAACGTACGATTGTGTATGTCATGAGTACAGGTGAATTTCATTACAGCCGTATTTAGGGTGGATCATGGGGTCATTATTAAAGCATTCAGAATGCTGCTGAAGGCTGTAGGAGTCTCTCAACAGGCAGGAACATGTCCGATACCTCCTTTTCCTTGCAAAATGCCTTGATGTCTTCTGGGGTCAAGGTTTTATCTGGTTTCAGTTTGATCCATACACATATTCGTTCAACTGTCTGTTCGTCCGGTACTCCAATCACCTGTCGAAGAAAAAAATTAGAACGAATTTTAATTTAGTTTTCAACATTTTAAGTAAGCTCCAAACTTGCTTTTATATGGATGCAGTAAAAAAAGGGAATATTGCTTAAAGAGCATCGATACTGTTTTATTGCTTTTAAAATATATTAAGTGAAACTAAAATTTAAGTCTGCCAATTTAAGTCACTTCCGTTGCTTGTTAAAAAATTTGCTTTTTATTAACTATTTCTAATATGTACTTTTTTACCATTCTTGCTTTAGTGTGTCTTGAATGTGATGCATATTTTCGTTTCTTAGTGTTTTTGCGGAACTGCATGAATCTTGGGGCCGAGGGTGGTTGTTTTTGGTCACTTCAAAAGCGAATTTTTATTATTTATTAATATTATTGCTTTTATTATTATTATTTAATAATAATATTAATAATAAAGGCTTTTTTGCATCTAGCATAAAGCAAGCTAGCGTAACGGGCGCATCAAAGCCAGCCTTAGGCTTGTGCGATGCTACCGTAAAAGAACAGTTTAACGCAGTAACTTGGAACCCGAATGGAAACTGGAGCTCAGTTATATTGCCACGCGCGCAGGTGGCCAAGCAGGCAGCGCGCTTGTGGCCTAACGGTTATCGCGCGTGCCTTCCGCGCAGAAAGCCAGGGTTCGATTCCCGGCCGCGAAGACGCATTTTTGTGGACTCTAACGTAATGTTCTGGTAAATTCGAGAACCGTGTTGCTGATTCGAGGTTAGAATGTTCGACACGCCAAACCTTCTACGCCGATTGTTCCAGAAGCCCACGCGTGCACCAGAGGGGCTCCGCGTGGCAAGCCGGAGCCAGTTTCGCCCCAGCTTTCGACTCTGCTGTCACGCCGATATTGATGCCCGCGACGCTCTGCTTTCTTCTGTTCTCCTTAATTCCCTGATTTTTGAACATCTCATTAAGAGATGGTCATGGAGACGACGGACACGCCATGACCGAAAACTCGACCAGGGAGAGAAAAAGTGGCGGTTACGACTTATCAATCGTTCATCTGCTCTCACTTTCATACCAATATTCGTGGAGACCTGGGGAGGGGAGGGCCTGGAGAGCAAAAGAAGCGCTTGTCATCGGTCCCACAAAACTATAGAAGATCACACCACTTTAACGCGTTCTCTCTTTCTCTCTGTCAGCAATCCTTAGATGGCCTAACCCCCGCCCCCCTTTATGTTGACAGTTGATTCCAAAGTGACGAGTGGACTCGGCCACCATGTCCAGACAAGTAAACCAAAAGAAGTATCGTCCGCACCCTTGAAGACGATGCTCTTAGCCTCGCGCCGGGCGCTTTTCAGCTGTGCCTCAAGAGTTTGCTTGAATGAAGTAGCGCACAACAAAGGCAAGAATAATTTCACCCCCTCGCGGGAGGCTAAATCGTCTGTTACGCGAGTTGTGAACCCGCGAATTCAGGAGGTATGGACCCGCGTTTGATGTCTCTGCTGGTGGCGGGAGACGTCAAAGAAGTTGGAAAGTGTTAAACGGTGTAAAATACAGCAACAAATGAACACGAAAAGCTTTCTCCTGCCCGGGATAGGAAGACAAACACGATAGAAGGCGACGGAGAGCCTACTCGGCGTTGTCTTACTTGATCTTTCTCTTTCGCATATTTGTACATGCCTTGCCCGTTTTTCTAGTGGTTCCAGTGACCGGCTAATCGAAAAATTGTGCTTTCTCTTCGGCTATTTTCCCCTTCCTAAAGTTTTCTATTTTGTTGACCTTGCTCTATTTATGCTGCTGAATGTTCTGCTCGTAATACTCCAGTAACTGCATTATGGTCATATTTTTAAAATTAACGAGTAATTAAAGTAATACGTTACCACTATTTTGCAACAAAGTTGGACTACAAATTACTTTCGAAGAAAAGTAACGCGGCAATTACAAAATTGCTTAAAAAAGTACTTCCAAAGTCTGGTTGAAAGGTATGATTTGATGAGGATTAATGGCTGATATAGTTGGTGTTCCAACGACCAGAATATGGTCCACAAAGTGAGAGCCCGCGGCGCTTTGCATTTGAGGCTTATCGTTTTCTCCCTAACCATATAATAAAGCTTCTTGATATCCTGAATTACTAATAATAAGGTTGTTATGTTGTTTTTGTTGATGAAACGTGTCCGCCGCCGTGTACGCACGTCCAGCTTTCCGAACATTACCGCCATAAACTACAATACGTAACCTGGACGTTTTGACGAATATATAGCTGAACCTGTTAGTGCTTGCGGTAAAGGGGTACAGAACCGAAACTTAATATAATCAGGGGGAAAATTAATAAAAACCCTTTCATGTGATTCGTAATATACTTAAACGATAATCGCACGCTTATATTTTCAGCGGATGGCTATATTTATTGTTGCAACCGCCCGATCCTGGAGAGCGCTTCGAAATCCGACATAGAGGAGATCAACGTTTATTGTGGTATCTGCTGCATTCATTACGTTGCCGTTTTTGTCACAGCTAATATTGGCGTGGTTATCAGCTTCTCCACTCGGTGGCGTCAACGCGTTGCAACCTCGACTCTTAAAGCGCCGTGGAGTCAGTCATTTAAAAAGCTTCGGCGAGTGAGCCTTTGCATTCACTTGTGATCGCGGGTAAGATTATTCGTAGTCGCTTGCTCGATGAAAAATTACCACGAGAGCGACGGAGATTGTGAGCATGCGGATGAAGAACAAGACATCAGCGATGACTAAGACATCGCAGGATAAAACACATCGTAGATGACCGACAAGCGGTTCGGCCTAGAACACGACTTGTGTGATTCGTTTGCTTCGTCATCCTAAAAAGCAAGAGATCCAACGTGACATTCGTTGACTTCATGCACGCTTTGCTTAGGGTGATGACATCTGATAATTTGGTTGCGAACGCTTATTTTTCCTTTATGTGCTGAAGCCCGTGAAAAAGTGTCTCCTTGCACGTTTTTATCTTTTACAGCAATTTCTTTGTCGTTTGTTTTAGTACGTGCTGTCGGCATTGGATGCTACAAAGGATATCATCACAATAAATAAAAGGGCATTGAGACACCCTAACGTGGAAAGCTCTACATTGATTTTGCACGTGAAATCTTTGCGATTGCGTTCAAGCCCAGGCCTCTTCAACGACTGAACCGCACATACAAGGAGTAGCACTGGTGTCGGGGAACCAACAACCTCATAACATTTCAATGAAACTTCGCCACTATCTACCAGGTGAGATCTGGTCATCGTGTTGTTAGTTTTAAAGCATCGGAGTTCACCAATGAATCATTGATGCTTTCGGGCGCTGATGGAACAATATTTATATCCAAACAAAAAGCAAAAAAATTGCACTCGAAGTTTTTCCTTTTGAAGTAAAATAAAGTAAAAGAATTGCAGTTTCTTGACCAAGGATGACTAGTTTTGGGTGGGTGACGATGAGTGATGCTGAACTTTTAGCCTTTTTATGTTTTTATGATTTTTACGATGTGTATCTTATATCTTCCTAACTTGTTTGTGTTGCTGCCGGTAATATGTACCGAGCTGCAGCGGAAATAAAGTTCAGTTGTAAGTAGCGCAGTGTCTGTGTCTTCTGTGTCCGTCGTGTTGCTGCGCTTTTTAATCATCATCTTTAAAGTATGTTTTCCAAATAAGAACGTTGACGAAGCACGGTTCAATTTCCGTGGATTAGAACCAAAATCTTTGGTAAATTTTGCTTACACAGTAAATGTAGCGGAGAAAATGACACGGATATAACCCGAAGATGGTGTGGGGCGACGATAATAATTCCTGTAGGAGGGGAAAGAGCAGGACTAGGAACTAACACAAATCTGGAGATTTGTGTTCCCCCTTTTCCAGGGATTTTTGTCGTCATTCTTGTCCAGCTCGCTTGCACCTTTGCGTTTTAATTGCATTATGATCGATGGTGTGGGTATTCTTTGAACAGAGGAAAACGAGTCCAGGCCGCACTGTCGAAAAGCAATCCTTTGTGAGCAACGAATCTACGCATGCATATCTCCCACCGTCTGCCGTACTGTCAGAATCATACCTGCGCCTCCTCCAGGTCGGGGTGAGTGTTGAGGACATTCTCGACCTCCAACGGCGCCACTTTCAAGCCCCTGTAGTTGATCATCTCTTTGATGCGGCCCAGATATGTGAGCCGACCGTCCTCGCTCATTGATCCCTCGTCACTGCGAATGTGTTATCAGACCGGAAAATGTATTTTAAACAAAACCTCATATTTTATTTCATTTGACATTCCTTGACGAATTGAAGGAATCACAGAAAATTTCGGGGTTGTTCGAGTAAAATTGCATATATAACATAAATGAAAATAACAAATTGCGATGTCGCTCTTAAATATCTCTTCAAAGAACAATGAACTTGCAATATCATTCATTTTAAGTGAACAGTCTAAAAATATTATGCCCCCCCCCCCCAACTTGAACTTGCAAGCATCGTCAAGCCCTCCGACTACATGTGCGGAAGTCAATTTAAATCAATGGCGTTTTAGTACAAAATAAAAAAAAACACAAGAAAAAAAAAGGTGCTACAGTGTGTAATCTCCGGGTTTATCTGCCGCAGCGAATTGTTTTACATAAATGTATTACCATCTTATTCACGCGGCATAACTCTACCCAAGAGAAAAATGTCAAAAAGCTTTCAAGGTAGCGAACAGCTGTGCAGGAATGCAGAAGATACTAGACTGTAGAACCCCGTATAATTCAGGAGTTTAATTTAAAATAAGTTTTTAAGGAAGCGTTTTTTGGAGGAACAACAAGATCGAAACCTTGAGAAGTAGAACAAATAATGAGAAGTAGTATAGCAATGAGAAAGTATATTATTCTAAAATTCAAAATCAAAATCATTGGTGTGTAAACTATTTTATATTTAATGAAGGATATAGAGGGGCGTCCCATCATGATTTACAAATACTTAGTTTACTACAAATACTGGCAACTTCGATGTTGGCGCATGTGTCTATATTCTTGACAGAACACCCCAGGAGCCCAATGATCTTGTGCCATCTGATTCACAGTCTCTCTATGCCCCGCTGAAACCACAATTTTTAAGTGTCTGAAAAACACGCCTGGACAGCTGCATTCATCTTTTGAATAACCGCGAAATGGCGTGCACGCGGAGATTTTTTCATGCCACCCAACATATGATAACCACTGGGGGAGCGGTCGGGCCATACGTAGGCCCGACAAAACTTCCCATTGGTCATACTACGTGCCAGAAAAACAGCCCAACCCCATCAGGTTCCGCTAAATCACTAAGTCGTGTGCATTCCGTGAGGCCGTGACAGCCGGTGTCTGATCGGGTTCCGACGTATTTTTTGAACGTCGCACAACCAGTCAGATGTTTGGTCACACACGAGTATGGCCCTGCCGGGCTCCTGGTGGTTATCGCATGGTGGCCGGCATATAAGAAATTACACGAGTACACTTAATACTGCTTACGTGTAGGAAGGCGAGAGTATTATAGTCCCACGGGAAAAATGTTTTCGAGTAAAGTATTTGCACTTAAAACGTCTAGGGCGATGTATAGCTTGACGTCGAGGACAACTTCCTAGAGATCAACGCCAAGTACGGCGTCAAAGACTACCTCTGTGATGATGTCGAGGACAACGTCAAGGACGGAGTCTAGGACGACCTTTCGGACGACCTCAAGGACAAGGTCTGGGACGACGTCGAGAACGACGTCCAAGACGGCTCGTATGACCTTTAGGACAACCTTAAAGACGACGTCTAAAAGGACGTCGAGAATGACACCTAGAGGACTACATCCAGGACGACGTCGAGAACGACGACTAGCGGAGGACTTTTTAAGAAGGCTGTGACGTATTTGCGTAGGCGGCCAGGCTTGTCTGCGCAAGCCGCCGAAGATGTAGACGCTGCTGCCGATGTCGAGGCCGTAGATGTGGACGCGGTTGCCTCACATTCCATCGCACGAAGCACACAACGATCACAAAAAAGTGGAGGGGGGAGTGTATGTTTATACAGCCGAGAACTTAGTCTGCCTCAAAGGGCTATTTATCTCCCAGCTGTAGTTGAGAAATTGAGACAGTGCACTACAATGCTAGCTCGTGGTCTTTAACGTGCGTCACGCAGTAGTGATACACGACTGCACGCCGTTACAAGGCTCATCCAGATTAAAGCAAGCAGGGGTAGGGATTAAACCCAGGATCCCCGGGCTCTGCAGTTCGAGGTTTCGCTCCACGTACTCCGAACACGCGTGCGCTAGCCCACTTGGCCCCCATTCTCCCTTCACAACGATCACAGATGAAGTCCGAAGCACACCTTGTGCACACGGCCCTCCAGCGGTGACATCAGGCTGAAGACGTATGATGAAGCTCGAGGACATTACGTTGATGACGCTTGATGACGCATTTTTATGGCCAAATTTTAGGCACAAGAACTCCGCTTGTTTTTCACGTAGTGTATTAAGTGAGGTCGTCGTTTTTGTCTAGGGCGGCTTCTAGAACAACCTCAAGGACGACGGAAAGGTAACGGACAAGTCGGGTCACCCACTGAGCGGGGCGTGCCGCACAATTGTATTTTTATCGGCTTATAGGAATCTTTTTCGCTCAATGGGACAAGTAAGACTTTCGTCTTTAAAACTTCGTAAACGCCCTTTTTCGGTAAATATTACTCTGGAAGCAGATCTCCAGGCGTGGGTTTGAGGCAGTTCAAAATTGTGGGTCCAGCAGGACGTGACAAGGCGGCCACAGAGGTAGTGCGATTGCATTCGGCTACGGGGGGAGCCTGTATAAAAGTTGGGCATATGCACCGACTTGTAAGTGACAATCAGCCGCTGCAAACAAATAAATTGTAAGTCCTTACCTCAATCTATGGAAAAGCGTTTGGAAACGAAATTTCGTACAATCATCGGTTTATTAAAAACATAACTGAGGCTGCTAGCATGACATAAAAACGAAGCTATTTTAGACACTTGCTATTAAACAACGGAGCGGACTGTCTGTAACACAAAGTATTCAGGTGAGATTGCAGAGTTACATGGATACGTCATGTGAGTATGTTCCTTTCAAAACTCTAAATAAAAACGTTCCTTTGAATGAGAACGCAGTGGTGCACAAACGTGTTTTGTTCCGACATTGGCACCCTTGCGTGTTCCAAAATATAATCGTGAAAGCTTTGTTTAGTATATCCTAATTAAAAATATCACAATCCACAATAGTATAATAGATTATTTTAAAAAAATGATTGAGGCTTGTAACGTTCCACAATAAAAATACAGAATCGCTTACGATATATGTGGCTTTACTAAACCTTTCATGTCATTCCCCTCATCGTTTTTCTCTTCCTCTTTGTCCCCCGCCCACTTCGCTTTCTTCAGAAAAAGTCCGTGGTCACTAGAGTGAACTAGTTGTAACATTATTCCAGCTTTTTTAAACGCATCCCTTTTGTAATGTTAGGAGAATGCACTTCCGCGGTGTCACATTCTTGGATGCTCGTGTCCGTGTTATCATCCATCCTTGAATTATACGAAAACGCATTTCCGATGGCGGCGCATTCAGTAACTCTCTTTTCAGTGGTGTACCAAATGATGTTTAGGATACCTTGTGTGGTGGCTGTTGCAGTGTGTCCAAGGTGTTTGTTTGGTGTGTGCATCGTTTCGGTTTAGGTTAAGACGCACTGAGGTTTCAGAGAACGAATGTGCTATAGATTGCAAATTGCTTTTCAATTAATCTTCTTAATTGTCTAATCTATATGATTTCGTCACCTGCCGAGCCAGGCACACAAGCCCTTGGGGCTTATTCCGGCTCGCTATTGAATTTTGAAAAATTATTGTTCTGTCAATAAAGCTATGTTCTATGTTCTATGTTCTGTGTCGTCACTCCTTAAGGCCCTGAAAACTTCGTGTTTGTTCCATGAATGCCTTTCCGAACAATGACATAATCACACCTTTATTCTTCAGTGTTGAATTAAATTTTTTGTCAAACTTTGTCTTCACTATTTGTTTATAGAGCTCTTGTTGAGTGCTCCTGTTTTCTTCTGTTAGCAACAGATCGACTTTGATGCCAACTTGTACATCCACGGAAAGTAAGGTGCTTGCTCGAAGGCCGCAAAGTAGGGACTAGTCGGCTGTCGTATGTGAGCGGTTATGATGTGCAACCAAGGACCCATGGGCACACTTCGAGGCACCGCAGAAGTTAGGCTACATAGAGAAGCACTGTTTCAAATCTCGTGTCAGTTTTTCTGCTGGCCGTTTGCTTCCGACTGATAGGGTGCGGCAAAGCGAAGCCCTATTTATCTTGGTCTTGCTCATTGTTGGAGGCTTTTGCAAGGCAGGAACATTGATGGACACAATAAGCTTGTTGTCTTAAAACACGACCCGTAATGCTCAGCAGTGAAGCTATCTACATTTTTTTCCTGCTCTTGAGGCGGCATTTGTGTGCACTCCTCCAAGGCTATCAAGAACGCTTGGGATCTAGCCATTCGCTCACATTTCTTTTTCCGTATGGCGAAATCATGATAAACTACTTCAAAAGATATATCAGAGTGTACTGGCAAAGCCATTTTATTGAATCGCTGCTTTTGCTTGGCCTTGCTCATTTAAAACTCGTGGCATGAAAGAATATATTGATAGATGTCTTCTTTCATCCCATGACAAAAGTATTCATGTTCCCGTCTACTATATCTCCTCCAGAAACCATCATAGCCGCCTTAGTCGAGGCTGTCATGGCAAAACCTGAGAAGTGAACTAATAGCCATGACTTGAAACTTTTCATTGCTGAAGGTTAAATTTTAGGTGCCTTCCCACAGCTACGTGTAGTATACTTGCTGCGTCTCTTGACATATCTCGGAAACGGATACACGCGACAATGCGCCTGCATCTTTAAGACGAACCCCAGGCCGATGAAATACCTCAACCTCATTTTCTTTAAATTCGTCATTCTACCATGATGTTTTTGTTTGTTTCTTTGTTTTTCTTGTTTTTTTTTTGGGTGGGGGGGGGGGGGTCAGGCATGTTGGGGGATATATTAATGCTTGGTGATCCGTGAAAAGATTGAACTTGTGGCCATCCAGGTACAAAAAAATGTATCGCACTGCCTTGAGTGAAGCGAGGCCTTCCTTTTCCGTCGTTGTGTAATGAACTTCAGACTTCGAAAATGCATACACGTCATACCCAATAAAAGAGAGTTGTTAAGACTTTGGCTTGGTCAATTTACGTCGGTAAAACACAGCAGATCTACCGTAGTGTGATACATCTGTGCTCAATTCGAACGGCACATCGAAGTGAGAAACATTAACACCGGGTCCAAAGAAATCTTGTGTGCTTGGTTCAGGTAGGATTCTCCACATTCGTTGGACGATTCAAAGGGCACATCTTGTTCGAATAGCCGCGTAAGGCACCTTGTCTTTTTTTTTTGCAAAGTCTCGAATTCAAGCTTTAAAATGTCCGGCTAGACAAAGTAACACACTGAGCGAATGAGTGTCAAACGGAGGTGAGAGACAAAAAATCCGACAAACGGGTCGTTACTTTGTTTGTTTAGACTGTCCATAAGCACCCTGTCCAAGAAATGCAACCTGTCTTTCAAATAATTCATTGTTTTGTACGCTGATCTTAAGATGGGCCTCTTTCCAAGTCTCAAACACTCATGTCCTATCGTCATCATGATCTTCGGGAGTCTTTTAATGTACAATTATAAAGTCGATATTGCCGCGCGACCAGATGGCGAAGTAAGCAGCGTGCCCATGGCCGAACGGTTATCATGTTTAACTCCCACGCAAAGAGCTGAGGTTCGATGCCTAGTAGCGGAGGCACATTTCAGTTATTTTTCTAATTGTTGTGTTCTGATAAATTCGAGAACTCTGTTGCTTGTTTGAGGTTAGAATATTCAACGCGTCGGATCTTCTACCCCGATTGTTCTACTAGCCCTCGCATGTGCAAAAATAGCTTCGCGTGGCCAGCCGGCATCGTTCTCGCCCAGCGCTTGAACCTGCTCTTTAGCCGCCATCAACGCCTGCGACGCTAGTTTTTCTATACTGTTTTGAGCAGAAGTTCGCCCCATTCAACGTTTAGTTAGCTTCAGTTTTTGTTGCCTCATCAATTGTCATTCGTGACAATACAGGCGTCACTAATCTTTCCCACAAACCAACTAGGCACTCCATTCATCATCGTTTGGAACCATAATAGTGAATTGTTCAAGCAGAAGGGGGAGTCATTTGATGTGCTCAAATACATCAAATGGTGTTAAAAACGCAGGAAATGTCTAATACTCCTCCCCTAAAGGAATGTGTAAGATTCCTTTACACATATCAATACTGAAAATCACTGCACATCCACCTGTCTCATCGTAATGTTGTCGATTCTCGGCATCGGGAAAAAAAAAGTTATGTTTCATAATTAATCACGCGGTAATCTGTTCGCAGACGTTGTGATCCGTCTTCTTTCAGTACTATGGTTACTGGCGAAGCAAAAACGGAGACTGGAGACTGAGGGTCAAATTATGCCTGCATCCATCATGTCTTACAACTCTTTGTTCAGCCACCGTTTCTTTTCTAGTAACATGATGTATAGTTTCCGACAACTCATCGAGTTGCCGCCCGCCAACACGAAGGGTACATCAATAAAAGTATTTGGGGGTGGCGATTTGCCACCATATATTACCTCTGGGAATTTGATGAGTATATCACCTACCAATACCACATATTCTACTTTCTTCGCACCGGCACCCCTCGCATAAGATACCTTAATAATATCATGCCAGTATGTGTTGTAATGCAATCGGTACATCACTGCCGAGAAAGTGGTAAATCGTATTTAAGTCCAGTAAACCCTATAGCTTCGGTATGTATTTTTCGGCCATCATATTCGAGGTTCAAGTGAATTAAATTCTTGTATAATTTATTTTTACCAACATAGCTATGCACTTCAATCGTACGACCCAAAAAGCATTTCAATACTCGACGTCCTCTAGGTTGACTATTCTCACAGACTCTCCGCTGTCGACAAGAGCTTTTAAAACTAAATCATTTGCATTTACATCTATGTACAAAAGTGATGATTGCGACAAGCAGACAGACTTTCTTGTTATCACTGGGCGGAACCGTAAGCCCTCATCTATGCGATTTTATTTCCAGGTGCATGGGCATCAGACTATCCACTTGATTCAGACTTTACTAATTTCGTCGCAGACTGCTCCTATGAAGATGTTTGGTAGAAGTTTGCATATCTCTGGGGCTGGCCGGTTCCCTCCACAGGCTTTTGTAGTCCCTGAGGACATACATCTAAGGAGAGATTTTGAAAGCAATACAGAAGGACTTCAGCAGTCTTGGAGCGTTAAGTGACCGGTTTTTGTATGTCTTTGTGAAGTCTGTGAATGACTAGAAGTACTACATATGAAGTTGGTAGAGAGTAGTCTGCTAGCTAGAGCAATATTACTTTCATAGAAGTATTACATGACGTCTCTTCTTTGGCATCTGTAGAATATCGCCTTATCCCACATATTCACAGGATTTTCTTGAAACGCAGATTGGAAACTCTTTTTGGAGTTTTCCCAAGAGTCACAGAGATGGTCAGTTAACTACAGTTCATACCACTTTATCGCCATCGCGGTGAGGAAACGTCACATGTTTTTAACTCGGTCGTAATTAGAGTGCCAGCCGTTTTCCTGGCAGGCATACTTATAGAAAAAAAGCTACGCTTCAAAGTCAGTTCACTGGCCATCAAATAGGTCAGGTTTCACCATTCAAAAGCGTGGATATTCCTGTTTTTTTCAAAGCGCCACAATAGACTTAAGCAGTTGTTGATTGTGTGTCATTTCTTGTTGTTGCGCATGTAGGATAGGTTAGAATAAGTAGTTAGGGTCTCCGGGGTTTGAACCACCTGCACTCCGAATTCTTTCAAACAGAGCAGAGTCGCCTTGAGGACCTGTCGATAATCAGCTGTCGGGACCGGTCGGGAAGCCTTCTTGGGGAGGGCTGGATAAGTCACTTTGAAGACCGACTGGGAAGTCACCTTGCGTACTGACTTGAAAATCGTCCTGTGGGCGGACGAGGATATTGTTTTGGGGTGGGACCGAAAGATATGCTTGAGGAATATTTTGGCCCTCCTCTCTAGGGTCTCTGATCGATGCCTCGAAATCTACAACCCTTACGTTGATCGTTGATGTCTTCTTCCGTGGGATAGCACTAATATCCATTCCTGATTTTTTTTTCCAAACGAATTTAATGAAGTCTAGAGTAGTGACCCTACCTAGTAGCGGAAACACCTCTTCATCTTGCGACTTGAAAGAGGTGGAGATAAGCTGACCTTGGACGTTTTCTTGCGCCGTGATTGTTATCCACATAATGGTATCCTGTCGACTGCGCCAAAATGTAACGTTCCACAATAATAATACAGAATCGCTTACAATATACGTGGCTTACTGAACACTTTGTTTCCCTGAGGATTATTACGGTTCGTTTTTTTTTTTTATATGATATACAAAATGAATTTCGCTCAACCGAAATGTTGCGGAGGTTCTCCGTATCTTTCAGTGCATTGGTGAATCTTCTTCAGGAACTAAGATATGTCTAATATTAGGTACGTGACCTGGCTTTGTCGGTTCGCGCCTTTTTAGTAGAAGGCAGTATATGGGAGCTACACCATGCAAACTGTCTGTATTTTCTTCTATTGCAGTGTGGAAGCGTTCATCGTATTCATCGTTGCTATGGACACTGAAACCAACGTTGCCGCCTTCCTTACCCCGTGTGGTACCAGTTGTCTCGAATGGCTTCCTTCGTCTTTTCCTCATCATTAAGATAACCCTTGAAGACGTGGGGACCTCGGGTGCACAGCTCTCCTCTCGTGTTCATGGGAACAATCCTGCCTTCGGCATCCACAACCTTCACCTGCAACGATAGAAGACGTCATCTAGTTTGTTACTTTTACTTTGAAGGACCTAAGGCGCAGAAGTTGTGCGTACATCAACTACTCTGGTGAAGTGACGTCAGTTCCTAATAATATAATTAATTTAAGTTACACTCCTATTTTCGTAAGTAGTAGTTTATTTTAATGTTTTTTTTTTTGCAGTAGCTTTTACTGAAATCACAAAATACTTTACAAATCTACCTGTAGGCTTTCTCATCAGAGAACACTTGAGCACCAAGATCGCAAAAATGAGGAAGCCAACAAGCAAAGAAAATTCAGAAAAACTATATACTTTCAGCGCTTCTTTGCCGGCGTCTTTTTGCAACCGGACGGAATTGCCCTCAAAGCCTGTTGAAACGCGAAACGAGCGTGATCGTGTCTCGGAGGTTTATAGACGGTGTTGACCGATAGCGAATAGAAGCTGGACGGCGCCGCACCATCCCACTCAAAATTGCAAGAAACGGGCAAGCAGGAGAAAAACCCCAGACTCTCGTCTATAGTCAGTGGCATGTTTAGAGTTCAGGGGAAGCACCTCTCACCCATTTGCACGTTATCAGAGCAAACACTGGAAAGAAGCGACCTCCTCTCCTGCGCTTGCTCTGCTAAAATGAAAATAGGTGGGTAAGAGGTTTCCCTGAACCATTATGATGGCATCGACTATAGCGTTCGTGAGCTGGGGTCTTTGCGCCGGAGTACGGAGTTTCGTGTCGCTGAAATTTCCGACGGAAAAAAAAAATCTGGCTTTTTGAATAAAGGCCTTTTCCTCGTAGGAGCTTCTTCACATTAAACGCACGCATCTCCAGCCAAACAAGTGGACAAAATGCAGCTCCGGTTCTGACGCTGGTCACATTTTTTTTGTTAGTTAAGCTTAAAGTCTTTTTGTTATTTTGGGAATTACACACAAAAAAAGGACAGAGTGGGTCCTTTTTTTAGACGACCTTTAAAGATTGAAAGCGTTCGAGGAACATTATGAATGTTTCACAATCGTTACATACAAAATCAATAACAAGCGAACAAATTGCCTACAGTCCCGAAATCAAGCACTTCAAAACCTGAAATGATAAAGGGTAGATCTCCGATGTACGCTAATACATATAATCAACCCTGCACAATGTATTTTTCATGTACAATGTGGCCGCCCTATTTATTGCCTCGTTAGAAGGCCATTTTAAGCTGGCACGATATGTCTTCGGGACAAACGTGGGCGTCACGATCATGTGGTGGGCGAACTGTGAGACAAGAATTTTGAGTCCAATGACTCTAAGCGCTTATATAAGTCATTTCCAGGCTAATGGGGCTTCGTTGCCGAATAAGCATTTAGGTTATTTGCTGCCATAATGAGCAAAACAAAATATAAATCGTAAGTAACTCGCAACATTCTTACGTTTGTTAGTAGTTTGCTTTCTCACTATTGCTATTGTTTACTTTCCACTCGACTCAAAAATTATAATAAACGCTCATACTATACTCGTTTTCACCTCGAGAAGAAAATTAAGCTTTCAGCTACTGAAATGAGTGATAGGGCGCAGGCGAGCTGGTTTACGTTCATGATTTAAGACAACCCTGAGGCTGGAGAAAACAAGGACAAACACGGCGAAATCTCAAAACACGGCTGCGAATTTATTTTTCCGACTCGTCCTTTTTATAGAACGCCTCCACCATCACTAGAACTTCCTACCGTCAACCACACTATGCACGTTAAATGGGCAAGGCCCAACGACCCCGATTCGAAGAACCAAACCAAAACCGCACGAACTTCCAGAACAATAGAACAATAGAACATCCACCTTCACCCCCGACACTCGCCAAAAACAACCCCAACACACCGATTTGGAAAAAACACACACACATACACACACAAAGACACCATTTCACATCACCCGCACAAAACATTCGAGGTCACCGAGAATTCTCACAAGATAGGAACGTCCGCAACTCCTTGTCTAACACAATGGACTGAACACTTATGCAGTTTCCAGCACTTGTTGTCCGAACAGTCTCCTTCAACAACCTTTTACAATGATCACTTTCCTTGCTAACAGTTTTAGTTTCAGTCCACTCGGGAAAACGGTTGCCACACTCCCCAAGATGTTTTACTATTTCTGAATTTGACGCGTTCGACAGTACTGCCCGATTGTGCTCTAAGATCCTATCATTTATGCACCGTCCCGACTGCCCTACATGGAAAAAACCACATGCCATCGGAATTTCGTGAACCACAGACTCTTCGCATTCAATTGACGCATGCCTATGTTTCTTCGGACAACCCTTCTTCTGAACATCCGAGAAATGCGTCAACCTGGTCAATTGAAAATCATTTTTGAAAACCAGCAAGACACCGCATTTCCCTGCCCACGATTTCAGATTATGTGAGAACTGATGATAGAACGGTACATACTCCCAGTTATTCGTTTTTTTGCGTTCCCCATTGTTTTTCGCTAGGCTGAACAGAAGTTTCCTTACGACACTGACCAAAACATTCGAGCAATAGCCTGATTGTGCTAGCCTCGACATTTGAACAATCACTTCACTTTGTAGGTGATGACAGCATGATTTTTTTCATTGCACTTCTAACAAGCTATTTGCCACTCCTCGCTTGACTGCCTTAGGATGGCAACTGCAATACGGCAAAATACGCTTCACCGTTTCTTTGCCGTAGACCCAGCACAATCCTTGAACGCAATCTTTCAAAGCAAGACAATGAAGAAAGTCCGTAGACGCAGATCGCTCGTGAAAGAGAACTCAGGAGCCTGCTGTTTGATGAAATCAACCCACTCTTCAACACTGGGGTCCTCAAATACAAATATAAAAAGATCATCAACATAACGTTTGACTATCGCGCACGCTCCGGCCGTTGACTGTACTCACGGATGAACCTCATTATCTAACGCACCCAAATAAATTTCTGAAAGTAATGGAGCCAAGGAAGGTGCGCGTGCGATTGTGTAGAATAATATGTTTTTTCCTCTTCTTTTTCTTTCTTTTCTTTCATTTTTCTTTCTCTTTGTTTTTCTCTTTTTCGTTGAGTAAAGAACCTTTACTTGCGAGTCAGCGCTCTGTCCTGTCTGGTTTGTCTCTTCCTTTTTGTATCTTTGCGCTGTTTTATTCCCATTATGTATAGTAGGATAATTTATGTCACGTGACCTAACCTGACGTGTCATATACATATATTCAAATTGCCGTTTAAACTTGACGAAAAAGGAATGCCACGTGACACTATGTCGCGTGGTCAAAAAACCAATTTATTTTTCCGCAAAATATGGCGGGAAAATGTACCACATGCTCAGACGCCACGTCAACTATTTACCAATCGTTTTCTCCTCTAAATGTGGCGGAAAATCGATACCAGGTGAGCTATACACCGAGTAAGTTTCCCCGAATCACAAAGAGCTCTTGGGCTAGTTCATTTTTAATATTTACAATGTAGCGCAAAGACAAGACAGGAAGGAGCGTTCTTTCCTATCTCTCCCTTTTTTCGGTGTTTTCTTTGCACTACATTGTGAATATAAGTTTCCCCGCCTAATTTTGTGTGTGAAAGTCAGGTTACCTGACGTCACGGACATACACTAATTAGGTTTTCAAGCTTAATTTGGCGGGAAAATTTATGTCACATGACCCATCTAGCAGGTCATTTTCACCGAAAAATTTAGAAACTTTAGGTTCTCCACCAATCCCCGTAACTACTGTTTTATGTCTTCTAGAAACATTTAAAATGTTGATGCGAAGTGCTACATTTCATGCATCATACGGCTGAACGTGAAAGTCGCTGCCCATATGTGAAGTAAACTCACGCAGTAAACGTTAACATAAATACACAATAATTATTATAAAATGACTCTTGAAAATAAAATATTTATTATGGGACTAAATTAGAAATACAGTAAAACCAAGCAACCGTTTTATACCTAAGCCCCATGATCCAGGGGAAAACACCAGCCGAAAAGAAGGCTTTTTGTTTAAGGCTCGTCAAAATATTTGGGGCTGGAGAAAAACAGCCATTTCCGTTCAGTTCATAGTTTGTATTATATTTGTTCAGGCTCTGCCCATTAAAAACCACGCCCCAAGTGCCCAAGTCCGCACCTGATATCGCCACGCCACCGTTACATTCCGCACAAGTCGGTTCAGTATGGCAGCCAAACGTCAATCGATGCACACGCGAACACGGAATGTAAAACTAGCTAAAGCCACGCAATGTCCCGAATGCGTTTTGCTACCAAAGCGGCATCTCCAGCTTCGACTCCAAACAATGCTCCCAAAAAAAATCCGCGCAAAGCGCAGAAACCCCTCCCTTCATTTCGCTCAAAGATCATTTGTTTGAATCTCAGTCCCAACTTCCGGCTAGCGTCGTCGGAACTGCCACGGATTCACCAAGCGACCACTCGACCCACACAGCGCAGACATTCACAACGACATGTCCGACTTTTCCTAGCATCGCCGCGTTCACTTTAGCAGACGACATTCTGAAGATGCCGTCTGCAGCTGGTGGCATCTGACGCGTCGTTCGCTCTCGCCTCATCAGCACGGATTTAGAAAGGGATAATCTACGGTTACCCAGCTTGTTTCCACTGTTCATGAATTTGCATCCATTCTAGACAGATCAGGCCAAGTTGATGTTATTTTTCTTGACTTTAGCAAGGCCTTCGACTTGGTTCCCCACGGAAAGCTAGTTAGCAAACTTGAACGTATAGGTCTTCATCCCTTTATTGTTAGATGGGTATGTTCTTACTTACAGCGTCGTAAACAATTTGTCGAAATCAACAGTACCTGCTCAGAGATATTAGACGTAACATCTGGAGTACCACAGGGGAGCGTTCTTGGTCCTTTGCTGTTTTTAATTTATATAAACGACATATTTTCCGCCTCACACCTGTCTGTGAACATACGTTTATTTGCAGATGATTGCGTGTTGTTTAAACAAATATCTTCGCCTGACGATCAACAATTAATGAGCGCAAGCCGCATTGACATTCAAAGTTGGTGCTGTACGTGGGACATGAAGTTAAATTTTGAAAAAAACTGTTTATCTGCAAATTACAAATAAAAAAAAGACATTCAACTTCCAATACAGACTAAATAACATTCCAACCGCTCAGGTTGATGACTACAAGTACCTCGGAGGTATCATAAATAAAAACTTAAATTGAACGATATTATTATTAAAATTAGCGCAAAGACAAGGAAGGAAGACAGCAGGACAGGAAAGAGCGCTACTTACAACTGGTTTTAATAGAGAACGATGAGGAAGAAGTACAGTAGTAATGTTTTGATTGAAAAGAAAAGAAAAGAAAAGAAAAGAAAAAGGAAATTTAAAGGTGAAGAGCATGAAGGAAAATGATATAACAAGGTTGAAAAGACATTTTTTAGGTAAAAAGGTGAAGGTTGATTGTTTTAGATTGTACATCTGTGTACGTAGTAACGACGACAGCAGTAGCTGCACACAGTCATCCACGACGTCGTTTTCTTCCAGGACACCGATACTTCTGTGATCTGTGATCTTAAGGATGGAGAGACACTTTTCACGGTGACCTTGCTGCAGTTTTCTGTGCTCGAACCACCGCCGGTCACATTTCTCAGTGAAAGAGTTCGAGGTATTGTATTTCTCTCTTCGATAGGGCCACTGATGGAGCACTGATGCATTGGCCTGCTTTTCTTGTGATCATGTGTGCCTCGCAAATTTCCCTACTTGCTTTTTCGTTTAGACGTTTTAAGATTTTTGTGTTTTTGAATAATGGGGTGCAGTTGCAGTCCCGAACATGTACCGCGAGATGTCCTGCGGGTGATGCTTTCAGTGCGAGGTCATGTTCTCTTAATCTAACGTTAATACAACGACCCGACTGCCCGATATAGACTTGGCCACATGACAATGGTATTTCGTAGACCACTCTGCTGTTACATTCAACATACTTGTGCCGGTGATTAACTTGGCATCCTCCCTGTTCTCCTTTCGTGTTGTTTATTTTTGGGCAGAGTTTTTTTAGCTTGTCTGGTGCCGATAGTACTATCTGAACATCGTATTTGGATGCCACCTTCTTAGAGTGTAGCGCAAAGACAAAACAGGAAGGAGCGTTCTTTCCTATCTCTCCCTTTTTCCGGTGTTTTCTTTGCACTACATTGTGAATATAAGTTTCCCCGCCTAATTTTGTGTGTGAAAGTCAGGTTACCTGACGTCACGGACATACACTAATTAAGTTTTCCAGCTTAATTTGGCGGGAAAATTTATGTCACATGACCCATCTAGCAGGTCATTTTCACCGAAAAATTTAGAAACTTTAGGTTCTCCACCATTCCCCGTAACTACTGTTTTATGTCTTCTAGAAACATTTAAAATATTGATGCGAAGTGCTACATTTCATGCATCATACGGCTGAACGTGAAAGTCGCTGCCCATATGTGAAGTAAACTCACGCAGTAAACGTTGACATAAATACACAATAATTATTATAAAATGACTCTTGAAAATAAAATATTTATTATGGGACTAAATTAGAAATACAGTAAAACCAAGCAACCGTTTTATACCTAAGCCCCATGATCCAGGGGAAAACACCAGCCGAAAAGAAGGCTTTTTGTTTAAGGCTCGTCCAAATATTTGGGGCTGGAGAAAAACAGCCATTTCCGTTCAGTTCATAGTTTGTATTATATTTGTTCAGGCTCTGTCCATTAAAAACCACGCCCCAAGTGCCCAAGTCCGCACCTGATATCGCCACGCCACCGTTACATTCCGCACAAGTCGGTTCAGTATGGCAGCCAAACGTCAATCGATGCACACGCGAACACGGAATGTAAACTAGCTAAAGCCACGCAATGTCCCGAATGCGTTTTGCTACCAAAGCGGCATCTCCAGCTTCGACTCCAAACAATGCTCCCAAAAAACCGCGCAAAGCGCAGGAAACCCCTCCCTTCATTTCGCTCAAAGATCATTTGTTTGAATCTCAGTCCCAACTTCCGGCTAGCGTCGTCGGAACTGCCACGGATTCACCAAGCGACCACTCGACCCACACAGCGCAGACATTCCAACGACATGTCCGACTTTTCCTAGCATCGCCGCGTTCACTTTAGCAGACGCCATTCTGAAGATGCCGTCTGCAGCTGGTGGCATCTGACGCGTCGTTCGCTCTCGCCTCATCAGCACGGATTTAGAAAGGGATAATCTACGGTTACCCAGCTTGTTTCCACTGTTCATGAATTTGCATCCATTCTAGACAGATCAGGCCAAGTTGATGTTATTTTTCTTTACTTTAGCAAGGCCTTCGACTTGGTTCCCCACGGAAAGCTAGTTAGCAAACTTGAACGTATAGGTCTTCATCCCTTTATTGTTAGATGGGTATGTTCTTACTTACAGCGTCGTAAACAATTTGTCGAAATCAACAGTACCTGCTCAGAGATATTAGACGTAACATCTGGAGTACCACAGGGGAGCGTTCTTGGTCCTTTGCTGTTTTTAATTTATATAAACGACATATTTTCCGCCTTACACCTGTCTGTGAACATACGTTTATTTGCGGATGATTGCGTGTTGTTTAAACAAATATTTTCGCCTGACGATCAACAATTAATGAGCGCAAGCCGCAATGACATTCAAAGTTGGTGCTGTACGTGGGACATGAAGTTAAATTTTGAAAAAAACTGTTTATCTGCAAATTACAAATAAAAAAAAAGCCATTCAACTTCCAATACAGACTAAATAACATTCCAATCGCTCAGGTTGATGACTACAAGTACCTCGGAGGTATCATAAATAAAAACTTAAATTGGACGACCCATATAAAAAATACATCCTCGGCAGTCTTCAAGAAGTTGGGTTTTTTGAGGCATAAGCTGAAATACGCTACTCCAAACGTAAAATTACTGGCTTACGATTCATTCGTTAGATCTAAACTAGGATATGGTAGTATTACGTGGGACCCTCATACGAAATCTAATTCTGAAATATTGGAACGAGTTCAAAGACGTGCTGTAAGGTTTATATACGGAAAATTTAAGAGAACTGATTCGCCCTCACTTTTGATGCAAACCAACAAAATACGAACTTTAGAGCACCGTCGATGGATAGCCCATTTGAAGTTTCTGCACTCTCTTTTTATACGAAAACTGTCCTTGGATCCAGATTACTACTTAAAGCCGCTTTCTACGTGACGAACTAGGCACCATTAACTCCATACTTTGCACGCACTAACCTGTTTATATTTTGGTTTTTTCCTCGTACAATTGAAGAATGGAATTCTCTTTCTTGTTCGGTTATTTCATCTTCGGATTTTGCTTCATCATTAGAACAGTTATTATATTGGTGTTTTTGTATTTCGATGTGTTTTGGTGTTTTGATATTTAGTGCTTACATGCTTCGGTATTGTGCTTCTTTGCTAGTTACTTGTTTTGCTGTATCGTACCGCCTCTTTCCTATTTTGTGCCGATTTGTATGCCCTATTTCTTGTATTGTTGTTATGTTTTGTACGGGTTCTTGCGTTTGTACCCTGCCCATCCTGCTTGGACCACGTGTGGTCTGCAGTATTTAATAAATAAATAAATAATAAATAAATAAAGCGCCTCGTTGCCATGATGACTTTGACCATAGGAGACGACAATGACAAGCAGGAGCGTACTTGTGCTTCTACGCCGTGCTTTCTATACGTGGAACGTAAGCAAAGGAAGTCCGAAATAACGACTTGACTCAAAATACTGCTTTTTACAAGCGCCTACTATTTCGACCAAAGATACACAAAACGTATGATTTAACTGGCAATTTTGAGGAAGTTTTTTTTCATTAAAGCATGAGGCGAAACTACCGATGTGCGGACAAATTAATTATACTCTTTGTTAAAGGGTCAATGGTGTTCGCGCTGCCGTATATTCAACAGGGCGAAAAACAACGCACAAGGCAAAAACATTCTACAAAGGAGAAATACGTAAAACTGAATAGTCTCTACAACTTCCGTATAACAAACGCGTAGTGCTAAATTTTCGACGTAACCTAAAGGAAGGCCAACCCCGGAGAAAGGGTTGACACCAGTCTTACACCCTTATTATGCTGAGGTTGGTGTTTAATAAGTGTGAATACAAGCCATTGTTGTATTCTGGGCGCGTCTTTTGTAGATGCCGTAGGGATTCCAGCACGACCACCTTGCCACTTACTAGATGTTTATCTAGTGCGGGTGTAGGAGAGTAAGGATGATAGAGCTATGGTGCTTAGAGCCCACCCTTGACCGTTGTGTCTACCGCATCATTATGTGTGGTCCCTCGATTTGCACCTAATGACATCACACATGTTTCATGCTGTTTTGTGGAGGTATCCTGACGGTAGCACAACAGCGCAGATGGATAGGGCAGACGACTGTCCTATTATAGATTTCGCTCTGGAGCCAAACAGCCGATGAAAACTAAGGCACACATAATATGGGACGCCGCGACGATTGCGAGCCTTGCGTGTGCTCACCTTTTTTGTCAGATTTTTTACAAACTACCGCCTGAATTGGGATATCTGATACAACGACGCACAGGTTCCCATAATTCGATTGCTTGCCATTTCGGAACCGCTTTCGAGGCACGGGAAGAAAACGGCGTACAAGCTCGTCTTTTCTTGACGCACCTAGTATGGCCGTTCACTCACCAGATGTACCCCCGTGCTTTTGTTTCCCCCTGATCTCACCCAATGATGGTGAGAGCTTTTTCTCTTCCTCATCGTTCGTTTCGTAGGCCTTCGTTATGTTTCCATCTGGCGGGCATGCGATATCATCCCCGTTCTAAGCCGTCAAAGACGCGTTTTTCAGCACTTCGCCGCCCAATAGGATGCAAAACGTACATGTCGAAGTTTCGAGGCATCGTAACATAGTGACAAACAAAAAAAAACAAAAAAACCCAAATTTACAGACGCAAACAGGCACACACCCTTAGCTCCGACAAGGCAGTACCCCACCGGGAGAGAGGTAATGCAATTACTTAAACAAGATCCGCTGTTTAAATAACTTCTCGGAGAAGTACGTAATTGGTTTGTTGCTGATGTGTGTCTCGTTTGGAAACAGATTACATCAAGCTATGACTGTATTTCATTTACATTACCTCTTTTTTGTTTTGATTCACCCATGTATGACTGTGCCTGTAAACGGCAAGGGAAATACTTGTTTTTTCAGAAAAGAGTTCCGACGTGACTAAAGGTGAAACTAAAACACACGCAACTTGGAATAAAACATAAATACATTATGCGAGTCATGAAGGCAGGGACACGCCTTGAAGAATAGAAAGATAAGCCGTTCAAGAGGGAGCTTCTAAAGTGCAGAGTTAGATTTTCAAAAAGATAAATTTCGAAATAACACAACCACCATGACGACATTTTCACGATTAGGAATCAGAAGGTTCGCTAATTCTCGCGAATCGGAATCGAAGAAGACAAATATGTTTAGTACGATGTCGAAAAATACCAGCTAAACGAAAACTGTACGATCATGTTCCTGAGCGAAAATATGTCATTATACGGGCATGTGTACACTTACAGATTACAAAAATTGAATAAAAATGTGGCTGTTATAAATCTCGACGGTAAATGTTTCATCGCGTTCCTCATGATCTGTTTGGTGAAGCAGAAACTTAATGACTAGGTTATCAAATTACCAGGGTTGCAACAAATATTTCGCTACATGTAGAGGCACTACACACTTGTGCTGATGCTCAAAACGCCTGAGACATATGTGCAAGAAATTTAACGTGAAACCGGGATTTTCCCGCGCCTTGCCGAAATTTAGTTCTTAAAAGTTACTTCTCTTTCAGGCATGCTACGCCGCGACAATTTATGGAAATGTTGATAGCTTCAGCAAAACATTCGAGTGAATATGGATGGCACTGACTATTTCTGGGGTGTCCCTTGAATAAAGTGGGCAGCGACCGGTGTTTACCAACCTCAACGTGATCCAGTGGTTTCCCAATAGTCCGAATCCAGAGATCCATTGGCTCATCAGGATTTGTGCTGCTGAAGATTGGACTGGTCTCGGTGGCACCGTACATGATCTGAAATGTCACACCATTGTGAGGCATCAGGTAGCAATCCAATGAAACAGGAAAGCATGTTATAGTGAAGAAACGGCTTAAAATTTGTTAACATACGTATAAACCTTCAGCGTTCATCCTTGTTCTGACCCGTTCCACAAGGGCAGGATTACATACGGACCCGGCCATGATTGCTGCGAAATAAATTAGAAATGCCAAAAAGCATTCAGGACATAATTGTGAAAAGAGGTAATTACAGGTAAGAGAACAGAGGGTGGGATGAAAACTAACTTAGAAAAAAGACGAACGAGGACGTGGCAATTACAGCGAAGCCGTCACCATAAGAAAACTCTTTATGTATGGACCACAACAAAGCGGCGGTAGAATATGCATGGCAGTCTTATTAGAGTATTGACACCAACCCCAGGATGCTTTTAAACGCTAGAATGGGAACCGAGTGAAAAAAAAGGCGTCGCAGCCGTCGTTATGTATGTGCTACCGATTACTTCAATGTTGTGACAGCGTTCGGCAGCACGCTAATTTATTAGGTATTATACAGGGAATGCCCATGTTACACTAGACAAGACCAGTTCTTCAGGGGCGATTTTATATAAAAAAGTGCAGGAAAAAGTTAAGTTTCAAACACTTCTAAAAAAAAATAAGCTCGGAAAATTCAACTTTAGGACAAAACTAGAAACCGCTTTTAACTTTTCTTTTTTTAATTTTCGGATTCCCTTTCACTTTGAATGACCAAAGACGTATTTTGGTGTTTATGCGATCGTCACAGGTCAAGCATTGTAGAGATTCACCAGACTCAGATACCTTCCGCATGAAGAAGATTCTTTTTGCACGGCTTTCTAAACTGCATTGAATGCAAATGTTAAAAAAAATTATTAAGATTTACAAAAAATATTTAGAACCTGGCCTTTTTGACGATAATTGACCAGATTTGGATGATACAATTTGTAAGGTTCAATTTCATGACATATATGAAATTACCGCTTGATCATGTACCTATTTGCAAGTACAATATTGTTAGAGACAAATATCTTATCTTGGCTGAAAGGGCCCTTGAATATAAGGAGAAACAAAAGCAAGTAAAAAATTCGACATCAATTTGTTTTAAAAGGCCATTTTTAAATATTTTTGTGTTTGTTTGCATAAAGAAGCCGCGAAACGAAAACATAAAAAAACACATGCAATATATTGTTCGAATTTGTAAATACGCTGATTAGAAAAGACGAATTATTTGAACTTAGATTTCAAAATACAAGGATAGGTCATGAGTCATTTGTTTATCATCATTAAATATTTAATGACACTTACTCAAAGTGGCTGGCTTCAATTTAACAAATGACGAAGCTTATTATGTATAATGTATGATGGTTTCAATATACATGTTCATCCTGTTTACTTAAAGGAACTTCCGCAAGGAAAGCATTTTATTAATTCAGTAAAAAAAATCAAGAGTTTATAAGTATACCTACATGAAAGTCTTGTTCAGAATACTGTAGCATTAGGGGCAACTATTACTCATGGGCCGAGAAGCCTAGCGCGAAATTTCGTCCTTTTCCAACTGCCGTTTCTTCCCGTAAGGTAAGGCTAACGAGAAGCCTGGCTTGCTTAACCCTTTCTAATTTTGTTCCCTAAAAAATATCGCATCGGTTGTTTTGGTCATTTTTGTACAACTTTAGAGCCTACTGTTCAACCTACGTGGTGTCGTTTTGATCTCAGATCATAACCTAGCATGGCGAAGTTATACCATCTATTGCATGGTCAATTTTAGCTTTGAGTAGCGGGCAATAGATCAATATTTGGGTTACTTAGTGGCAGCGCAACGTTTCATGAGAACCGTACAAACAATTACATAATAAACTAATAACGCAAGTTCAGGAGAACTCTTTTTGTGACCTCAAAGCGACGTTAAAATGGGTTAACGTTTGGCTGTTAAGTCTTAACAAATAACTTTACATAAAATTGAGGGAATATCCCTATTTCCAGTTTTCGTCCACAAGTCGTCTACCCAATGTTATAAACATGTCTAAAAGCTTTCTGGTATTCTTTTACGTAGCAGCAGTGGGCCACAAATTTTACATCACTTTTTGTAAAGAAATGTATTTTAGTCTTCAGGGGCGACTATCTGAACAAAGTCATATGCATGTTCAGTTTTTTTTAGTTCCGTCCACCTGATGTTTTTCCAGGAGGTTTGATGCTTGAGTGATCTCCACACGTCGTGACACGCACCTTACACTCCCAGCATGACGTCACAGCACGTATGGCTCACCATCCCTACTCCAAAGGATAGAATGCTCTAAGTTTTGTCAAAACATTCGGTAATGCCAATTAAAGACGAAAGCTCAAATCACTAACCGGTTCCTTAATGCTATGTTAAACAAATAGCTAAGCATTGAAAGTAATGTTGTACCCCGCATTAACGGATCCTTCCTGTGACATTAAATCCTCCGTGAATTTGAGTTACCAGATATTAGATGCAATTGTATGTACACACGTCCTGTGCACGGTTTCCTTTTTCGAATAAAAACAAATGAATGTCAGTAGGTATAGACAAGTCTACATTCTTACAGGGCTTATTGTGCGTGGAAAAGCGAGAGTTGAAGGCAGAATTGTTATGCTAGGGCTGTCGGCACATGAAAAATACTTGGTTTCACTCAATTAAGCTAATATTTCGCACAAACCTTTGAAATGGAATTGTCGCAAACTTTTGAATTCACATAAGCGAATTTAAGGAATACATCTATTGGTGATTTAAATTTGTTGTAGGTAACAAATGGGGCATGAGTACGGAAACCTTAATATCTTACACATAACATCCCGTCTACGCATCAGAACTTCAAACATTTCGTAGTTTTTAAGCGCATGGATTGTAGTGTCCATTCTATATAACAGACACGATTTTTATGGGGATGTTTTAGACTATACCGATGGCTCCTTACGCAAAAAAAGAAAATCCTTAAACAGACGATTACACAATTTTAATGCTGGTGCTGGTGAAGGCGAGCGGGTTGAACATGAATACACAAAATTGAAAGAATAAAACACGGAGGACAAGCACAGGACAACCACTTTCTTTCCTTCGCACGAATTTGCATTTTTGTTTTAAATTCTACATTTACATTAAATCTTACCAAAAGGGATGGAGTAACTGTCACATTCTTGTGAAATATCGCGGTTCCGTTGTGTTAGAGCGAAGACCAGAACCGGGAATGTTTCGCGTTTTGCAGCCGCAGCCTCAAAATGTGCAAATATATGCTCTACCTAATGCTATATTTGATGAATATTACCGTTTCACCACGAATAAAAGCGTCAGAAACTCCACATCATAAACAAAGTTGTATTATATTTTGTCTTAGTGGCGCCATCTGCACGAGGTGAAAAAACAAAGAGTTTCCTCCCTCGAAAAGACCCCGTCGCAACTACGTCAGTCTGAACTTCCTCAAGGACAAGGAAGCTCTTCGCTCTCTCTCTCTCTCCCCCCCCCCCCCCTCTCGCAATCTCCCTCTCACTCAGACCAACCTTCAAGGTGTACATGTAAATCGTAAGTAGACGCCGAGCGCGCTGGAGGCTCTGAAACATTATCCAACCGGATTCTACGTGTCTCCATTGCACTTCACTGCGCACGTGTCTCAGAAGATGGCGAAAGAGTCGAGAGCGGATGGAAGCTTCTGACACGTGAAGTGTTTTAGCTTTTTGTTTCTGAAAAAGCAACGTGCGCGTGCAATTTCTTTTAGTTCTTTAATCCAGACGTGACAGGGTACAACTGCCACAATTATTTCATCGAAGTCCAAACATTTTAGCATGGCCGCATTAAAAGTGTCTCTCTTTCCAAAATTTATGTTGAAACTTTTACTTTTAGTCGTAGAGTTTCCTCTTCTATTCAAACTCGTTTTTCGACAATATAACTTTATTTGAGCATAACGATAGAGTGCTTGATGAATGGGCATTTGTTCAAGTTTAAATTTTATATATTATTTACGAAATAAAATTAAATATTGCACCATTTATTGTGGTCCAAACCTGGTAACTTATCGCCAAAAGCGCCGGGTTCTTAATTTTGATTATAAACAAATAAAAACAATAACAACCTTTTTATCAACATGTTGCGCTTTAAATGTAATTTATAAATCTATGTAAAACATTTTTATAGTTTTTTTTTTTTCAGGAGGGCGTCAGAGTCCTTAGATGCTACCAAATACGCGATCTGTGACTTAGGCCCAAATTCCAGAGCTCGACTTTGGTCGTGTAGAAATAAAAAACTAGAAAATTAGAAACATGATGCAAACACGGTTTTCAGTTTTGTCGTAGTAAATAATTTTGCCGTTATATCTATATATATTTTTTTTATTCAAAAGCTTTTGAGACATGATCAATCTTCTCCACGATTCTGAATCAAATTGCGATTATACATTCATTAGACAAGTACTCAGGAAGTGCCTGATCGAGCAGTCCCGCTCCACCACATTTTTCAGTCATGGTCGAAACAAATACAAACACAGGAGGGCGTGCCGAACGGATGAATGCAGGGATGCGACTGAGTTCTTTAGATCGAGCGGCGACTTACACGATCTAAACAGAGTTTTTTTTTTTATTTTACATTTATTTGACATAAAGTTATATATGTAGAGATTTATTTTGAAAAGCTGCATACAATCCGTACGACTCTGGCGCCCCTCTCCAACCGGGTGCCCACTCCTTCCGCCCTACGGGTCGCCGAAAATGGAATAAGAAAATATTCATTCCTCCCTCAACCTAGGCCAGCAGTCAGATCATTTCTTCCTGGTTATCCTCCACCTAGCCCACTTCTATGTTTCCCTCACAACCATGGAGCCCAGTGCTTTTGGTAAATTAGTCGCACCCTCAGCGACTACGGCCTGAAGTTTCTTACTGTAAAGTATCCAGTGCTCAGCCGTCTGCTCCTCCTCTCCACAAGCTCCACGCGCCGTATCTACTTCATGATATCTAGCTCTATATGACTGAGTCAGCAACACTCCCGTCCTCGCCTCGAGAAACAGCGAGATCCACCAAGAATTGTCAAACATTGACTCATTCTTTATGTCCTTCTTAAACGATCTCTAGAGTTCGAAAGCCAATTTAGTCTGCATGCCTGCTTTCCATATATCCCTTTCAGTTCTCTCAAATCTCTTCTGAACCTTTATTTTCAGATCTGCATTCATGCTACTGCCCGCATATTTAATTCTAAGTTTTTATGTCCGCTTTCTCCTTTTCGTATCGACGCTTGTCATTTGTAAATACTTAAGAAATCTTCGTGTCCATCCTTGTGCATCTATTTCTCTTCGGCTATCATGAAATTCTATCTTACTGCTAGCTTCCGTGCCCCCGAATGAGGACCTTCACATAACGCTCTGCAGACCTTGGTTCGGTGCTTTACTATGTACTCCCAGATCACTCTGCCTACTCCGCGTTGCTTTATTTTTAGCCTTGTCTGGACGTCCGATTTTATGCACAAAACTGCGTACGCAAAAAGTCAGGCTCGGAGCTATAACTCCTTTCCAAATCTCCCTCATCACCTCATACCTGTTATACTTCTAAAGCGCTATATTTTTTAAAGCAGCTGTATTTCTGTTGCCCGTACCAGTTACACATTTTGCATGTTCATTGAGGTATTCTATGTCCTCGTTAATCAATATTCCTAGATACGTGTACTAATCCACTCGCTCAAACTCTAATCCTTGAATATTTTGATTTCCAATTCTGTCACCAATGAACACCATGACCGATGATTTGTCACCACTGAATTCCAAGGCTAACGTGTTGAAATATGCGCCCCATTTATACATTAACGACTGAAGCTTTATGTTGCTATCGGCCATTAGCACTATGTGAACAGCATACATCAAACCTAGTAATGACTGTTTGATATTTTTGACCTTGTATACAAAGTAAAGAACACTTTTTTTTAACTTTTTGTTTTTAAAATTTATTGCGCTGCAGTCATGAGCATGTTCTGCAGGGAGGTGGCAGGGTTTTTTAGTCAACGCCCCAATACCGTGCCCCGGATTCCGGTCGACCGGCCATAACCGTGTCACCCTATAAGGTTCTGGTTTAACCACTACACAATATAAGCGATGTTGCCCTAGAACATTCAAGACTACAGATAGCTAAGGAAAAGCCGATGTCGGACACGAACTGTTGACTTTTGTCTCCATTGTTCCAATAATTTGTTTCTGCCTTGCCCCATTAGAAATGTTTGCCCCATTAAAGTTTTATTTTTAGTTTTACTATCCTTTGTTATTCGAGGCTGTATGTCGCAGGGACAGTAGCATGGCCGTGCAGTGGCACGTAGCCCACGCTGATAATGCTTGCAGCAGCGACGCCACTTTTTTATACCGAAGGAATGTCTTTGTAGCTGCCTCATAAAAATCATCTCCCCCATTTCTGCTCAATATTGTAAAGAAACATGCCAGTCCGACACGTCCATGCTGCCTTTAGGGCATTTCGTTGTCCAGGGGTTTCGCCCTTCAAGGCTAGCTCACATACTCGACGATCCGACCGTTCGCCATGTGACGCGTTAGAAAGATGGCCGTATCCCACAAAGTGACGTTCGCTCTCGTGACGCTGGGACTGCCTGACATCAGGCGGTTCAGACATGGACAATATGTTTCGTCTTCCATGCTTTATCCGATCTCATTTATGTCGCTAGCCCCCACAGAATGTTATCATTTGTAACTAGTAACAATTTGGCCACCTTCTCTTCCCCTGCTTCTCCTCCTCTCCGGTACTGCGGGTCCTACTCTCCTTTTATGTGCATGCATGAGTCATATATGTTTCCTCTTCTGCGTCATTGGGCTACGGGTGGTGTGATATGCAGTTGTCTAGGTGGATACGGGGAAGTCGCATTTGACACCGAGAAGGGAGACGCTCGCTGGTAGTTCTCTGGTTGTGTTTACACAGCGGCACAGTATATCAAGAGCATTGAGCTGATCAAGCTGGATATTACTGAACAGAACCGGTGGCGCACCGAAGATCAGCGCGTTCGTCATGCCAATAAGACGCTAAAAAAGAAGTAGAATATCGCTTCACTTGGGGCCGAGAAGCAGTGTGGGCTCGTGTTCCTACGACTAAAAGCCGAGTGTGGGAACGAGGTCCGTCTCAATTGATTCATAAGGCTATGGTATTCACATAAAACACGTTTAAGTTCCAGAAAGCACCACTAAAACCAAGTCTCATCTGATATTTAATGATTTTATTCTTGTTTAAATTCGCACCTGAGGTTCAAATAAACTGGAAAATATGTGCAAAAAACAACCGGAACACGTACAAAAATTAGAAAGTTGAACGGATAGTTCCACACATTGTTTTAATAAAGAAACCACAGGAGTGTGTTTGCGATATGAGTATAGTTATGTGCTTTTAACGAGACTAGGGGTGTGCGAATATTCGAAACTTCGAATACTTTGCGAATAATGCTTGCTATTTGATTCGATTCGCTTCGAACTTTCGCTGTTTGAAGTATTCGAGCTCTTCGAATACTTCAGAAGCTACGAATAAGGCGGAACTCGCCGATTAGTGTCAACTCGCGGTCGAGTTCCCTGTCTTGTTTTTGTACTGCGCAATATCGTTTTGAGCTTGGCAAACCCAAAAAGCCAACCTAAGTTCCTATCTCTTTTTTTTTTTTTTTGTATGAAGCACTGGAATGTTATTTGCGGTAGCTCGATCTGTCCTACGCTTGCCATGATGTCTGGATTCCCAAGTTGGAGAAGTGGTCGTGACGCAAACGCTGCGATAGATTTGGTGAAGTTTGCAACGGCACGTGCATTGTCGTGAGCACAAGCGCGACGGACCACTCTCACTACAATGGATTGGGATATGGATTTACGGCTGACCTCGACTATCGGCGATATCTGGCTCGTGTTATTTTCTGCTTGATTTTCCGGATCATCAGTTTGCCGGTATTCTTTTTATTAGTAATTTCTACCCGTTTTCCCTGATAAAAGTGAGACTTGGTCCCTCCGCAAAAAAAAAGAACAACAAAAAAACAATGTATTTTTAATTTATTGCTTTTTTGAGCCGCCCTCTATCGGTGGAAGTGTTCCACACGGAAAGGGGTGGCGCAAAGTCAGGGCGGCTGTGCGGCGGAATCGCACGACCAGCACGATCTCCAAAAAAATTGGGTTGTGCGTATGTTTATACAGCCTAGAACTTGGCATGCCTCCAAGGGCGATGAGTCTCCCAGCTGTAGATGAGGAATTTAGAAAGTGCAGTACAACCCGTACAACCGCTAGCCTGTGGTCTTTAACTTGCATCACGCAGTAGTGATACACGACCGCACGTTGGTGCGATGCCCATCTAGATAAAAACGGACAGGGGTGGGGATTGAACCCAGGATCTTGGGTTCCGCAGCGCGAGCTTTCGCTTGACGTGCCTCGAGCTGGTGTGCGCTAGCCTACTCGGCCACCGATCCCCCCATAACGATCTCCAACTCTGGTGTGGCCTGTCGACCCGCCTCCATTTGTTTACTCAGTTGATAGGGTTGTGCGAATATTCGAAATTTCGAATGGTCGTTTCGAATAATTCACTATTCGATATCCGCTCCGAGAAGAACTGTACTATTCGCGTTTTTCGAAGTGATGATGGCGGCGGGTTAGCCCCGTTGAGTGCGCTTCTTACCGAGCACCGCTGCACTGCGGAGAAGCAATACCCGCAGAAGCGGGCTCCGCGGGTGTTGCTTTTCTGCATTACATCAGTGCATTGGAAGAAGGGCACTCATCGGGGTAACCCGCCGAGATAAACACTTGGAAAAGTATGAATATCGCAAATGCATGCTCGGAAGCAAAGCAAGCATTCAAAGCGGGATGGTGCACGCGCGCGGGCTGTATATGCAAATAAATGGAAACTTTGTGAATGTGCATATTTACGTTGTAGTAAAAGTTTCAAAATTAAACTGACTGTTATGCAAGAGTATGCAGTGTTAGGCAGAGATGCCCTTACAACCGGCATTCGTCATGCACGATTCTTTTTTTTTTGACACGGGATTAAAGAGACAATATTTTATAAAGCAAGGTTCCTAAATTCACTCAATTGGGTATAGTTAGCCATCTCTGAAGGATTCATTTTATGCCTAATCCGTCATTTACTTGCCATCCCAAGAGATCAGACCTTCTGAGGTCACAGTTCATAAATATAGATAGATTAAACTTAGCTTATAAATTAACAAGTGGAACACCCTTCACACGTTTAGCTGGGTTTTCGTCTATGCATTATGCAATGGTAGTGAAAGACGTGGAAAAACTATTCGATATTTGAATCGAAAATATTTGACCAAAATCACTATTCGCTTCGAATTCGCTTCGAACTCAAAATCCACTATTCGCACAAGACTACGGCGGTTTACGTTCACGTGGTTGCTTTCACCCGCTTAAAAAGATTTTGCACGAAGTCGGTACGGCTGCACGACGTGGACTTCAACTTTGTATTGGGGCTTGCTGACCCGCCACACCTTGTGTATTTTTGTTTACGTTCACGTAGTTGCGTTTGTCCGCGACGCGATCTCCGACTGCGTTGTGGCTTGCCGACCCGCCTCCACCTGTACTTTCATTTACGTTCTGGAACTTCCCTCCTTGAATGGTGTTTTACTGACTGATATTTTATTTCATCTGTTTGTTATTGGTCACATGTGTGACATTTTTCTTATTGCAATAAAATTGTCCTTTTCATATATATTGTCGAAACAAAAAAATTCCAGTTGTGTTTTGATGGAGCATTCTTGTTTAAGAGGCAACACTGCTTCTAGAGCTTTTTTATATATATATAACTTGTGACTCAATTAAAATTAAAGTTGCATTGTTAAATCACCATTACAATCTGACTACAATTATGTACTTGGTTCTGATGTAACTTAATTAGTTTGTTAGCATTGAAAATTTAAATTGCGAAGTTTATGCGAAGGATTAAGACAAATTGAAATACTGAAATAAAAAATTAACATATATCAGTGAACTAAAAGGTATGTGGAATACAATAAGGCATAAATGAAAGCCCTAGTGTGCTTTATAAACGTTTTGGGACACTTCTCAACTTTCCAGTTTCAAAATAATTTATTGCAGAATACCCACAAGGCACCTAAAAAAAGCCAAATGCCGTATTTATTATATTTGTACCCCTTATTGCAAATGTCACATACACCTACCAGAGAAAGGTAAAATATGAAGGCTAGATAAGTGCATGTTAAGACACGGCTTCCATAAAAGAGTAAAGGGTGTAAATAGTTTACTCAGAAATAATATAAAAAAAATCCTCTGACACATTTTACTTCGTTTCCAAGACAATATTTTAAGATAAGAGACCTATTTAATAAAAATCATTCAGGACAAGACGATAAGTGCCTGCCAATCTTCAAAAACCACAATTTAAAAAACAATGTGTTTTTTTGTATATTTTTGCCTCAAAGAGCAGTGTCTCCCCTTAATTCACACCAAATAGAAAGTATTTATTTTCAAAAATGTCCGTATTCTGAAATATTCCATTCGATTCGATTCGTAACCTTTACTATACGATTCGATTCGCTTCGAGAGATTTTGATATTCGCACACCTCTAAGCGAGACACCGGGGGAAGGTTACGAATAAACGATGTGTCATTTTAATTCGTATAATTTTTTTTTTATTTCTTTGTTGTTGACGAATATGTTCTTGTTGTGGGGTTGCCTCAGACGGGATGATGGCAAGGCTGACTTCGGCTTGGTCAACAGAAATAGTAGAGAAGCACAAGGACACACCGGGGGAAGGTTACGAATAAACGATGTGTCATTTTAATTCGTATAATTTTTTTTTTATTTCTTTGTTGTTGACGAATATGTTCTTGTTGTGGGGTTGCCTCAGACGGGATGATGGCAAGGCTGACTTCGGCTTGGTCAACAGAAATAGTAGAGAAGCACAAGGACACACCGGGGGAAGGTTACGAATAAACGATGTGGCATTTTAATTCGTATAATTTTTTTTTTATTTCTTTGTTGTTGACGAATATGTTCTTGTTGTGGGGTTGCCTCAGACGGGATGATGGCAAGGCTGACTTCGGCTTGGTCAACAGAAATAGTAGAGAAGCACAAGGACACACCGGGGGAAGGTTACGAATAAACGATGTGTCATTTTAATTCGTATAATTTTTTTTTTATTTCTTTGTTGTTGACGAATATGTTCTTGTTGTGGGGTTGCCTCAGACGGGATGATGGCAAGGCTGACTTCGGCTTGGTCAACAGAAATAGTAGAGAAGCACAAGGACACACCGGGGGAAGGTTACGAATAAACGATGTGTCATTTTAATTCGTATAATTTTTTTTTTATTTCTTTGTTGTTGACGAATATGTTCTTGTTGTGGGGTTGCCTCAGACGGGATGATGGCAAGGCTGACTTCGGCTTGGTCAACAGAAATAGTAGAGAAGCACAAGGACACACCGGGGGAAGGTTACGAATAAACGATGTGTCATTTTAATTCGTATAATTTTTTTTTTATTTCTTTGTTGTTGACGAATATGTTCTTGTTGTGGGGTTGCCTCAGACGGGATGATGGCAAGGCTGACTTCGGCTTGGTCAACAGAAATAGTAGAGAAGCACAAGGACACACCGGGGGAAGGTTACGAATAAACGATGTGGCATTTTAATTCGTATAATTTTTTTTTATTTCTTTGTTGTTGACGAATATGTTCTTGTTGTGGGGTTGCCTCAGACGGGATGATGGCAAGGCTGACTTCGGCTTGGTCAACAGAAATAGTAGAGAAGCACAAGGACACACCGGGGGAAGGTTACGAATAAACGATGTGTCATTTTAATTCGTATAATTTTTTTTTTATTTCTTTGTTGTTGACGAATATGTTCTTGTTGTGGGGTTGCCTCAGACGGGATGATGGCAAGGCTGACTTCGGCTTGGTCAACAGAAATAGTAGAGAAGCACAAGGACACACCGGGGGAAGGTTACGAATAAACGATGTGTCATTTTAATTCGTATAATTTTTTTTTTATTTCTTTGTTGTTGACGAATATGTTCTTGTTGTGGGGTTGCCTCAGACGGGATGATGGCAAGGCTGACTTCGGCTTGGTCAACAGAAATAGTAGAGAAGCACAAGGACACACCGGGGGAAGGTTACGCAGTATTTGTACGCATTTTCCTTGAGCTGTACTTGTCGTGTAATACGACGGATTATCACCCTTGCATGGAGTAGCTGCGAAGGTCGTGCAAGCGGCGAGCGAGTATACTCCGTTTCACCTTATGTTGTACCACAGCGAAGGCTAGAAGCGCGAGCTCATAGCGTTGGCAGCTGCCCTTGGTGCACGAGAGCTTGTGCCGCCGAGGTGTGCCATAGAGCAAGGAGCTCGCGCTTGTAGCCTTTCCTGCGGTAGAACACAAGGTGAAACTAGGGTGCCTTCATGTGCGCTTTGCTTGGGGTGATGACATCTGGCCATTTTGTTTCAAACGCTTATTTTTATTTTTTGTTCTGAAGCGCGTGAAAGAGCGTGTCCCAGCACGCGCTCGTGGCGCTGACTGTGCTACGGCGACATTTTGTTTCCTGCGATTTCTTTGTATTTTCCCTGTGAGCGCGTGCTGTCGGCATCGGGTACTACAAACGATGGCATCTCCCTAAACAGAAGGTCATTGAGGCACCCTAGGTGAAACATAGTATAGCCCTGACTGGCATGACTGCACCCGCTGCAGGAACGCTCGTGCCGCGTGATCCAAAGCAACTAGCTCGCGCTTTTAGCACTGCCGTCGACAACATTCTGGTTTTTTTTTCAGTGTTAATTGTAAAAAAGAAATCTCGTAAATACCGCCAAATGCCCCAACAAAAAAAAAATGTCCGAAAAAGAAAGCAAGTTCACACTGTGGTTCAAACCCACGACCGCTTCCGCATAAGACAGACTTCAAAACCACTAAGCTACGCTATAACTTCGGAAATCTCGCTTTGACAATTCATTTTATACGAGACTTTCGGACGGCACTTGAACGCTCTGCAAACGTGCCGTCGAACGGTACTGTAGTCACTACGAATCTTCTTTTGCAACAGGAGTGACCGACGGCACCGGGCGAACGAAATTGAAAAACACTGTCTCTGGATGTCGGCAATTGATACAAGACGAGCACAGGCGGCACGTCGACACACACCAGCGAGTACACCGCCACGCCGCCGAGCACCCGACCACGCGCACACACTCGCCGACCGACCGACGTTTCAAAATGCAGTCGGCGGCATTCAAAATAGAACGTGTTTATTTCAAAGAACACCAAATAGAATTTGGACGTCCGTGACGTCATTGGCCGCCCCCCCTGGACTTTAAATCTGTGCCGAAAATACGCACCCAGTATTAGTTGACCACAACAAATAACCGAACTCAATGTTTGCAAGTTAGATATGCACAGGTATGTTGTGGCCGGCTTTTAGTGTTCTATTCCTGCGTCAGACGTTCCCGGTGATATCCTTCAACCGAAGAACACAGGTCACCTTTGCAAATGTTCACGTTCTGGACAGTTCCGTATCCCCCACCTCCACGATCCGTCTTCGGCGATCAACGTGCTTTAGCCACTTCAACCGCAACTGTCAGCAAAGGCGCTGCCCAGTTGACGTTCAGAGTCGGAGAAGAGAAGACAGGCTCTTTTTCTACGTCACCGAGCTAAAGAGATCAGACGAGCGCCCCTCGTTGCCAGAACCAGCCGCAATCGCCGCCGGCGTCAGCGAAGATAGGCTAAGCGTGGAGCTCCCGCCACAGTAGCTTCCGATTCCACGGCTTCCGTTGTCGCGGAGACGCGGCGGCGTGGCGGAGGAGCTGGCGCTACGGCAGCTCGTTCTACGGTTGACGAGACAGCTCTTTTGCGGTCCGGTTCGTCTTCGAATCTGCATCTCAACTCGACGGCGAATCTTATAGTTCAACCAGGCGTGGCCGGCCTGCGTCCGCGCGGCGCGACCGGCTGGCCGCACCCGACCGCCCGACGAATTCCGAAGTTAGGCCTAGGATCGTCACGGAACTGGAGGCGTCACTGTGCGAAGCGGTAATCGAATATCGTCTCCTTTTCGTTTTACTTTTAAGCTACGTTAAGAGCTCTTCAATGCAAACGTGTGCGCGAAGTGCTCGTGATAATTTTTAGCTAGAATAATCGTGCTCAATAACGTTTTTTTTCATTTAACGAATGTATAAAGCGAGCCGATGAACGGCGATCTATGCTTCAAAATCGATGTACGATGTTAACTTCTACCTCAGCGGCTTTAAAAAAATAAACCGTGGGCATGGCAGGATGAAAAGCTCGTTGCAATGCAGTGCTAAGCAGTTAGAGAGCCTCTCTGAACCGCTTGTAAGCAATTTAGCGAGCAACGAGACGAGTGACGGCGACAAGCTACACTCTTAGAAAAAAGGGGACCAAAAGGAGGTAACAGACCGCCTTTACCACCCTCCTCCCGCCCAGGGGTAAAGCGCTCCGCTTTTTACCTCCTCAAGCGCAGCAAACACGAAGGATGCGGTGCTACCAGGTGAAGTTCGCCGCGAAGGGGCCCCTAGGCGGCATGTATTACCTCCCAGAGGGTGCACCTGTTTTGCACTGCCAAAGCCTGGGCGCTGCGATTGGCTGTGGAAAGGCGCAAACGAGTTCGCTAATTGGTCTCCTCGTATGACACGTGATTATTCGCGCATGCGTGGGAGAGCGCCTGCCCGGCCGAAGAGTGTCCGCGCCTTCGCCGCCGACGCGCCCGGTCAAGACGGCATAACGGTGTTTCTTCTCGAACGTTCGACGGAGGCGTCCCGGTGCAGGAACGTTCTTTATTGTTCTGTTCGGTTCAGTCTTTTCTTACGAGGTCACCGAGAGCGCTGCATTGACTTCAGTCGAAGATCCAAGTCGTGTGCTCCGTATGCAGGTAAGGAAATGTTCTGCGCGGTCGGCAGTTGGCGTCGGTTATGACCGCCCGGGAAGGCGACCCCCGTCTTCCTTAGACAAAGGGTTGGCGGACATGTTGGCACGTTTGAAGGCGTCGAGCGTTCGATAAAATTAGTGTGTGGCGCGAACGCAGACACGGTTTAGACCATCGAAGTTCATAAAGAGCAAGAACAGGAATGACTGTCGCTTGCACTAGCGCACATTTAGAAGGTTGACATACGCTAACCAGTGGCTTAGCCAGCAGCTTTTCCCGGTGTATGTGTGTGCGGGTGGACGAAGGGGGAGAGCGGCGGTTCGGCGAGCCGGGCAGCAAGACGCCTTTTCAATCGGGTGTCGCCTACGTTTAAGGCGTGAGGGGGTAGGAGGTTTTCTCTTTTTGGGGCCGTTGGTGTGTCGCGTCGGACGTTAAATTGAGGATCTGATCAGATATTTGAAAATCTCATAAGGTGGTTGTTTTTTTGTTTTATTTTGTTTTTTCCCCGCAGAGCAGTAGTCGATCAGGCATTCATTGGCGGCACCGGCCAACCGGCGCGATTTATTCTCAATGTCGGTGATATTTGTAAAAATCAGTGTTAAACACTGATTTTTAATATCAACGTTTTTTTTTTTTTTTTTTTAATTTAACGAGGTTTAATAAATAGTTTGGTAAAATGTCACGTTACCTTGAAATACCGAATAGAAATGTCTGAGCTAATTATTCGTGCGCTTCGCAAACATTGATAGTATTATATTACGGAATAAGGTCATGAAGTTGTTACAGGCAGCGGGTTAGCAATTATATTGTCTTGGCATTTTCTTTGCGTGTGATCAGGCATTTTCTAAAACTCTGATCATTCAGTAGGCGAGTTAGATATAACTCAAGTTTGCATGATTTGAAGTTGATTGAATATATTTCTTTCGTCCTGCGGCAACGTTGTATTGTGATTTCGTCGAGGGTACTGGATGCCTGCTACCTTGGACTTATCTCGTGACATTTCTTAACACTGCTTACTGCAGGTAAGCGGATTTCGATATTTTATTTTGATTTTCTTGTTCCAGTTTGTGCACATAAAATGGGGCTCTTGATTTTTATGTTGATTTTGTGTGTGTGCTGTTCGTTCATTTCCGAGAGAAAAGTGAGGGTATACTTCGAGTAAATGAATTAGAGCAAGACACACAAGGCGCTTGAGTGTGTCTTTTTTTGTGTGTGTTTTTTGTGTGTGTGTTTTCGTCCTTGTGTGCTGTTCTTCTCATGTCTAAATAAGACATACATTCAATTTTATTCTGGTAAATTACTTCGGCAAGTATATTTACATATTTGCCGAAGTTCGACATTCGGCAGTTAGAAATTATTCGTGCGCTTCGCAAACATTAAAAGTAGTATATTACGGAATAAGGTCATTAAGTTGTTGCCGGCAGAGAGACTAGCAATTATAGTGTTGTCTTGGCTTTTTTTTTTTTGCGTGTGATCAGGTTTTTTTAAAAGTAATCATTCAGTAGGCGAGTTAGATATGGCTCAAGTTTGCATTATTTGAAGTTGATTGAATATATTTCTTTCGTCCTGCAGCAACGTTGCAGGGTGATTTCGTCAAGCGTACTGGATGCCTGCTACTTTGGACGCATCTCGTGACAGTTCTTAACACTGTTTACTGCAGGTAAGCGTAGTGCAATATTTTATTTTGATTTTCTTGTTCCCATTTGTGCACTTGAAATGGGGCTCTTCATCTTTATGTTTATTTTGTGTGTGTGCTGTTTCTTCATTTCCGAGAGAAAATTGAGTGTATACTTTGAGTAAATAAATAAAGTAAGACCCACAAGGCGCTTGAGTGTGTCTTTTTCGGTGTTATTTTTTGTGTTTTCGTGCTTGTGTACTGTTCTTCTCATGTCTAAATAAAACATAGATTCAATTTTAAATTTTAATCTGGCAAATTACTTCGGCAAAAATTTTTACATATTTGCCGAAGTTCGACATTCGGCAGTTAGAAATTATTCGTGCGCTTCGCAAACATTAATAGTAGTATATTACTGAATAAGGTCTTTACGTTATTGCCGGCAGAGAGACTAGCAAGTATATCGTCTTGGCATTTCTTTTTCTGCGTGTGAGCAGGCATTTTTAAAAGCTGATCATGCAATAGGCGAGTCAGATGGCTAAGTTTGCATTATTTGAAGTTGATTGAATATATTTCTTTCCTACTGCGTCAACTTTGTAGGGTGATTTCGTCGAGGGTACTGGATGCCTGCTACCTTGGACGCAACTGCAGGTATGCGTAGTCAGATATATTATTTTGATGTTCTTGTTTGCATTTGGGCAATTGAAATGAGGTTCTTGATTTTTTAATTTTATTTGTGTGTGTGGTGTTCGTTCATTTTCCAGAGAAAATTGAGGGTATACTTCGAGTAAATAAATTAGAGTAAGACACACAAGGCGCTTGAGTGTGTCTTTTTCGGCCTGATCTTTTTATGTTTTCTCGTCCTTGTGTGCTGTTCTTCTCATGTCTGAATAAAACAAATTCAATTTTCATCTGGCAGAGCACTTCGGCAAAAATATTTGCATATTTTCCGAAGTTCGGCACTTAGGGTTGGCGGTCATAGGGATCTGCTGTGGTGCTGAGTAGCTAATGTGGTGTAGCGCTCTGTGGTGTATGTTCTTCCTCAGTCCTTGTCTTAAAGCGCAATCATGTTTTTTTCACGTACAATACCAACTCGCCCAACAATCAGCACTTGTATATACTAACCTGCTACAGTAGTTGTACACCTTTGACTAAGATTTGTTAGTCACCTAAGTAAATCGGGGTGACAAATTTAAACATGACCGGTGAATACAAAGTGCTTATTAATCTATGATTACCACCCGCCATGTGATAATTTTAGTCAGTGATAGTTAGTCAACAGTTAAACTGGTCACGTCCGGTAAGTATGGTCGATGCTTTATAATGCTGGAATCAGTGGCCCATCAAATGCTCCAAATGCGTCTTAGAAAAATCTAATATTTCTTCACAGTTTCTTCAAATTGGGGATGATATGTTTCAACTTCATATCACATGATTTCCACATTTTTTTGGTTCCAGGCAGGCAGTGCAATCTACCCGGTGGCTGTCAGCTCAAGCC
This sequence comes from Ixodes persulcatus, assembly GCA_013358835.2. Taxonomy (NCBI): domain Eukaryota; kingdom Metazoa; phylum Arthropoda; class Arachnida; order Ixodida; family Ixodidae; genus Ixodes; species Ixodes persulcatus. Next base: position 286,347 of record JABSTQ010009247.1, read on the forward strand.
TAATTAATCCTGAGGCGCCCAGCTATGCGGCAATGGAGGGAGATCTCGAAGCCGCGTCGCCTGCTGAGGCAGTCCTGGTTGCATTCTGCCTCTAGTTCATCTTTAGCTACGACTAGAGCCCCGAAAGTGTTGTTCCAGATGCCTTATTGCGCTTAGTGGTTTAATCTTAGAACTTTTATAAGATGTCTAGTCATGCCATTGATTTTTATGCCATTTTGTTTGTGACAGCCACAATAAAACATTGTCATGTGATTCCAAAGTGATTCCATCAAGTGTGCATTTAACCTGTAATAAGGCGGTGAACTGGGCCAGTTGGTTGCTGTTATACATGATGGGGAAAACAGCTCGGAAAGCCCGGACTACGAAGAACAAACATGACAGGACAGCACTTTTCTGTCGTGTTTGTTCTTCCTAGTTCGCGATTTCTGAGCTGTTTTCCTCATCGTGTGCATTCAACCCCAAAGTGAATCATAGTTCCCTCCAAAAGGAGGTAAAAGCAGCGCCCTCAATTACGTCGTCTTACCTCTCAAAAGGGTTGAAATTCCCCCCTAAAGGAGGTAAAGGCTGACCCATAAAGGATGCACTTTTAACACCAAAAGGAACTAAGGTTACCTCCAAAAGGAGGCAATGTTGCACCCTAACCCAGGGGGTAAGTTTGCACCCTCGATGCAGGGGGTAACGATACCTCCAAAAGGGGTTGCCCTGTGTGCAAGTCAGTTACCCCCTTAAGGAGGATACTACAGTACCCTTTTTTTAAGAGTGTACGGGAGCCAGTGACGAGGGACGGAGATTCTTAACTTTCGCTCGTTCGGTCGCTCGGTTTTTGGGTTTCTAGAGAACGTCGCTCAACTCCTTGGTCGCTTCTCCCCGTCGCTTTCATGCGGTGCGCGTCATCGCATGACTGACTGAGCGACAGCGGGCCTTCGTCACCGTCGCTTGTCTCGTCGCTTGCCAAATCGCTTACATGCGGCAAACCGCCCTACACTTTTTCGCACGGGTGCAGGAGGTGCAAGTAAATTGAACGAATCTTTTCTACTACCTGAGCGTTATCTCGGCCTACCGATAATATTATTTGTTTGTTTTCACCCTGTTGATTTTATTTTTGCCAAATAGGGGCCGCCACTTGCTAAACTAATATAGTCCATCATATAAACCAACCATTTCTGTGTTTATTTAAAACAAATAACGGGCAATCAAAAAATCATGATATTCCCGAGTTTATGCTATAGGATTTTATCTCTTCTGATAAATTTGTTAATTTCCTTTTTGTCCCTGCCCCGTCAGATAAAACATCTGGAATAATGCAGTGTTTTGGATCATCCTCTATGACCTGAGGCGGGTCTTGGTCATTCAATCCAGGAATAACCAGTCTCTCACAGGCGTCTTGCTGAGGCTTCTCAACTAGCGGCGAAAACGAGAGAATGGAGCCCACGCTTCAGAATGGCAAGTATGACCGCCGTAAGTAAACATCTTGTTCTTACCTTTAATCGGTTTCTTTTTTTTTTTAGAAATGCACAGTTTGCATGTGCGCATCCCTCGATCATTTTGTAGTTGGCGTCGAGCATATTGTACTGCGCCCTCAAGGTTAGGGTAGCTTCAGCAGTGCTCCAAGTCTGTCCATGCTAGTATCTCTAGACCATGCAAACGAGATGCAACACTACACCACATGCTCTCGCAATAGTGCGGGCCTGAACCAATCTAGTAGCTACTCTCGCCTTGACAATGCAGCTCAAAATAGTTGACGCCGAGTATTGTTAGTCTTGAGACTCCGCGTTACAACAAGTTATGTCAAAACAGATCTGCCATTTCATAAATAGTGCACATGAGCCATGCTTTCCTAACCTGGGGGGAAAGGTGTTTTTTTTTTTCCATAGGCCCATTTTTTTTAAAGTAGAGCATTCAGCCTCCTTGAAATGTCAACATCAGGCAGCAGAAGGAAATACTGTGAACCCCTTAATGTATGCGAGCCCTTGAATTTCGCGAATTGAAAAATTCGCAAAAAAAAAAACGGCGTGCGAAAATTTCAGTCCTTAATATTTTCATTGGGGCAACGTCCTTCGCAAAATTTAGCGGCCGGGATTATGTCCTCTGCGTCAAATTCGCAAAAAATAGGGCTCGCGAAGATAAGGGGTTCGATATGTACGTCGAGAAAAAAGATAAGGTAACTTCATAGTATGCAAGCTAGGGTAAGACCAACCACAACAAACACGACGTCGACACATTGTGAGCCTATCTGTGCCTCTTGAACGCCATGAACTTTATTTTACTTCAATAAACGTTTTTTCTCTGTACAGCATGGGTTGTCGTCTTCTACCCTAGCATGGTTTTTCCTTTGAAGCGGGCCGCACGGACTTGAGCCGCAGCACCGTTGATTTCGTTCGCAGGTTGTACCACAGCTCTGGGAGGGGTTTGCACAATCTGGGGTAATCACTAACCAGTGGACGGGAACGCGACGGAACAGCACACGACAAAACAGCACGCGACAAAACAGCACGGTCAAAACAGCAAGCGTCAAAACAGCACAGCGTCAAAACAGCACGGCGACAAAACAGCACGCGTCAAAATAGCACGCGACAAAACAGCACAGCGTCAAAACGGCACAGCGACAGAAGAGCACATGCCAAAACAGCACGGCGTCAAAACAGCACAGCGACAAAACTGCACGCATGCAGCAACTTCGAGCGCGCTTTTCACCTCTCTTTGCGCGAATAATTTCGAACCTCCATGACCCATTCATTTATTTTCGCTATGTTATAAAAAAAAAATGTATTGTCTATTTCAGTGCTTACCAAACTCCGCAACCCTAACTGCAATATATCATCTAATTTGGCTCTCATGAAAGTGGTGACAAGTTGTTCTCTTCGACAAGAAAGAACGCACTGAATGTCAATTATCATGCGGCGATTTTGCGGATTACTATGAATAGAGCAATATTTGCTTTATCTTTTCATCTTTTCAGGACAAAAATTATATATTTTGGCGACCAGTTTTCCTCTTCAGCAAGTTGCCCTTCGACGAATTGCCCTATTACGAATTGGCATATATTCCACAAATTGACCGTCGACGAGTTGGCTTTCGACGAATTGGCCTAGACCAGGGGTGGCCAGACTGACCCGGCCTAAGAGCCGCAAACAAGACCATGAAACTTCCAAGAACCGCGGGGGGGGGGGGGGGGGGGGGCAAACTTTTGTCTAGAGCAATAAACGAAACTCGAACTACTTTCAATCTATCCGAGTCAAAAGCATTCCAACTGTACGTAAGGTAGCAAGCAGTAGCTCAAGACAACCAAACCGCTACCTGTCTACCTGTCTACCTGTCTTTCGATTTAAAACGCGTTCCATTTCTCTTTTTGGGGAAGTGCTCGTGTGACCGGGAGGGTGGCCGGGGGGGGGGGGGGGTGTAGGGGAGGGAGTTGCGAGCCGCACTTTAACCCGCGAAGAGCCGCATGCGGCTCGCGAGCCACAGCTTGGCCACCCCTGCCCTAGAGTCTCCATTCCTTTACAGTGCCTACATTGACACATGCATTTTTTTAACTCCATACGCTATATTTAGGGTTCACCGTTTTCGGCTTAAACCGAATAAAACCAGTAAACGTACGCCGAATTCATTTTTCCGAATTCGGTTTTTACTGAAAAAGGTCAGTATTTTTAGGGCGTTTGGAGGGGTGGGTGGGTGGGTGGGTGGGGGAGGTGGGGGGGGGGGTGACTTATTACTGGCCGTATGACCACTTCCCTTCGCAGTTTTCATCTTGTCTTCGAGATCAGTTCAACTTTCAACAAAAGCTCCAGTGGCGCCGGTGTCTACAAAACGAAATCTGGGTTTTTGCACAGGATGGGGATTTGTGTGCCTAAATCTTTGTTCAAAGAGAGTTTAAACATGTACTGAAGAATGAAGATGAAGGGCGTCCATAAATGCCGCACATATTTTAACAGCTCTAGCTTCCGTCTACTACAGGAGGGCATAAATACGATTGTTTTATTGTCTTTTCTGTGGTCGGCGTGAACTTTTCACCTCTCGCAGTCGTGAAAATGGGGAAAAAAGGCAATGGGGAAAAAAGGTACAATGCTTGCGAATTTCTGGATTTTGATATTTTCCTCTCCGACCGCAGTGGTAGCGTAGATCATGTTCGTCTTGTGCACAAATACTAGCACTCGACGATAATGGCAGATCACAATAGGGCCCCAGTGCGTCTTGCAGAACAGGTCTCGTCGGCTGCTACAGATTGCAACAAATAAGAAAACCAGGACATGGTATACTCACTATACATTTTAAACAAACGCTTTTAAAAACTATTGCATTTTCGTCAGTGTACTGGTTTTCGTCAATAAACCGAAAAGAACCGAGAAGTTTATGAGTCTACAAATATACATCGCAATAAACCGAAAACTTATGTTTAGAATTACAAACAAAAAAAAGTACGCCGAATTTCAAAATAATAAAAACCGAAAAGGCCAAACCCTAGCTATATTGTCAATGTCCTGTTTTGACGCTGTGCTGTTTTGTCGTGGCACTGTTTGACGCCGTTCTCTTCTGTCAATGTGCCCTTTTGACGCTGTGCTGTTTTGACACTGTGCTGTTTTGACGCCGTGCTGTTTTGGCACGTGCACTTCTGTCGCTGTGCCGTTTTGACGCCGTGCTGTTTTGTCGCGTGCAATTTTGACGCGTGCTGTTTTGTCGCCGTGCTCTTTTGACGCTGTGCTGTTTTGACGCGTGCTGTTTTGACCGTGCTGTTTTGTCGCGTGCTGTTTTGTCGTGTGTTGTTCTGTCATGGTGCCCCAGTGGACAACCTCGGGCGTGGACGAGGTTTGCTCATTCTGGAAAATTTTGGCTTGAAAGCCTGGAACTGCGGCGAATGTACCAGCTTGGTCAAAATGGCTAGAAAAGCGTCATGAGCGATTTGTTTTCTAGCCTCTCAGTCTTGAGCCCGCTCGCGCACCTGCATGTGTAGATGTCCCGATAGGCGGGAAAACGTATTTGGAAAATGGCAAAAGGCAATACACATGACTTGCTATTATCTCAATTAAAAGTATATATTTTTGTCAAATCTGGAGTGCACATGGGCAATGCCTTTCTCTGCACTCAAATATATTTCGTGCTACAAAGAGTATGCATAGTTAATAACAAACAGAGAGTGGTCGGGCGTCACTTTCGAATGCCCAGCCTTCATCATGCGCTTGTGTCCTTTTATCCTGCTTGGGCCGCATGTGCACGCTCGAGACCCACGAGACGTCGATACGTCATCGAAGGTAGCAGGCGTGCTGGAGGCGGAAAAACAGAGACAATTCCCTGCCGTTCTCATTACGTGAGTAAGCGTGTTACTTCAATAAGCTACCTCAACTCAACGGGGGCAGAACTCAGGAAGTTTTTGCCAGTGCCCTGACTGCATATGCATTCGTGCAGCTGAGGCACTTTCTAAATCAAGTAGCTCGTATATCTTGCCTTTCGAATGACACCTTTTGGGGGGTGCAAAAGGAATTCTAAGACATATCTTTGTTTGTGTTGTCCTATTACACATCGACTCCTTCGATTAAATGGGAAGTCGACCCAGCCTGTTGAAAAATGCAATGCCTGCGAGATAATTTACATTTAGCTGGTATATCAGTATTCAGTTAAGTATACCCAGTCATCTGTCGTTCAGACACTGTATCTCTGCAAGTCAGTCATGTTTAACTTTCATAGAGTTGCTTTTAAATGCTGGCACTGACGAGGTGATGTACTCAGCTCGAACAATCGCTCCGCATAATCTGGTACAGTGGTGAGAGGCAGCAAACATCCCGGTCTTGGGGTATGAGTACCTTCCTCGCCATGTAACTCTCGACTAGGCCACGGTCCCACTCACAAACGTCTACACCTTGTCTTTCTTGAAGCTAGACGACTTTTTGCGCTACAAGTCATTGCAACGAAAACATCGTGAGACGTGAATATAAGCTCGACGTACCGTGATATCAAACTACCTGGTCCCATGGCTGGCTTTCTGCATTGAATTTGCGAAAATGGGTCAAAGTGTCCGGCGGGATTCAAAATTAAGTTGTTATAATTTGGAAAAATGCTTCCGGTTTTTAGCGTTCCTGGGCAAGGTTAACAATTTGATGATATAGTGCTGCATTGAAGTTTCAGAGAATTCATTACATTACCACCTAATGAATACATGCTAGCTATTAGACTTTCCGTCAGTAGAGGAATGAAATGCGTTTTACTTCCACTTGCAGCTGCTGCTCTAGCTTTATATTATGAAGCACATTATGGCTGCAAGCTACGACCGTATCTCGTTCTGTAGTCTGCGCAGGACCATGGCAGTGTGGCAATTCGAGAGCAGCAAAAGAGTTCCCTGCCCATGGTCGTTACTTCAAAATTTTCTATTTTAACAATGCACCATTGCTGTCTATCGCTTAATGGTACTAAAGCGTTTTCTTTTCATTGTCGCCTTTTTGCCTCAAATTTGTTTAAGTTTACAAATAGACGCGGCAAAATTGTTACCAACGTATTTTTGTCAATGTATATTTTCTCTACAAAAGATACATAATTTTTATAAAGGTTGCTTCTCATTTTTATTTATTTGAAAGTATCCACGGGCAACCCTGAAAACGGTATGCGGGTGGCATAGCAACTCGAACTGATTGCAAGATGTTTGGTGGTGGCAAATGGATGCCGTGAAACCTCCTTCCTGCACATTCTCAGCAGCACGCTATATATATATATATATATGTAATGGGAATGAGTCAAGATTGACAAGTGCAGCCGTAGAAATATTGTGAACGAAGAGGGGAGAAGGTAATTATTAAATTTATTGCATTAAAGTTAGGGAAAGGGAAAGGGAAAGAGAACCGATTAGACCATCCCGGCCACTGGTTTTGGCGGACTCAATTTCTGACCAGCTCTCTGTGTACTATTAGTTTCTAATTCGCTTAACTGGGTAGACGACAACCGTTGCTGATTTAAGGCCCGCGCTAGTTCCGAATTGCGGCAGTGACGTGGCACGTCATCTCTGCTTTGCAAATATCGGAACAGGGCCCGTCTTCCTAGATATCTAGGGAACCACTCCTCCCCATAGGTACAGGCTGCACCGTTTATATAATGGGAATCAGTCAAGATTGACAAGTGCAGCCGTAGTAATATTGTGAACGAAGAGGGGAGAAGGTAATTATTAAATTTATTGCATTAAAGTTAGGGAAAGGGAAAGGGAAAGAGAGCTGGCGAAAAATTGGGCCAGGAGCGGGGATTGAACCCGCAACCTTCGCCTGTCCGGGGCGACGCCTCAACCGATTAGACCATCCCGGCCACTTGTTTCGGCGGACTCAATTTCTGACCACCTCTCTGTGTACTACTAGTTTCGAATTCGCTTAACTGGGTAGACGACAACCGTTGCTGATTTAAGGCCCGCGCTAGTTCCGAATTGCGGCAGTGACGTGGCACGTCATCTCAGCTTTGCAAATATCGGAACAGGGCCCGTCTTCCAAGATATCTAGGGAACCACTCCCCCCCATAGGTACAGACTGCACCGTATATATAATGGGAATGAGTCAAGATTGACGAGTGCAGCCGTAGTGCAATGAATTTAATAATTATCTTCTCCCCTCTTTGTTCACAATATTACTACGGCTGCACCTGTCAATCTTGACTCATTCCCATTATATATACGGTGCAGCCTGTACCTATGGGGAGGAGTGGTTCCCTAGATATCTTGGAATACGGGCCCTGTTCCGATATTTGCAAAGCTGAGATGACGTGCCACGTCACTGCCGCAATTCGGAACTAGCGCGGGCCTTAAATCAGCAACGGTTGTCGTCTACCCAGTTAAGCGAATTCGAAACTAATAGTACACAAAGAGCTGGTCAGAAATTGAGTCCGCCGAAACCAGTGGCCGGGATGGTCTAATCGGTTAAGACGTCGCCCCGGACAGGCGAAGGTTGCGGGCTCAATCCCCGCTCCTGGCCCAATTTTTCGCCAGCTCTCTTTCCCTTTCCCTTTCCCTAACTTTAATGCAATAAATTTAATAATTACCTTCTCCCCTCTTCGTTCACTATATATATATATATATATATATATATATATATATATATATATATATCGGACATACCCCATTTTTAAGACTGCGTGCTCATTCTGCCGGTCTGCCTGCTTTTGATGTCATGCCACTCGAGAGTGCAAGTAAAATTGATTGTTGGTTTTGGCATTGCTTTTATTAGCAGTTGTCTCAATAGTTAATGTAATTTTAGAAATTCTTCTAAAACGCAAGCCTGAAAGAATATTTAGTTTGATTAGGCAGCTCAAAATACCGATGAAGTGCCTCTTTAGTAAATAAATAGATACTGCGTGCCACTGTTATTGCCAAGTCGAGATGGGCGAATTTTCCTCATTTTGCTCAGACAAGTGACCATTTTTATCGCTTAGCCTCTTGGTGCGCCAAATAAAATCTTTCTATGCAGACAACTACCCTCTGCTGGTACACCATACCCTCATGCTCAATGAGCGTCAAATGGAGTTGTATCCGTAGTCGACACTCGTTATGCATGAGTGTAGAAAAATATTTCCATTGCAGTACAAGTTTGTTTATAATTTTTACATTTAAACTTGAACATTGAACAGAAATCTCCGGTCGTGCCGATAGAGAATTCAACAACAACGTTTGACCAATTACTTTAACTTGGGACCCGACATTTCGAGGACCACATGGCCTTGTCCTAAAAGGGGTGACTATGACTAAGGCCTTGGAGGAGCAGTAATTCAGGAAGTGCAACTTATCACGCAAGGATATGGTGACCATTGTAGTGTATCTCCGTTTAGAAATTGAGTGAGATTTCTTTATATTTTCAGCTGCATGGGTACCTCAAGATCTGGAAAATCTTGTGGCCACGACCACGCACTCAACCTTTATTTGTGGTCTGACCATGACCATGGGGCGGGTAATCCCATCAACAAGAGCATTACAGTATCTCCCAGCCTGTGACTTTTAAAGACCGCCATGACAGGGAAGTCCTTGTGCCACCAGGAGTTATGTATGCGACTCATCATAAGCCTTCTTCTTACCTATTCCTCAAATGAAACAGCAAAAGCTCTATTAAGCCTAGAATGCAAACGGCATATGCAACTCTTGGGATGGATGGAGTTCCTGTTACAGAAAATTGTCTGCAGATATTATTAAAGTGTAATATTAAAGCTCACGTATGTCGGTTGGATGGTGTCAAAGAAACAACTGGCCGCAGATGGCTTCGCTCAAGCTATTCCCAAACAAATTAGTATTTAAAAAAAAAACATTGTGTTACGTTGGTGTCATCCACATTATGTGCCTACCACGCTTAGCAGTGGAAAGATGTAAAATATAAAAACATAAACTTGCACATTATCAGCTTTCCTAATATTTATATATTGAAAAATGCATAGCATGTTTCCCTTAAGAAAACAATGCAGTGCAGGCCAAGTTTAAGGATCAGAATGTAGTAGAAACTGTTCTATTAGTGTCAAAACGTCCTATGGTGTTTTAAACAGCTTGCACCAAGTATTTTTTCGAAATAGGTGGGTTGCTGGGAATTGATACGTTGAAGTTTGCTGACAGTCATGTTGAAACCAATATTCCATGTCAAGTATTCCACTGATTCAAAAATGGACGGGCTTGTAAATATTGTAGGTCGCAAATGTAATTTGGATGCTATACAATGGGCACAATCATACGTGAGGACTAGCTCTACCTAATGGAACTTTAAACTGTTTTTACGGCAAAATGGGTTTGCAACACTAATTATTTTGTATTCAAATTCAGCTTTAACCTTGCTTCAGCAAACATTTCCTGTTCTTTACCAACCTAGGATGGGCCTCTGGAAATAGTTTTCCTAGATATCCGCTAAATAATTCCAGTTCATCAAAGTTATCGCAAAGCATTCGGCAGAGCCGAGCTCTGTCATGTACAGAAGGAAATCACCCAAATGACGCGAGTGACAGCTTGTTTTGATCTAAAAAGAACAGTCGGCGCTGCAACAGTTCTAGTGGCATGCAACTTGCTTACGTAATGCTCATTGTCGCGGAGCAAACTTTGTTTTACATATGCACTCATTTTCAGTGAGCTCATTCACCGAGCTCCCTCTCTGGACTGCAGCGATTGGTTCTCCGAAGTAATTTGCACGAACATGGATGCAACACGTTTCTTTGAGTCTGCGCCTTACATATATTTTTCATATATTGAATGCGCTAAGTGTATACATGTACATATCCATATTTGTATGCAGATTCAATCTAAAGGGCTTAATTTTTTATATTTGAGTTTTCGAATGTACTTTTTTCTACTCATGTCTGCTTGTTGAGCCGTACTCAAGCCCATACATTTGTCTTTCACTATTACAGCAATATATAAAAGCGTTGATGCCGAGTGGGAGTCCCATGTACTGAATCTGTCACGCGAGCAAAGCTAGAACCAATAAAAAAACTCAACAAAGAAATTGTGGTTGAAGGGGGCTGTATGGACATCAGAGTAACACATGTCGTGCTAAAACAAAATGCAAGTTCATCATAGGTATGCATTGGATGACAGTGCTGCCCCACTTCTGATGTGTTGCAAAAAAACTCAGTATCATACAGTGACCTGTTTGGTTCTTTAAACTGTGAAATTCACAGCCTAGACATTTCATTCAACAACGTTCCTCACTACAAATGTATTTAGATATATGAACCACCCACTCATGCATAACTATGTGGCTACATTCATTTTCATGTTAATTATGGTTTACAAGCTCTAGTCTTCTGCACTGATTTATTGCATTCATGTTGAAACCGGGAGAGGTTCTCTGGTTTTAAATGGAGAGATAAACATTCCTTGAGAATAAGAAATTTGAGATCTGACAAAAGGAATAATATTAGAACGGTACCTTTGATTATCATTTCTTGGTTTATCTTTACGTTGGTCTTGATTGCATGTCAGGAACTTAGTTTTTTCATAACATGTTTATTAAATTTTCATATCGCAAGTGCGCTCGCAGCACACACGGGGTTGTGCTGACACTCCATCCGCAAGTCATAAGCTGCTGAGTGGCAAGAGTGGGAATTCGATCTGACAGCTCAAGAGCATTTTTGTTCAGTTATAAATTTACAATTATCACCTTTCAAGCAAAATTAAGCTTTGTTGCGTCAATTTATTCTAGAAATAAATACCTGCTACCAAATTTGCCAAGCAACTACATTTTGCCATTGCTATTAGTGCTCCCCGAAGACCTTGGACAAGAGCGTATTTGTGTGCAAACATCATACGTGTTTGAAACCACTCGCAGATGTAGTGACTCGCTGACATTTAGCGTTCAAATGGAACGCTGGAAGTCCGCGAGACCACACGCTGCACTGCATGATGTCCGAGATTTTCGCGAGTATCTCCCAGGTGATGCAGGCAGGGACGAAACTATACAATCATATCGTATTAGGGGACATTTCACAGGTCTTATTTTGTAAGCTTTACAGATGTGTTTTCACAAAATTGTGAGAGTTATACGGCCGGGCGGACATAGTATTGGGGCTAATCATAACGCTCAGTTGCTTTATTAAGTATAATGTCTTCACTAACTTTATAAATATTGTAAACAGACGTCTGGTTCCATTAGAAACTTGTTTAGCATCATCACAAACACTAAATCGACTATTTTTATAAATATTTATATTCGGTGCATCATCTTACGACGGTCTGAAACAAAAAAAAATCTCATTTTGGACACGCTTGCAGGTTTCTGTGTCTTATCAGAGCGCATCTTTGCGCCCGTGGTCCTGCTCCCGGGCGGACGCGGCGAGAAGCCTCTGTTTCGTTTCCCTCGTAGGATGAAAGTAGGTAAGGTGCACCTGTGTTGCTCATCTAATCTGTCTACACGTTCAAGTATGGAATTTTTGAGTTTATATGCTGTGAAGGAAGACGTAAAAACGCATATGTTTGCACTTTTTTATATTTAAGCTCATTTCCCACCGGTCACATCAAAATTGTAGTACTGCTATAGCTTGTCCTGAAGTGCACGAGCATCTACGTCGTATTCGACTATTCTCAATACTAGACAATCGTTCGCAAATAATTTAACATGCGATTTTACACGTTCACACTTGCCATTCATAAGTATAAGGAATAACACGGTCCCTGGCACACTCCCCTGATGTACCACCCAGGTTACTAGAATCGACGAATATTTCTGGCCTTTCAGTACGTCAGTTTATTCACGACCGGGCATATAGTGAGTAACCCAGTTATGGTCTTCTGTGTTGGTACATAAGAATTTAAGTTTTTTTTTTCTACTAATAAAACAATATGACGCACAGAATCAAAAGCATTACAAAAGTACAAAAATATAGTCTTTACTCTGTGTGTTGTATATAGACTTCTAGACAAAATGTGTGACTTCCGCCAGTTGTGTCACACGAGTAACCGCAACGAAATTCGTGCTGGACTAAGAAAAATAAATAACAATAATTTGTTATTGTCGCATACATGCTTATAGGCAATGCATGTTTGTGACGCTGGTCAATAATTTTCTACTAGGTTTCTTGAACCGGACATACATGTCTGAGTTAAAATTGCTCTTCCATGTCACTCGGGACCAAACCAGTTTTTAGCTACTTGTCAAACTTCGCGTAAATACTCAGCAATGTGTTGTATGAAATTGTGAAGCAATATCGGCGAACGTTCATGTCGCCCCATACTTTTTCGCGTGTTTAGGTCTATTAGTAAAGCCACAACCCCAACTACTTCGATTATCTCATCCTCCATAGCCGTCTCTATCGTATGGACATACTCGAAACGATGCGGTTAGAAACAAAAGTTTTGAAAAGAAATTTAAAATCAGTTAAAACTTTCCACCTTTTCAATATATACATTTATTAAATTGTCTTTTTTAACAAAGCATGAATATAGAATTCATTTTTTATGGTTTTCACAAAAAAAAGCTGAATTTTCGAAGATAATTTTTTTTAGTTTGTCTTAAAAGTACTCATAGAAACTAAGTTTTGACTTCTTGTGCATCTTTCGCGCCACCTTTCCCCTCCTATCTATGGGCCACGGTTTGCCGAGGCAATCAACAGCTTTCTAATTACCATCATCCACACACTGCAAAAAAGGATGAAATCCTGGTTTAATGCGGTGCTCCCTCGTAGACAGTATCCTCGAATACACCGAACCTAACCCTGACAGTGAATAGAGCCAAGAAGCATTTACGTATTCATCTTGCAACTACTTCTTTAGCATATTTCGATGGCCGGCAACAACGCGAGGATTGAAACATGACAGATAACACTAATATTGAAAACTATAGTTACGTAATTTTAGGCAATTACATTGCTAATTGCCAATTTCTATTCATACTTTTATGTCAGCCCCGGTCGGCAGTGTTATAGGTAAGCAGTAGGTTTACTAATTGAAGCGAGCGTGTTGATATATAGATAATTAAAATTAAAGAAATAAAAACACGAAGGACGAGGAAGAGACAGCCACACTCTTTCAACTGCTGAAAAAGTGTTGTTGTCTCGCACTCGTCCTTCGTGTCTTATTTGATCAGTTTTAAGTATTTGCAATTGTTTTTGTTTTAATATTCGTAGCTGCGGAGGAAGCACCCCGTCAATGATTTAGCCGAAATTATTAATTTTGTAGACAGACGTTTTAGTTTTGATGTAAAAATGACAATATTTTGCCACAATTAATTGGGGGGACCGTGAGAGGGTATTTATGTCCCGCCGATGTACTTATTTGACCCGACAAAGAACACACTTTGCGGCTTGAAATTCGTTTTCTGTCAGCGCGGAAATAGCCGGTCGAGAATTGGTGAATTTCAGACGCGGACAGTTTCTTTTCCATGGACACGTGGTGCTCAAACTACGCGTACCCAAATATTCAAAGTCGTGGGTAATTTAAGGCGCACGTTGAATATTAAAAAGATAAAAAAGATTAACTTTATTTTCGTAACCTTTAATACACTGCAAAATACGCTGAATAAAAAGCAATTGCACAGGTCCCAGGAAGTACATATACACGTCATTATCAATATGGCGACGTACCGCGGGCTGGGCGACGCGATGGTGAGGCACAACGGACCAACGATGCGATGGTGTACGCAAATTCGTCATCGCCGTCGTCTGCTTCACACGTCGATGTAGCGGATTAAAGAAAGAGACGCTGTCGGCTCCCACGTGACTTCCGGCCATGAACTTCCGAGCTTGTGTTTCGGTTTCTGTTCAGAGCGCTTCAGCTTTTGTCTTTATTAAAATATACGTAACTGTGCAGCAAAATATTTATTGAGTAGTCTGATGACACCTTAATAAGAAACAAACCTGTCAAAAAATTAGAAAAAAAACACTTCGGGGGAATCAGTGTCCCTTTAAAGTACTAGTTAAAAAAATCAGCACAATACCTGTTGATGGTATCCCATGAATCGGCCCAGAATGTTGGCGTTGTTGACAACGTTAAAGTGAGTCAGTCGCGCTGGTTTCGGTTGCCCTGTTGTACCCTACGTTAAAAAAAAAGGAATCCTTATAGTTTACAATAATTGTAACGTATCAAAAGTGGACGCTGCTGCTTTGGGAAAGCTATTTATACTCCATCTCGTCTAACTTTCACAGTACCGAAAGGTGCTGTTTCGAGGGGCGAGCTTTTTTTTAGAAATATCACATGCAGAAAAGGGATAAATAGTGCAGCTGTATTTAAAATAAGTGCATATATAACTATATATCTGAACATTTGACAAATGTTGGTCTGGAAGAATAAGAACTTGGAAATAAGGCGAACACCAACCAATCCCTAGAAACTAGCGACCCAACGTTTCATGACCGACTTGGTTCTTCTTCATGGGTGGCAATAATTCTTTGAGGAGCAGAAACTTCTTTTATGGTTGTGGTGAAGTTATTTTTCTTTGTCATGAGGCGTAGAGCGTTTATGTGTACGGATTGCAAAGGCGCCTAAGGATCCAATGATGTTGCCTCGAGTATTTTGAATGGGCCACAATTCAATAAAAAGTCTGCCGGGGTCGCTCTCTACGTTAAGCATGCACGTGTTCTCGAAGCCGATTCGATGGTATTTGATATCAGAATGTTCCGCAACCGAGCTGCGCTCGTGGTCGAATTTGCGCATATAGTATTTGTCTGTTAGGAGGCTTTTGAGAAAATTCTTTGTTCAGCCGATGTATATGCAGGGGAGGATCCCCCCCCCCCCTATTTTTCTCCAAGGTCAACTTTATTTTTATTAAAATCATTGATATGAAAACAGCCAAATGTTTAGAATTTTGTGACATAGCAAATATTGGGTCAACGAAATATATCTGGCAACGTTTCGACCGTAACGTGGTCTCAGCAGACTCCTCCCCCCCCCCCCCCCTTTCCGGCAGCCGAATGCATACCGCCTCTCCCTTGCCTCACCAATAAATCCGCACCTGTGTATGTGGCGGGGCAATCAGAGCAGGGACTTCTGTACCCGCCTTCTTGTTTCTTTACTTTAAGGGGGCGATGTCTCGGCCATAGCATAAGTGGTCCCAGTGGTAACGTGGACTTGCGGGCAACCTGAATTCTATATTTTGCCAATAACGGCTCGGTGACTCCCTTGTACCCTTTATATAGGGCAGGTTCATGCGCTTACTTTGTTGTTGTTGTTGCGCGCGGGGGAGTTCGAACTGGACTGCAGGTAACTCGCTGCATTAGTCTGCTGGTGTAGCCGTCATTCTTGATGTGTGCAATAAGTTTTTTTTCTTAACGTTGTCTCTCTGTCTCGAATAAGCAGATCGTCCTCGCTCTGGAGAGGGGCGGGGGGGGTCCCAACTACCAATGCTTTGTTACTCTACGGATGGTTTGAGTCAAATCGGAGGTAAAGTCTTGTGTGCGTTGACTTTCCGTATAGAGGAAACTTGCGCTCTTCATCTTTTCTTTTGTTTAAGGAAAGGCAGTGGGTTCTTATTATTGCATTCTGCGGCAAATTGAAAGGCGGGCTTGATGTATTTGAGGTGTGACGAAAAAGCTGTACATTTGTGACTTTTTTTAAGATACACAAGCAGTCATCGACGTGTACGTCGATGTCTTCCATGGTTAGGTTTGCCAGGGTAACGGAAACAGATGGGCCCATTGTGGTGCCGCCTGTCTGCTTCAAATGTTCTCCTTTGAAATTGAAATACTTGCTGCTGAGACATATTGAAAGAAATCGGCACAGTAAATGCAGGTTTAGGTTTGTTATTTTGTTCAGTTTCTTTTCTTTCTCAAGGACAGTTCTGGTCCTGGTGCTTGCCAGATGAATAGGAACTCTTGTGAAAAGATATACCACGTCGCAATACAGAGGTACTTTCAGCTTTTCCCTTCATTTGCGAAGCGATTTCCACAAAGTGGTCGGCTTTACGTGCATAGATTTCAGTTTGTCCAGCGAGAGGGGAAATTGTGCAATGCAGGGAGATAAATAGTTCTCAAAGCGCCGATTTCAAAAAGCCTACAATGAACCTCAGGGGAATGTTTGGGTTATCAATATTCCAGACTCCGTAGAAACCTGGCGCAAACCCATTTCGGCAGATAAGCGGCAGATAAAGGTTCCTCAATTCTTGATGTTTCTTGAAATGTTTGGCCTGGGTCGTGTTCATTCTGGTTTTAAATTAGGATTTCGGGTCCTTTCTAAATTTGTTCGTGTGCATAACTCTTAAGATGATTGTGTGCTATGTTCTCGTAGGCTTCTTGATTCAGAACGACAGTCTTCCAAGGTTGAACCAATTTTCTGCAGAGATGGCCTCGTTGTCGTCATGTTGAAGCCGTGACACTTTTTATGACATCACTTTGGCACGACAACAGTTGTTTGGACGTAAGGTTTGTGGCGAGCCTGTTGGTGTCTGCGGTGTACTTTGCCTCGACGTTTTCCGTCAGCTCTGGGAACTTGTTTCTGTGTGATGTACGGTGTTTTTACGCAGAGGTAGAGTCCAAACTCTCGGGGAGTGACTGCTCAAATAATAACACGTCTGGGATGTGACGTTAGAGTTGTCGAGGAGTGCAAAACGTGTCCAACTCCTTCTTTTTAAGATCGAATGACACTCATGAATTCGGGCCTTAACCAAACGGTGCCCTGAAGAATAACCAAGTCGATTTTGAAATGTTGTGACCCCAGTTTTTACCTATTGGTTGGTGTTCCTTTTATTTCGAAATATATAAATATTTCACTAACAGAAGTTTGCATTTTAAAAGTGCATTGAAGTGATAACAAGGTAGTCGTGGTTGCTGGGAAATGAAATTGCATGAAACCGCATAACTTGCAGGAGCCCCGGTGGCTCCCGTATCCCTCTCAGGCCAGGTTGCACAAAATCTGGCCCAGACAGTGACATTTATATAGCCTAGTGACACAAATCGGCAGGCTGTGTGCATCTCGGCCGCAACCTGACTAAGGCAGCTGAGGCAGTGCAAACTCTTGGCTGCTGGCGGACAAGCCACCAGGTCTATTTGCGATATGTGTTTATACGTCAAATTAAATTCAATTTCCTAGTGTTGAAACCAAAGGCTTCGTGTTATTGATATGGGTGGGGTATTGGTCATGTCAAACCAATAAAAATTAGAGAACATATCACTTTGCATGACCGTATAAGACATAGCAATAGACTAATTACCTACACACCGAAATGGGAAGCGCACAAAAAGGCTCCCTAAACAACTTTTTATAGGGGGTTATGCATTATCGGGATGGAATTGGATGCTCAGCCGCTTGCTGGATAGCAAGAACTAACGAATGAACTGTTTTAAACTTGGCCTTTGTGAAGTTTTTTTTTTTTTTTTAAATTACGTCATGTGTTTGATTTTTATATTTTATTTTAAAATTATGTGAGACCCCTCTACGCCTGCTTGGCACCTTACGGCAATCCAAGATGCAGTGTATGATATACTCTCCAACAATTAAAAAAAAACGCCAATGCTTAATTTCAGAGAGCAGAAATGGCAGGAACATAAAAACACGAAGTTTGTGTGGACCTCCTTATTAAGACTTTTTTTGCCTGAGATTACTCAATTCATTACGTTAAGTAGAAATAAATCGCCCCGCTTCTTGATATGCAAGTAATCAGAATCGGCCTGAGCGTACAACTAAAAACTCTACAATTATTCGTGTAATTCGGTGGGATTAAGGATAATCTTGAGATATTCTGGAATTTTTCTAAAGGGGCACATTTGTAAAAACTCTAAAAATGTTACTCAACCTTTGTGATTGATAGGCCGGTCGTAGCAGGTAAAGGGACTGTTGTGACAATACAAGTGCGGACTCCGCAATTCAGTTCTGCTTCATCATTGCTAACCATAACATTGTTGTACTTTTAGAATACTGTTCTATCTGAGATATTGATATTCTAAAGTTAAAAATTTAGGTGTTTCAAAGACTTACAGAAGAAAACTGGATGAAAGCGTCTTGGTCGAACTGTACTTTGCCATGCAAAGTGCTCATGGTGGCGTGGTCATCGGCCGTCGGAGAGTTCATCAGATCATCGAAAGTAATAGTTCCACTGCGGAAGAAGTATTCGTTGATTAATTGCAATTTACATGGTGGAAGAAACTGCCTCTGGAAGCCGTTCGTTTAAGTGTCGAAATCAAGTCTGCCTAAAGTGACTTCATAGCAGAATGTGTCAATCGTTGCCATGAAACCCCACAGCAATTTGCATAACCCTGAAATAGTCTCTTTCGGCCTAGCTAAAAAAACAGTAAAAAATAACTACTTGTACATTCTACACACTAAATATGTGTGAGTAGTGAGCCTTCATGCGAACAAATTATCCCAGAAAAATAGCACTTCAAAACTTTTCTACGCAGCCCCCTCGGGTGTGACACACTTCTTTCAGTGGTGCGGCAGTGCTGCCAAACCATGGAGAAAACCTGTATACTCAAACATTGTTTCCACGGCCTTTTACAAAATTTCTGACAAACGTGGCAGTTATTTTTTGTTTCCACTTTTTTTCTCGAGAGGAGCCGTATAAAAATTAAGGAAAAGAATGAGACCAGCCTGCGCGCTGGGACGAAAGAGCAGTAAGCTCTGTTTGGAATTTGTTGTGGGTAGACGCCACGCTAGCTTCCTTTGGCTCAAGTCACTGTTCAAATGCAAACGCCGAATTCTGGCGTTCGGCGTTCGCTTTGGAACAGTGAGTAGACGGGTTGTTTCCTCTTTGCAAGTCACCACTCTGGCGTAGTGGTAGTGTCGGGCTCATATTAATGAAGTCCTTGGTTCCATTCCACTTTGGGTAGAGTTTTGAAATTGGTTCTTTCTTCTCAAATAGTATTTTTTTTATAAATTATTTGTTATTTTGTGAAGATTTTAAAAACACGAAATAACCAAACACAGGGACGAAGACAGTCAATATAATTCTTTCAACTAGCGACCGACATTTCATCAAAGGAAGAGTAAGTAAACAAGCGGTTTTCTTTGCGTTACACAATTTTGGGTGGAAAAAACGAACAACCGGAGACGATGAACGAAGAAGGGAACTAGCACAAAAATGTCTCATACGCAGTTCTTTGCGTTTGAGACATTTTGAGGTTTGCCCTTTGTTGTATCTTCTGATGAAATGAGAGACAGAGTACTCAAGGAGACATCGGAGACATCTTTGTGTTCCGGAACCCAAGCATTCGTGTCACGCGATGCGCGTGGCATAAAACAATATGCAGACAGAAACACATGGTAGTCAGCATAGGAACCACTCAAATTAATATATACAAACAGAACCTAGGTTACAACAACTCCCTCCCACTTAGGACTAGAATCACTCATGTCCAAAACGATCAGGCCTAGTTCTGGTACTACGCCTGAGTGCTACACCGACATGAGTAGGCGACCCTGAGTAAGCTGGATGTGGTAATATATCACTGGCAACATCTGAACTCTGAGTGTCCGCATGACCGGCCTGAACCATGGGGGGCTCACGAAAAACAGAAGCATCATATACATCAGCATCATGAGGCAATGACACACGCGCCTCAAATGGCATTTCAGAGCGGAATTCCTGAAATGACCGCCTCAGATGGTCAACATGCACAAAACACACCTGTCCGTCCATCAACACCCGATAAGTCATTGAAGACTTGACACTCTTGGTTGTTTCTTGCCACCTCTTCACGGTTTCTTTACGCGGTCACCCACTGAGAACACTTTCGGTGCACACCTTCGCTTATCAGCGGCACACTTGGTTTGCTCAACCTTTTCCTGCATCGCCATTTTCATGTCTGGTTTTACAAGAGACAACCCCCGTCCTTAGTTTCCTCTCCAAAAACAACTCAGCGGGAGTGTTCTCTCTGAAGGTGTGCTGAGAAGTTCTATACGCAAAGAGGAATTTGTCAAGGTGATGATGCCTAGACATTTTTTGATTATACTGCTTGTCCTCTAGAAGTTGTTTACACAGTGATTTCTTTACTGTTTGAGCAGCCCGCTCTGCTGCGCTGTTTGATTGTGGATGATAGGGTGGGGTGAGGGGATGCTTCACACCATTTCTACGCTGAAAATCGGTGAACTCTTTCGAGCGAAATTGTGGCCCATTGTCAGTGACAATCTCTACTGGTACTCCGTGGGCTGCAAACCATCCCCTGTCCGTCTTGATGGTTTGCTGCGCGGTGGTTGATGTCATTATCTTAACTCCTAACCACTTCGAGTAAGAGTCCACCGCAAGGAACCAAGTCTTGCCTTCCTTCTCTGCAAAGTCTAAATGTACCCTTTCCCACTCGTTAGTACACCATCTCCATGGCAGCAGAGGGGCAGGCTGTCCAATCGACACAACGCTCTGGCGCACACCGCACCGCTTCGCCACATCTTCGAGAGCTTTGTCCATGCTTGGCCGCCAGACCATGGATCTACCAACTGCTTTCATCTTTGTGATACCCATGTGTTGCTCATGCAAGAAGCTAAGCGTGCCATATTGGAGGGACTTTAGAACAATTACAATTACAAGACAACCCATGTCGACAGAGAGCTGAAACCTTCGAACAAAAAATGGCTGATACTCGTCAGATTATCTTTGAGGCCAAACTCGACATTTAATTTCTCGTTCAGCACTCAAGACCTTGTCTTTTGCCGTTTCCCGTTCGACATCTTTCGAGGTTACCGGGAATTCACTCGCAGGTGAGAAATAAAATATCTCATTTGAGTTGTCAGTCGTACTGGGCAGGCCATCAGCGTTATTGATGGTTTTCCCCGACTTGTAAACAATGCGCTAACTGTAATCCGCCAGGAATATCAGCTAGCGATGAATGCGGGCCACAGCCACTGCACTAGCGGGTCGCTTAGTGCCAAAAAGTAACGTCAAGGGATGGTGGTCCGTTACAACCTTGAAGGTGCGTCCATACAAGTACTTCTGAAACATTTTAACTCCAAACACAATTGCAAGCGGCTCTTTCTCAATGTGGGCATAGTTACGCTCTGCAGGCGACATCAATCTAGATTCAAATGCTATTGGTTTTTCGACACCATCTACTATGTGGGACAGCACTGCGTCAAGACAATACGCCGATGCGGCACATGTCAGCTGAATCTCTTTGTGCACATCATACAGCTCCAAGATCTGACTCTCACAAAGAAGCTTTTTACTCGCATTAAGCTGTTAGCACATTGGCTTGACCATTCGCAATGATTGCTTTGCCGCAGAAGGGCGTGCATAGGCTCAAGCAGAGTAGCCAAATTTGGAAAAAAATCTTGCGTAATAGTTTACAACGCCTAAAAATGCCTTAAGCTGGGTTAGGTTCGTTGGTTGGGGGTTTGCCCACAGGAATGCGTTATCGCAGGAACTTCCGATTCAAAGTTATCCACTTTTTTATTAAATCTATATTTTTTCAGGGTGATAATATATATTTTTATTAAGTACTTTCTTTTTACAATATTCCTGTATGTATTTTATGATTTCATGAAATATTTGTGCTTTGAAATCTGTGCTTTGTATAGGTGAAAATATTTTGTTTGTATTATGAAATTCCCAACTATAATGTCCCCTGGGCGATATAGGTATTAAATACACAATAAAATTACGATCTCTCTCTACATTATTGCCTTCAGGAAATATTGGGCTTTGCGAATAAAGGACGATGACAATATTTTGCATAGGGCGGAGTTAAATGCAGGTAAGGCTACGAAAACACCAGAGCTGTCAAAAACATTTTAAAGTTTTCAGATATCGCGTGAATGTAAGGAATTGCGGCAGGTCTTATTTCTGTTTTTCTCTAACAGATTGTATTCCATTCTTACTTTTGCCAATTTAATTGTTCTTTCCGCTGCTAATCAGGGGTGTATGCATTTGCCATTCGCACTCAATACCTGCCAGCACAAGTGGTGTTCCTCTTTGGTGACTTTCGCTGTCTGCTGGGTTTTCCAAACGAATGCGAGAGATTATGAGGTCTGAGACAATGCAAAAAGTAGAAGGTTCAGGTATTGATTTCCTTAAAATGTTGTGCTTCGAGGGGTGTCGAAAATGAGCAGCGGCGGAAAAAAGCCACGCTTCCTATCTGTGAAGACCCAACGTACGAATGAGTTCCTCTAGTAGAGACAGTTGACCTTACCTGGCTGCCAGAAAACAACCGACCAGTAGAAAAATTCAAAGTCGAGCCGGGGAGTTACCTGCCTCGGTGGAGCGTCTTAGCCTAACACCTTCAAGGCACCGCTTCTGCTTGACAAAGCGCCGAAGTTTGCTGTAAAACCGAGACTACCTCCCCGGAAAATCAGTTACTGGTCAGAATAATGGCTGATCCAAAATAGTGCTGGTCCAAAAAAGGAAACGCTTCCTTTCTGATCGAGACAGAAGATTTCAACCATTGTTGAACTTTAAAAAGCCCATTTCCAGTCTACTACATACTCACGTCTACGAAGGAAGGAGGCTTCGTTGTCCTGCTTCGAGGATTGTACGTGGGAAAATTCAAGCAAGCCGTTATCAAGAACTTTATGCCAGTGAACCCAGGAACCTTGAACAAGGTGAAGATAAAGGCGAAGGAACTGCGCGGGAATCTAGCCCGCGCCGGTTTAGAGAAGAATGACTTTTCTAATGAGAAACTGTTCCTGAACATGTTCTTCGCGACAAAAACTCTTAAAAAACGGACGTCACTTTTAGGTAGATAGTAACGAAAAGTGATACGTGGCCGTTCAAGATAGTCACCACTCTCTGAATGCACCTTTCAAGTCTGAATTTGCATGATCATTTGCTGGTCCGTATCTCAAAGTATGTGATTGAATTCTTAAGAAAAGTGTTTAGATGGAGGTGTAAAATCAGCTATATTGATGCTGAGGACCTATTATATTCTTTTCTTCACCCGGCCCCTTTTAGTGCAGCCAGAATAATCACGATGACGGAAAAACTACCTTCGCAGCTATTGGAGTAGAAATGAAGGATGGTGAGGTTTCTTTGCAAAAACAAGTTATTTGAATTGGTTCGCGTGAGGTTCCTGTACTATGTAACAGTTTTAGCTCATTTTGACGCAGCTATTTTTGACAGGCCTAGGGGTAAACCATTTCGAAGATATATATATATGTCGATGAGTGTACCTCGTGATCCTCCTACCGCATAATCAACTAACAGACACGTTTTTAGGCTAGTTTTTTCAGATAAAATGGCGCATCAAAAATCGTAACCTCGAGTTACTAGCGTTAGCACCAGTAACTCCACTAACTCTAACTAACACTAACTCTAGCTCAAAGTATAACTCTAGCTCTAACTCTAACTAGCACTAACTCTATCTTCAACTTTAAATCACTCCATTACTCTTTCTCAATAACTCTAACTCTAACAAACACTAACTCACCACTAACTCCGCTATATACTCGGTTTAGCGCTAGTCTTTTACCACCATTAGCGCTAAAGCAAGAAGATTTCGCGTAGCTACACAATTGCAGGGTAATTTGACATACATTTGTTTTCTTTCATATTTAATACATAAACCTTTGGACGAGCACACCTGCTGGGATCATAAACCTAGCTCCAAGAAGGGTGTGCTCCTTTAGTACTCTCCCTTTTAAAGTTAGTAAAAATAAGCATTACTTTTTGTGCCAAAGAGCAGCTGTAAAGGGAAGCTGAAGCTGTTTTGTAGTTGAGTAAAACACTTAAATCTTCTTCATTTGACCTCCAAGATCTTTAACATTGAACATATATATATATATATATATATATATATATATATATATATATATATATATATATATATATTAATTTGGTGCATAGCTCCTGCGGATGATCATTTCCAAAGTACCGCTGAAGGGCCTCCTTCCCAAACCTTGACGTCACAAAAGGAGTGTTTATAATCTTCGCTCTCGCGCATCTTCAGCACCTGTCATAGCTATGAAGGCGCACCCTTTCTGTTTTTACAATGGCAAGAAAAGGACTACAGGAAGGGTTCCAGTGCGGGGGAATATACCTGGCAAGCTTGCAAGTACACGCGGGGCCCTGGAGCGTCACGTGCTAGGCGGCCCGAAAGATCCTCTTATGACCGAACGACTGGTCGGAAGTTTTTCGTGTTTTCGTGCGTTTAGTTAGATATTCGGGAAAAATAAACGTGTTATTCAAATTCACGGGATAAACTTACGCTAGAATCTACCTCTATCTTATTTTTGAAAGCCGTTCCCCAAAAAACTGTCCGGCAGGTCAATAGGCTCGTGAGTGCGTTTTTTTGTTTTTCAAAAGTACTTGGCGATAAAATAAATATTCAAAAGTATGTTAGATGCGATAAATGAAATATTTGTGAATGCGAAAAATTAAGATCTGCCGTCATTCTTTTCTTTCTCGCCAGCATACTTTCTCTGCGGAAAATAGATAGCACTAAAATTATGATCTTTCCTAGGCCCGTCTGTTTAAGAAAAAAAAAAAAAAAAGGGGGGGGGGGGGGAGAGAGAGAGGAAAAAAAGGAAAAAAATTAGGAGCAAAAGAAAAAAAAAACATTTTGGATCAGTAATGTTGATTAAGCCTAAAGTACTAAAATAAAGGGACATTCGTTTTATAAGAAACCCAACAGTATATATTTGTTCTCTTATATGTTACAGTTAAAAGAAGAAGAAAAAACAAGCAGAAGAAGCCAGTAAAGGAACCTCGTCGTCGTCTGAACTAAGAAGCATTATCAAGAGGCACAAAACTAAATGGACATTATTTTAAGCTACATAATTATTACCCTAATGTTATACCCGATCAAAGCCTGCTGACAAAGCATAAGCCCGTTCCCGAACTAGTAGTTTCGCTGCCTCCCTATTTTTCTTTGCTGATTGGCTTTTTAATAAAAATTTTGTTTTTGGTCATATAGGGGTGTTCGCGCCTGGGGGGTCCCGGGGATTTCTTTCCGGCGCGCGCGCGTCGCGGAGTGGGGGCGCGGGGCTTTTGCACATCGCGGAGCCTGGCGTTTTCGTCGCGGGGTGCGCGTGCCGGGGGGGTGTCCCCGGGGTCTCTCCCTCGTGTGAGGGCCCCTTATCAGACCTTATTTATTTATTTTTAATTGGTTTAAACCTGTTATACCGTTTGGTGGTGCAGGTAGAGAGACAAATTTTATTTTTGTTTATTTTTGCTCTCACTTAGAAATTCACCAAATTCTTTCTCGCCTTATTTCACATCCCGATAGCAGTTGCGGAGCGCCCCGATGCTCCGGTTCTTTTCGGGCTCTAACTCCGCCTTACGCAAAACTAAAATAAAAAATTAGAATGCTTGTGACGGTTACAGTGACGAGCATAAGAAGCAGGGGGCACCGGAACAAGTTTTTGGAGTGTAAAACGAGCGTTCTGTACGGCATTCCATTTTCCGGTGGTCGCTCGTACGTGGGCCTGACAGCGCGGTTTGTGAATGACCGCGCGAAAGTGCACGCGGCCTCCTTAAAGCTGTCGTCCTGAGGGCACTTGTGCTACGTCACGGTTAAAGTCCAGACGCAGCGACACTACGAGCTAATGGTACCGATCAAACTGCGTCAAAAGTGACTGTCACTGTTTTGCTGTGTGTATGAGTGATTAAGCGATGATAGAACACGTACAGAAACATGACAAACATTATGATAATTGCAATTTTGACGCTTTGGAATTGATCCCGGCAGATGGTAGCGTCGGAGGCGTCTGAACTTTCGGTGAAGCGAAGTTTAGCAGTCAAGTGCAACGATGTGTTCGCACTCCACTTTTTCAGGACACCACGATATTGGAGCGACACCGCGGAAAACAATGCAGAAAAATTCATGAAGCGCAAAAAAAAAAACACACGGGGTGCTAATACGTTTTTTTTTTGCCTTAATTTGTACGAAACTTTTATTAAAGCGACAGCGTTAAGGAGGTCCTTTCAAAAAAAAAAAAAACAAAAAACGCCGGCGTCGGTGGCGCGACGATAAACTCCTGATCGGTCAATAGGATAATGACGTCACAGTCACATGACCTGACGTCAGGCGTCAAATGAAAGTGATTAAAACATCACATGTAATGCGAAGTAAGGTTCGCCGCACGTCTCAAATAATTTAACATAAAAAAGTAACTCGTTCTTTTTTTTTTTTTTAATGAAAGCATTTTCGGTGGGACTCGAAGCCACGACCCTTCAGTTACAAACCAGACAGGCTACTGACTAGTCCAGGTAAGGCTCGCTTGCACGGCGAACGGGGCCCGATAACGCTATCACGTACCATTCTTAAAGGCGAAGCTTAAGTGTCCTTCAAGTTTTGTTTAGAGCAACGTGAGCATGCTGGAAATTACGTCTTTATTTTTTTGTAAATGATATTTAAACCAATGTATATCCGGGCGTGGTATACTTTATTTCAGCTTCAAGAAAAACCTGAAGCGGTCCTGTATTTGAAAAGTAACGACTTTAATCTCCTTTATTTGGCCGCAAAGATTACGAATAGCAAAATTATTTTTCAAATTGATGTGCCAAGTAGCCACAACAGGGCTTTCAAAATAACGCTGAAGCATGGTTGTTTGGGAACGTGGTGCACATGCTCCCGAACAACCAGCGCGAGGGAGGCACCTGAAAGCTCTGGGTACGATGTCACTCCCAGCGGCTGGGGTTTCGGTTTTTCTCTTGCGTCTATTGATATGTTTGGGTGAAATGCTCGTGATAATCTACTTCTCGTGACAAGAATGCGCTTGAATTTCACTCTAGCCCGTTTTCTTTTTTTCTAAAACCTCTTCAACTTGCTTTTAAGTCTAGACGCCGCCAACGCCATGAGCTAATTGAGACCATTCGATCCACGTCAAAGGCTTAAGTCACTCCCATAGCAGCACACTTCCCCGGCTCATACTTGAGCCAGTTTGGCGGAAGCCTGGGCCAGGCTTTAGCCAAGTTGGCTCTAGCTCGCGCCAATCTGGCCCAAGTCTCGGCCGAGGAAGTGTGCTACTTCGGATCGCATTTTCGTTTTTGTTTATGATTGGTGCGGTAATAAGAGAACACGTAGCGAGACATGACGGACACAATGACGGTGCGCATTTGACGCTGTCTGAGTAGTCACATCAGATCGTAGCGTCGGCTGCGCCTGGAGGAGAGGTGAAACGAAGAGTAACAAAATTCCAATAGCGAGTGCGCTTTCTATAGTTGCCGTTTCTTTAGTTGTTAGTTGGTATCATAAAATGTAATGTTCATTCTTGTGAGACGTTCCTGTAAGTCTATACACAACGCTTTCACCAACGCAAGGAAAATGCATTACGTATCTACTCATTTATACTAATTGAACTTATTTAGGCGCCGTTAGAGAAGTTTGAAATTTGTTTTTCTGCATTTCCAGGTTCGTGGCAATACCGCATGTTCAGGATTATAACCATCCTGATTATAGCACCTGTATAATAGCAACTAATCAAAGTTCTTCGAATCAGTCGTCCTTCTGTCGTCTACACAAGATGTTGGCACCTTGCTAATTACTTTCGTAAGCCCTGGCTTGTCTGAATAATCGTTACCTTAAATTTTAGTGTTGAGTTTTCCTTTTTATTTATGAATTCATTCCTAAACTTGAATGTAGTTATTTATTGACATACCTCTTTTAGAGTCATCGCGCACTGAGTCATGTGCACCTCAATTATACAGAAAGGTCAAAATTCATGTCAGGCTCACCATCTTATGTTAGGCAATTGCAAAACCATGAAATTAAAACCAACGAATAAAACGGGGAGGTTTTTTAATGCGAAGCTTTAAATATTTTTTTTGTTTTTCGTTTTTTTGTAAAATACTCAAGCTACTGAAGGTTTATCTAAGGAGCGATTAACGGGACTAAAATATATTTTATAAATCACAATGAACAGAAAACGATAGCCAATCGTGTCATTCCAGGAAACAAAAATTATAAAACGGACACACACATTTGTACTTTTAGGGTACTCACGGCTTCCGGGTGTCACCGATGGTGATGACGTGCTTCAAGAATGGTAGTCTGGAAGGCGAACGCAAATGTTACTGAATTTGAAGAAAGCCAGCTGCGACGTTTCGCAGCAGTAATGAAGCATCCGAATCTTCACCTTTTGCTGTTCAACTCTGTCGGCGCCGACTTCTCCAGTTCCGGTGCAATTTTAAGCAGCATCTCGTAGTAGTTTGTAGTGGTATATTTATCTCCGAGGACTAGAGCCACGCACTCCGCCTGAAAGCATTGGGTATTTCTGAATAAAGACGACATCAACCGTCGAAAGCTCAAAGTTTCATTTGCGTCCGGAAGGGGAGCTGAGCTTAAAAAACGATCAATCCCGGGTGGTAAAGACGGGAGCAGAACGCGCTTAATCGTGCACGCTGTCATTGGTGGTCCTGAGAGAAAGTACGAGAAATAGTGCGGCAGAAAAGCGGAAAAAAAAAGCGGAATGTTAGGCGTCTTTATTTTGTCGCGACGGGCTAAAGTTTTCTTTAAGGGACCGTGAACTTCCTTTATTTTTATCCACTGAGCGACGCCAATCTTTTCCTGTAGAAAAGAAATAAAAAAAAAAACGGGAAAAGATTTCATACAGGCCTTGAACGCATGCTTTCATTATCTTTGGTGCATTTCGAGCGTCACCAGCAATATGGTCCCGTTAGAACCACCGATGTCCGCGTCTATGCCTTGCTGTTTCCAAGCGTCCTAAATGCATGGAACCTTTTCCAATGTATTAATTGGTATTAATATAGTAAATATATGGTCCAAACCGGGAGGATTCTAGCTTGCGGAAACAACACAAACGTCTTTAATTGTTCCTGGGACCCTTTGGGGTGTACAGTGTACACTTTAGTCTTGACGACGTATTGGCGCACAGACGGCAGGAACTGTCAATGAACTGGCGTCACGGAGGTTTGCCGGGTGCAGCCTTACTTGATTACGTCAGTTCAAGAAGTCCCGCAGAAGGGGGGCAGCCCCCCCCCCCCCCTCCCCAACCCACCCCTCTTCCCATTCTCTTCAGTCGGGCTTCCTTAAAGGGATTGTCCGGTCAAATTTTGTATTCGAGAAAACAATTGAATATCATTGTTATTGCTTCGAGACCCATTGTGCGTGCAATATCTGAATTTTATATGCCCCTCTGCAGGAGTAATTGAATTTATACTGCTCCACTCGCACTCTAGCGTAAACGCTGCTTTCGGTGGCAACATTGAAGCTCTGACGTCACACAACACAAAGCGAGCATTTTTGTCTCGTCGTTTACCTGCGAGTGAACGCCTCAGCGTTCTTCGTTTTTGTTGTTGTCCTCCACTTGTTTCGTGATTGGGTGATATTTTTTTTAGCGCGGTTGGGTGCCAAACCACCGGGCAGCACATGCGAGCCAAGACATGACGTTCCACACTTTTCCGCGTGACGTGCAGTGACGAACAAAATGGATCATCGCCGTGCGTAGGGACTGGGTTTCCGTAAAGATCGAGATCCCTCTTATACAGCAATCATCTCACAGAAGAGAGCTACGAGCTGAGCTCTGAGCGGACAGAAGGCTCGTAAGCTGAGGTGTGATGCTGCGCCAACGATATTAAACTACGTCCATCCACTTGCCCAAATCGAATCAATCAATTTGAATATGCATTGAAACCGAAACCAACAGCTAGACCACCTGGAAACGACACCAGGGCCCGTTTGCTCGAAGCGCTAACCGAAGCTAAAGTTAGCCGCAGTACCTAGGAGAGGGATTTTGAAATCACGTGACTGGCTTGTTAGGGATGCGGGGAAACATTGCGGTGCCCCGGTCACTGGGCGCCGCTCGCTTTGGAACTAATATGTCGTTGTAGCTGCAATAGTGGGCGTGTTAGTCAGCAATGAATGGTGCAGGAGGCTTTCGCTTTGCCTTTCCTCACTTAAATCGCAAAACATGAGCAATGACCTCGCCACAGTTTTTAGATGGTCTTTCGATTCTGGCGATTCCTAAGCCTAAATGAACGCGATAATTGTCGGCAAGGCAACGTCTTTGGAAAGCGGATTCCCTTGACTCAATCGGCCGGGTATTGATAGCACACAAAAGCAGACAGCGTCCCGATAGACCTTTTTCTAAATATCCCAAGCACCGAGGTGCATGCTACGAGTGTATTTACACGCATTGCACGTGCTGGCGTCCGCAGTAGTAATTGTTCGAAAGCAAAAAGTCCAAAACAAATTTTGCCTTGCACGCCCGTTCGTCAAAGACTTGTTATGATTATTTACTTCGAATATATTATAAGAGGGAGGCGAACGCGCGCAGACCGTAGAATTACACTTCCAGAGTTCTCCTCGATGCTTGGGTAATTTAGAAAAAAAGTCTATTGGGACGCTGTCTGCTTTTGTGTGCTATCAATACCCGGCCGATTGAGTCAAGGCAATCCGCTTTCCAAAGACGTTGCCACGCCGACAATTATCGCATCCCTTTCGGCTTAGAAATGGCCAGAATCGAAAGACTATCTGAAAAATGCGGCGAGGTCATTGCTCATGCCTTGCGATTTAAGTGAGGTAAGGCAAAGCGAAAGCCTCCTGCACCATTTGTTGCTGACTAACGCGCCCAATATTGCAGCTACAACGACGTATTAGTTCCAAAGCGAGCGGCGCTCACTCACCGGGGCACCGCCATGTTTCCCCGCATCCCTACCGAGCCATTCACGTGATCTCAAAATCCCTCTCCTAGGTACTGCGGCTAAGTTTAGCCGCGGTTAGTGCTTCGAGCAAACGGGGCCTGAAGTTGTATTTAGCACGCGTGCAGCCAAATTTTGTTTGACCCGCATGTGAAAATAAAGCGTGGCTACGATTCACCAAGCTCGTCCAAGTCAAGTGACGCCATGCATTTGAACGATTCGCCGTTTGCCTTCGACCCGCGGTCATCGCCTCTGAGGGAACGACCCGCAGCCTCATCACCGATCCAGTGGATCCGCCGAAATGTGTACCCAGATGCCGCTTCGTGTACCCAGCAGTTGCCGCTTCAGAAGCGAAATCTGCATCCTTTGCTTTGCAAGCGCTCCTAGTTCGATCGGTGACCGTCGCAGTTGTGTTTGCGCAAGACGACATTCGTTTGCTCCAAGCCTATGGCTGTTCTCGAGTAATATCCTGCTAAAAGGCGTGACTTTTTTTGCACACGCTTGGGAACTGCATTAAGAGAACCGTATTTCAGTAGGGTACAGCCTAGGAGACTATATAATTCGAAAGAAAATACGAGACATCCATCGACCAACGCTTGTTATCCCGACCATCCGACAAACCTTTGCGTTTTGTGACGTCACGCAGCAGATACGGATGTTAGCCATTGACACTGCCGAAATTCGGGGTGCAGTTTCGTACATACGCTCATGAAAGGTTTAGTTACTAACGGAAGATCACATATCAAAATAAAAATGACGTTTGTCTACATGAAGGCTCCCTCGACGTAACGAGGGCAAAAACTTAAGTACTTCCGGTTTCGACCGGACAATCCCTTTAAAGAGGCATCTAAAAGTTCGTATCAAAACTGTGCTTCATAGAGTACGCTTAAACGACATCAAGAGGATGTGCTTCGAAACATGCGTATTCTTTAAAATAACTGCAGCTGCCATAACAACCATCCGGCGAGTCAAACGACGAGACGCGAGCCGAGGGGGGAGATTGGGTACTGCTCGTGCAAGCTGCGTCTATGTGCATTTCCACAACTGAGCTCATCTATTAACTTTGAAAGGGTGGTTATAAATTTTGTCTGATGTCACGAACAGAGGTGGATAAAAATGGAGGAAGCTGAAATGGTCTAGGCGCTTGCGTGTAGCGTTGGAAGCCGCGGAGAAACAAAAAAGCGCGCAACAATGTGTAGGCCAGGCCGGGAAAGAAAACATGCCAAATTTGTGGACATTTTAGTGCATTTTTGGACTAGCAGAATAGAAAAAAATAGGCTTTACCTTGAGCGTCTTTTTTCTTATTTGAAGGGTTTGCGAGAAGTGAGTAAAACCCTCTTTCTCCGGTCAAAGTGTTCGACTCCGAATGTATTCAACTACAAATCCGGCCAGGATACGATGGAATACATTATTCGAGACATCACAACACACGGAAAAAACGTGTCTTCCGCTAACGGCAAGACGGAGCCCTGCCTGGGGTACACCACACTAAACTCTGTTGATTAATGCGCTACTTATCTAAGTGGCGAAGGCAGGGTGAGAAAGAGGTAGTTCAACCCCTCTTCAGGACGCCAACCATAGTTTGAGCTCTTTCCCCTTTGACCGCAAGGACCACTAAAGTTCTTGTACCTGCTTTCGACCGGATCTGCCAAATAGGTGAGCTTTTGTCAGGTGAGTTTTTGTCCGGTGAGCTTCTGCCCGGTAAGCTTCTGTCCGATGAGCGTTTGTCTGGTGAGCTTTTGTCCGGCAACCCGAAACACAGTTCACATCTTTTTCTCTGTGTTTTTTTTTTTTTTTGGTGATTACAGTCTTGGCGCAAGCAGGCGTAGTCAACAGATCTAGTTTATAGTAATTCTTGAACAGTGCTCCGATACCGTAACTGTTGCCAACTGAGTTGATGTTACGGGAGATCCGTTCTAAAAACAGAAAAACGACGCGTTGCGAGAGTTTGGGAGCGTTCCGACACTCCACACACACACAAAAATAAAGGTGAGCTTTTGTCCAGGTCTGCGGAAGAATGATTGAGCTTTCGACCGGATCTGCCAAATAGGTGAGCTTTTGTCAGGTGAGTTTTTGTCCGGTGAGCTTCTGCCCGGTAAGCTTCTGTCCGATGAGCGTTTGTCTGGTGAGCTTTTGTCCGGCAACCCGAAACACAGTTCACATCTTTTTCTCTGTGTTTTTTTTTGGTGATTACAGTCTTGGCGCAAGCAGGCGTAGTCAACAGATCTAGTTTATAGTAATTCTTGAACAGTGCTCCGATACCGTAACTGTTGCCAACTGAGTTGATGTTACGGGAGATCCGTTCTAAAAACAGAAAAACGACGCGTTGCGAGAGTTTGGGAGCGTTCCGACACTCCTTATTGAAGGAAACGAGCTGCAGTAACTGTTGGAAAATATGATCCACCGGATAGCCAGCTGCACCAAAACGGTAAAAGTGTGTTGTTGCCAAGACCCAATAGAGTTCGAGCATGCCTTCTTGTGAAAATATTTTCACACGATGCCGGACAATGCAAGCGTTTACATCTTTTGAATGCAGTAACGAAAAGTTTTCATTTCGTTAAAAGGTTTTTATTTCGTTGTTTTGCCCTGCAGCCAACACAGACCAGACGAAGTCTACAACTGAACATTTAAAAACTGCAAGTTATAATTTTCTGGTCTCTTCACAGAAAAAGGTAACTCTGAAGCACCTTCATAAATTGAGTTTTCTATCGACGCCGTCAGAGAATGTACAATTGTTCAAAGCAAAATGTCGTTTATATAACGCCTTATAATGGCGTCACCTAGAGACGTCATTATAAGGCGACCTAAGTGAAACCTTGCAGTTGAAAAGAAAAAAGGTAAATCTCCTAAAGAACTGAAACTACGCCCGAAGCAATGCATACCCACTGTTTTTAAATAAAAGTTTTTTTTTTTTTTTTTTTTTACTGTACTTTACTATAGTAGCCCGTATATATAATTTTAAAATTATGAGAAAACTAGATGTCGCCTTTTGTCTTACGCTTAAGATGGCATTCAATGATAGGTTTTTAACGATATTTTTATACCGCTTAGACGCCGCTGACTCAGGACTAAATATTATTTGACGATGAATACTTTCGATGAGCATGTATTTAAAAAATTAAAACGTATATTTGTGAGCTGGAAATACTTACCTTATTCAAGCAAACCTCAAGATCAGAAACCGTGCAGAATCCGTGGATGCCAGCCTGGAGAACAAAACAAACGTTATACAGGATTGATTGCTGCACGCAGAGTCTGCATAAAGCATGTTCAGCCAGATGACTGAATCACATTTACCATAACAAGTCCCGCCTTGGAGGCAGCATAAAGAAGCTGTGCCCCTTCGTAAACTCTCGGAGACAGTATGGCCACCCTAGACCCTAAAGGAAGTTTGAGGGACACCAGGCTTGCAGCTAGTTGATCTACCTATAAGAAAAGAAAAGCAACATTCTGTCTCAGAAGATGTTTGTTTATTGTCGCTGCGGATGTTATTTTAATTTTTTTATTCTCAATCCGAACAATCGGGGACATGATCCACATGCGCCATCAATCTCCAGACGCGGGTACCCTCTAAAAATATTAATGGGGAAATTCGCTTTCTCAACATAAAATACAAATGAGCTCACATTCATCAAAGTGCCTACAGACGTGGGCTTTTGATGGGCGTTGACATCGCCTTGACACAAATAAAAGAGCCTAAAAAAGGGTGGAAGGTGGCTCCAAATGAATTGAACTACTGCTCAGTTTGTATGAGAAATCTCGAGTGAGAGGCGAACTTTACGGTATTAATTTACTCTCGACAGACCCCTGAAAAATGTAAGCGTTGATGAAGGAGGCCGGGACTATGCGCGACTCCCTTAGTCAGGTAGATTCACGGTAGTATTAGTCAGAAAAGTTCCAAATTATTAATTTTTTCTTCAGATTTTTATAGACACACACATATATATATATATATATATATATATATATATATATATATATATATATATATATATATATATATATTCCGATCCGTAGATAAAATTTCTTTTTGTATTTAAAAAGGCTTTGCGCGTCAGTGCTGCAGAGTTTATAACTTTTGTGCATATTTTGCATGCATTTTTTCACACTCTTGCAATCTGCACGACGTTACTTGTCACAATTTCAATAGGGTGTGTTCTTACGGGCTTCGTTCTTGCGTTTTATATTTTTGAAACTCGAGGAGTAAAAGTCGGGCGCTTTTTTATACCTCACAATCCGGGAGCAATCGGGACTTTTGAGGAGTCATCCCAGAATTAGGGACCTGAGGGATTGCATTTAAAAAAAAAAAAAATTAGTAATATATAATCAAAATCACTATAACGAGTCGGTTTCAGTGCGTGATTATTTTTATTTACACTAAAAATTAAGCAATGTACAGACAATACTGAGAAACATAATGTTCGAGCTCACGTGATATTTTTGTTTTTCTCATTTTGTTTTTACTTCTACACTGTCTATGTGGATGTTTAAAGACCCGGCTCCAGCACCACTTTTAAGCATTTCACCCACACCCCACATTTTCTCACAAAAGAACTGACGTCGAGGTGGCAGAATAGCCATTAAAATACGTTAAAAAAAATCCCTCTTAAGCTAGCGCAGGTTCTTTGATAAGTTAAAACATTACAGGCACGATATTTATTAGCTTGGTTATTGGGGGCTGCAATATCTTCATGCCAACAGATCAGTGTGTCAGTACTGTGGCTTTTATGGACTGGCGTCTAGTCTCCAAGTACCATATAAGCTAGTTTCGAAGCGGATATGCGTCGGCGGTCACGCAAATTAGAAAATATATGTGATCTTCGAAATAGCAACCATGAGGAGACATGTAAAACTGATCCTGGAATGTGTCCTAATTTCTAGACTTTCAGCTGGATTTCAGCTCCAATGAAATTGGGTTTTCGGGGAGAAATCGGGTTTAACCCGGTTCTCGTAAAACTCTTTCGGAGTGAACAAATCTAAAATACCGGGCTTGATACCCGAGAACGAAGGACCCTGGGTGTGACTCATGGTGTTTCTGCTTCCATTCTGCTATCCTATAATTTTAGAGCTATCTTGGGGTCCAGCTGATATAAAAAACGAGTCAGAATTCATTATAGTTAAAAACAAGAAAACAACAAGTAACCAGCCATATAATATTTATTTTTTCTGGTTCGAGTCGTGAAAGTTGGCAGCATAAACCGATTCGTGATTAGATGTGCGCAAGCGTCATATGTATACAGAGTGTTTAACGAAAGGTGAACAAGTTCGATATTGCGAAAACTACGTATCGCACCAAAAAAAAAAAGGCTTCTGTCGTTTCAGTTCAAGGCCAGTGGCCTTTTTAGGAAAATTATGAAAGTTTAGGATAATTAAGTTGTTAATTAGTTTCGCGTAATTATGTTTTTTTTAATATTGAGTTTAAGGGCATAGTTTCATTTGGAAACTTGCTGAGCATCATCGAAAAACACTAAATAGCAAAAGGCAAGGGTTGCTTTTTACAGCGATAGAAGGCAAGCGTTGCTTTTTATAGCTTTCTGAAAAACAGTACAACTTCGACGGGTTTATAAGTTTCAGTTTGCAATCGGAGGGCTTTTCGACATTTGATGGTACCGCGCCCTGCGGAGAAATAGTGCCCCCAACATCCTCTTCGCTGTCCTCGTGCAACGCAGCAGAAGCAGGTTGCACTATTTTTCCACGGGGCTCGGTGCAGTCGGTGCCGAGAAGCGCGCCGATTGCAAACCGAAACTTAAAAACCACTCAAAGTTTTGTGGTTTTTGAGAAAGCTGTAAATTGCAGCGCATGCCTTCTATTGCACTATAATTGTTTTCATTTAGTGTTCTTCGATCATTCTCAGCAACTTTCCAAATGAAACCATGCCCTTAAATTCAATATTTAAAACCAAAATTATTTACGAGAAAATATTTAACAACTTAATTATTCCGAACTTTAATTATTTTCCTAACTAGGTCCTGGCTTAGGGTCAAAACGACACTTACCTCTTTTTGGTGCAATCCGCAGTGTTCTCAAAATCAAATTTGTTCAACTTTCGCGAAACACCCTGCATATGGCTTGCCCAGTACGTCTGCCATGCGGGTGTCAGGAGCCTGCCGGTAATGCTGTGGAAGGTGCGGTGTCACGCGTCAACGTGCGTCTCGTGATTTTAATAATACACCAAAAGCCCAGACCACATTTCAACATAAAATGTATTATTTCTCAATTCAATTCAATGTTTTAGAGCGCAGCCCTTAGGCGCCCGTTTCAACTTGAGCGGCGTCGGCGTCGCCGTCGGCGTCGGCGTCACCGTCGGCGTAACCGCGATCCCTCCCCCCTCCCACGAGGGGGGGGGGGGGGGGGGCTCGCGGAGGAACCCGAAGGTACCCGAGGTTCTCCCGAGGTCCTCCCGAAGGAACCCGAGGGGACCTCGGGTTCCTTCGGGAGGACCTCGGGAGGACCTTGGTACCTTCTGGAGGACCTCGGGAGGACCTCGACTTCCTTCGGGAGGACCTCGGGAGAACCTTGGGTACCTTCGGGAGGACCTCGGGAGGACCTCGGGTACCTTCGGGAAGACCTTGGGAGGACCTCGGGTTCCTTCGGGAGGACCTCGGGAGGACCTCGGGTACCTTCCGGGAGGGAGGGGGGGTCACGTGACCCCCCCCCCCGATTTCACGTGACCCCCCCCCCCCCTCCGAGGCCACATAACCCCCCCCCCCCCCTGAGTACCCTTCCCTCCTCCTCAAGACCTGCGCTCTAATTCGGCATTACAGGGAGTTGTAAACGGCTTTCACTTTTCATACAGACAACATACATCAAACAGTTGCCGAGGGGGCCGTCGCAACAGGCAATAAAAGTGCCTGACGAAGCTTCGACCTCCCCCCCCCCCCCCCCACCCGCACAGCACTCAGCGTGGCACACACCAAGGCAGAGTAAGGAAAACTTGTGAATCGTAAACAACTATATGAGAAGCATAAACATAACAATGCACACGGGATAGCATTCCACAAAGGTTAAGAAAATAACAAATAACACACCATGATAAAAAACATAAGACATGGCACAGCACACATCATAGCACTCCAATGAGGAAACGAACTGAGAGAGCAGTCACTCCTGGTATGAAAAAAAAGTGCAAATTCACGTTTCTTTCTAAAGCCTGAATTGATACACTGTCTTCGGTTACAGCCATCATATCAGGATGGTCATTTAGAAGGATGTGTTTTTGGTTAAATATTTTCTGGTTGCCTTAGCTTGTGCGTACTTTTTCTCTTGTGTAGTTTGTGGATCTCAAATTGTAAGTATGTTCTCTCCAAAGGTACTGTTGAAAGACGGCGGTTGATTCGGACTTTATTTGATTATAGATGATTAAAGATAATTTTTTTATAACATTTTGCAATGTTAATAACTCGTGCTTTCTGAAAAGCTGAGCAGTATGACTCCTATATGGTGCATTTTTTATTAAACGTAAGACTAGCTTTTGCAGTGAGTATAAGCTGTCTATATGTGTTTTTTTGTTCCCCATACAAGTAGGCAGTAGTTAAAACGAGAAGGAATCAATGCGTAGTATAACTGTTTCTTTATTCAGCGTGGCAATAAATGTCTAACTCTACAGATAAGACTAATGGAGCGCGAGATCTCGGTTTTTAGTTTGTCTAAATGAAAAGACTGATTGTAGTTTCCCATTTATCTGTATATATAAACGCAGGTACTAAATATTCCTTACTGAAAGTGCTTAAAGGGTCGCAATTGTGCCTTTGTTTCATTTTATTAGGCGAAACCCTTATATGTCTCATCGTTCATCCGACCTTCAAAGTGCTTGAGCAAAAACACGTAGGCGACAAGAAAGGTACCAAAACGTTTACGTTACCACTCAGGAGAATTAGAGGCAAAGGTATCAAGGATGACAAAGCGAACTAAAAGAAATCAAACTGAACTAAGATGAATAATTAAAAGAAAGTGGGAGTAATGAATGGGAATTAAGGATTATAAATCAAATAATGTCAAAAAAGAGTAAATGAACAACGAAATCGTGAAACAAAGTAAATCATATGTCTGTCTTTTATGCATCGGCGCTTGGGCTTTCACCTTCAAGTCGTCTTAGGGATAACGTAAGAGACCCTGTGAAATTTTGTAAGGTGGTATTCATATTAGAAATGTGACAGATGCACCACTAAGCAGCTCTGTTCTTCAACTTAAAGCATTTAAAATATTATCAACAATGCGATTGTCGCATAAAGAGGTGGTTTTATAATAGCACTTAGCACACCTCATTTTATTTCTTTGAAAGGCGGAAAGTGGCCGGTGCGGTTTAAACCATTGGACCGCTTGGAATCATATTTCTTAAACTAAGACGCCGCTATCGACTTTTCTTGTGCAAGCTTGTTTTCTTCTTTATACAGCTGTGGAGCGTTGTTCATTATGGGGTCCAGAAGATTACTGGTGGTATTTTTTTTATAAATGAGGCATACTTCTTAGCAATGTTTGGTCTACCTTTTATACGTCGCCATATTTATAAATATGTCCTCACCCCGGCTATGCATAATTGCTTTCTCAACAAGTCTAGTGAGTTTTTGCTTGCTTGGGTTTTGTGGTAATTGTACCTCAGATGGTAGAACACAGCTAATCGCACCTCGTCAAGTAAACCCGAAGCTGCAGAGCATTCCTTCTGGGCGTTACCAACGTACAAGAACCACAGAAAGAAACGAATGGATAACTTCGCAAAGGTTTACATCAACACGAGCACAAAGCATACTCACGTTCTCGAGGAGTGCATGAACCAATCGGACCGCGGCATTCTAACCGATGCTTGACCTAATGGATGCGGCGAGACTATCTTCTAGACTTTTTAAAACAAAAGGACAACCTAAACAGTATATATGGCAAGATGGAAAACCTCCACCCTAGTTTCTCTACGAGTGCCGCCTGAGAAGCCATGAACAGTCGTCAGTATATTTATTTTTTACAGCGCAGCTCTTAGGCGCCCGTTCCCGACTTGAGCGGCGTCGGCGTCGCCGTCGGCGTAACCGCGAGCCCCCCCCCCCCCCCCCCCCCCCTCCGAGGACCTCGGGAGGACCTCGGGTTCCTTCGGGAGGACCTCGGGAGGACCTCGGGTACCTTCGGGAGGACTTCGGGAGGACCTCCGGTACCTTCGGTTAGACCTCGGGAGGACCTCGGGTACATTCGGGAGGACCTCGGGAGGACCTCAGGTTTCTTCGGGAGGACCTCGGGTTCCTTCAGGAGGACCTCGGGTTCCTTCTGAAGGAACTCGGGTTCCCTCGGGAGGACCTCGGGTACCTTCAGGAAGACCTCGGGAGGACCTCGGGTACCTTCGGGGAGGGAGGGGGGTCACGTGACCCCCCCCCCCCCCGCGAGGTCACGTGACCCCACCCGAGAACACATACCTCCCCCCCCCCCCCTGAGTACCCTTCCCTCCTCCTCCTCAAGAGCTGCCCTCTAATTCGGCGTTACAGGGAGTTGTAAACGGCTTACACTTTTTTTTCCTCCTGCAGCTATATATTTTTACCATTCCTCCTCTCCCCTCAGGACGGAAAGATTCACTTCGCTTTAGGTAGACTGCCATATCGCCCTACACGCATTTCTTTCCATTTTATTCAATTTAATTATGTTTTACTGCAAGATAAACAACAACCTGCACGCTAGCACTTAAGAAAACGATTTCCAGGAAACAATTTAATGTAATGATGCGGCAAAACGGAACTTAGTTTTTGCGCATAACAGAACGCACATCAATGCTGAGGACGTCTATGTCCAAAATAGTTTCAAGGGCGACTACGAGAGTCAGAATTTGCTGTGGCCAGGCGAGAAGAACAGGTTATTTCTTTCATTTCTTTGGTGACGCAAAGTCATGCTCATCGTGTTCGCTGAATTGTATATAAAGGCCGACAACTGCATAAGAACGTTGTTTCGTGGCAAAGGATTCATGACAGTGTCCTTTTCAACAATACTTTGATTGTTTGTCCCCCTTCCCCCTGTACAAAGTAGCAAGTCGTGACTAAACACTCAGGTTAACCTTATCGTCATTATTTTCTCCTCTTTCATTTTTATACTCACAATATAGGTATTGAGGAGGGTCACTTGCTTCCGGCTTTCTCAAAAGATAGGCAGTACATATAGAAAAAAACAAGTTTAAAATTTTTATATAATTCACGAACTGACTTCTCCTTAACAAGTTTGACCACTTAACAAGTAGCTCATGCTGGTATGGCATATGAATGGCAGGTACACTACGAACGTATGGCCTTTTGATGACGCTGCAGGCGATGCTAGTTTTTGTTTTAATACCGCCAAGTTGTCGCAGAAGAAAGAAGCGCCTACAGATACGAAACATGTAGGGACGAAGAGATTGAGTCTTTTTATGTCAGTATCTTTTATGAGAATAATATGAGGGACTCACAAACGACACCAATTTGAAGTGAACTTCTTAATTTTTCAGCAAGCTTTCTTATTATTTGAGTCCAGTACTGTACATTTAAGCTGATCAGAAATGCCAGCTGGGCAAATGTACAGCGAAGCACTAACAAACCAGCATCTGGCCAGGAAGGGGTCAGACAAAAACTGTATTATATTTAATATTGATATTTTATAGCGACCAGCCTCTCTTACAAGACAATATAATATTAATTCGTGAAAAAAAATATTTCTTTAAAATTAAAACTTCGGTTTGCTGTATTTTAAATTATTATGCTAAGTAAAATTAATGTAAAGAATTATAAATATTTAGTCTTTATACCTTCAACATTATATTTTCCTAAGTTAAACAAACAAGGCCCGGAATATTCCGTGAGCCTCAGATTTAAACACAATATATAAAATTCATTTTGCGTTTCTTCCTCTCAAGCACCATACATGGGTAAATTACTTCCAAAATTTAATTTTCTTAGATTTACAATTACTTTGCTCCAAAAGTAGTTTAAGTACAATCAAAATTACTACTACGTGAAAAGTAATTCATGGCAACTGCAAATTACTTTTAAAAGGTAATTCCATTACTTTACAATTACTTATTTCTGAGAGCGACCCTACTTGGGCCTTATAACTTTAAACCGGTTGCATAGAATGCTAAACATTTGTTAATTCCTTGTCCAATGTTTGAGCAGCCTTAAGCATCGCTGCATAAATTTCACGTATTCTAGTTTTCTTTTATGAATTTTGTAAAATTGATGATAGACTTGACAGTTTGGGGCAATGGGGTACCATGTTCCTATATTTTTATTAAGTAATTATAAATTAGTTCATATACTGGAAGACGCAAGATCGCTAAAGAAAAAATTATGTTCACAGACTTTTGTAATCCAGACAAATAAAAATGAAACAATTATTGATATATAAATATTTTACTAGAGCTAATATAAAAATAAAATCCACACGCGCTAATATGACCACATTCGCATACAAACATCATGTTATTATAAATGATTTACAGTGAGTTGAAATTATAATGGCTCAGAAATATATAAGAACCGAATCGGGGCTCCCGAGTCTTTGGTGACAATATACACAGGTGCGAGGTCAGTCTCCAAAATACTTACGCAAATAATATCCGAAGTAAAACCAAAAGGAAACCAACTTGAAAATAATACGAAGATACAAATATGCGACAGTACTGGAAGAGGGACGTAAAAAACTGACAAAAAATAGCTTCATAGCCAATTAAAATTCCAAACTTCGGCTGAAAGCTGAAGCTCAATTTTGTTTCATTCAATATTTTTGCATATTTACGTGATTGTTTGATGCTCGCACCGCAGTCGGCGCTACACGGTGTCGTTGCGGAAGGGTCCAGAGAGGATTGTTTCTCAACCCGCAATGTAAGCAACAACAAAAAAAAAGCGACGCCAATTTTGTTGTGCGTTTGTGAGAGCGTGTCTATGTGTGCGAGTGTGTCACCGAGAACTAGGCAGCTTGTATGAGCGCTGAGGCTTTTGGAGAGGTTCCGTCGGCGCCGCAGTCTTGCAAAAGTAATTGTAATTGTGCCCAACTTTTTCAAAATACTGACACTAGAAAGTAATTAAATTACAATTACAATTTCCATTAGCCGAAAGTAATAATCACAATTACAAATGACTAAAAAGCAATTAAATTACAGCAATGCAATTACGTTAGTGTAATTACTGTTAATGAATTGCTACCCAAGCATGACAAGCACCCCATTAGGGCATACATTAAAATATTGAGAAGTACGAATGTACTTAAAACACTGAAAAATATAGCCATATAATTTATTTCCGCACCATTGATAGGTGTTCCAACGGATTCAGTGTACCCACAGTTCCTGTGTGAAAACGTTCTTGTTTTCAGCTTTAC
The DNA here is from genome assembly GCA_013358835.2 of Ixodes persulcatus. Taxonomy (NCBI): domain Eukaryota; kingdom Metazoa; phylum Arthropoda; class Arachnida; order Ixodida; family Ixodidae; genus Ixodes; species Ixodes persulcatus. The sequence goes on from JABSTQ010009247.1 coordinate 329,537, forward strand.
AGCTTCAGCTGTTAACCTCACGGTCTCCGGAGAACGTTGTCGTATACGCAGAATACACTCCTCACTCCATGTCTCAAAATTCAAATTTCGGGTTAAAAATGTAATGTATCGTTTACTTTACTATAACACCTCTTCGTATATTTTATAAAACTTTTATGGATGACGTTCGCGCTTTCTTTAGCATGGCTTTCAACGTGTCACATACCCACTCTATTTTTATCTTGCATGTCACCAAAGTTGTGACAAAATACTGAATATCGCAATAAAATAATAATGGTGATAAAAAATCAAGGCCAACTAATTCACTTCTTAGCATTGTAAAAAGGCTAGTCTTCACGACTTTCGACCAAATGGCAGGAAGCGATTCGATGAAACGGTGTTCGGTGAAGTGTGTAGCAGGCGGGCACCAATCTGCGCGCTGACGCCGGTGTGACATTCAGGGCGGCGCCGCGGGAACGAGCGCGAGCTTCCAATGAGCTCGCGGCTCAGACGAAGACTGAATGCTGAGCTTAAAGGTGTGTCTTTGTATGTACTGCCTTCTTGTCATTCTTGCGGGTGAGCAGTAGGCACCGATCCCCTCAACTGTCACCTCATTAAATGGAACGACCTCCGCTTCAATATCTGTCACCCAATGAAGAGTGTGTATATTTTGCAGTGCAAATTTGTCTGGAATAAATTATAGTTGCATGCTGTAGAGACTGCAGAAAGCAAGAGGAGTGATAGAAGATTTGCGTGGCATGCTTTTGTAGGTATTAGTAACATTATGCCTGCTATACCTGCTCCTCAGAAGATGTTCATGATTGTTTCCTCAAGCTTAGTCAATCAACAGGATTTCACCGCTTGAAATGTAATAACTCAAGTAAAACGTTTAATGATTCGGAGTTCATATATAATTTGCCATACCGCATTAAGATTTTCAATTATATATGATCAATACAACCGAATTAGAAACAATTTAAAAACGGCGAAGAACAAGCAAAAAATGCGGCAACTTTGACTGGAACCATTTTTCCGAGTTGGCCCTTGGGACCATCCTTTCAGTGACCATTTTGTGTGGGACCATACTGTCCGGGACAATTATATGGCGGTAGACGTATACGGTCCTTGATTTTAATTGTTCGGAAGAGTGTGATCGTGTGACCGTGTGAACGTATTCGTGTGTCAGCGCGTCCGTGTAACCGTGACCTTTGACTTTTGACGCTTGACCTTCTTCGTACATGACCAATCCCCTCACTTGACTCTTTCATCTCACTTCATCCTCGTATCATCTCCCCCCCGTGCATTTCCTTAACCTCCCCCTTATCTCTTCATCGTATGATCGCAAGTTCATGGCCTGGCTTACTCTGGACGCCTGTGCGTTTTATAAAATTGAAAAACCCCTGTCAGTAAGAAAGATAAGATGGTTTTCTTCTTGCTGGTAGGTTTTTCACTGAAATATATGACTCATGCGCCAAGAATGCATTTGTTTTTGTTTTGACGATATTAGGTTTCTGTGGACGTCATCTCATAAAGAAATTTCGTTTTTCTGATTTACCTTTTGATTCAAAGAACGTCACGTTCACAAACTTTGGCGCTCTATCCCAATCACGTGCACCTCATTCTCACAAAGTTTGAGCTTTCTGCGATGCATAGATTATTTACCCGGGCCCAACAAAAACGGCTGTTTATTTCCGGGAACTTCCTGTACCTCCATTGAAGCTTAGCGTTGTAAAACAAGACGGGGAAGTCAGTGCCTGCACATGGAAAACTTGAATTATCACCGAGATTGCATTTAGGCGGTACTTTTCACCTGGTCACATATTGAGGTGTAACTGCCTTCCTGGAATTATAATATCAATAAAATTGGTAGATCCATACGAAGACATCTACGCAGAAGACCGAGTTTGCGATGGTTGTAATGAACATGCGGAATCATCTCCTGGTAGGTGCATCAAGCAGAGGAAACTCACTGTTCGTCTGGGATCTGCTCAATACTGTGGTCTGCTCGAAGGTGAGCGGACTTCGTTGACTTTGACCAATCGTCTGATGATCCTCCCTTGGTGTCACTTTCTACGTCAATCAAAAGTGGACTTTGTTCCCCCCCCCCCCCACATCCATCCTCACGTCCTCTGCCCCCTATCTCCGAAACGTTTTCGACGCTTCTGCTCGCATTGTGTTGATGAGATATAACTCAATAAGGTCGCACAGATCGTATTTTTGTATAGACGCATTTTAAGTTTACAGGATTATAGAACTAGGTCTCCAGTTATTTGCTTAGCATATTACTGAGTGCCCAATTACGCCGATACTACCCGAACTAGCACTATAGCTTCCCACCCAAGATACCCCAAAAGTCCAGACTTTCATCAATTGCTTTGAAAACGCGTTTCATCCTCAAACCATACCCAATTAAAATAAACTTCACTTCAGCGTACCCAATACAAGTTCACTTGAAAGCTTCCTGCACCGGCTGGCCACCTTATACCAAGTGACTTGCATCATCACGTCGAAATGTATTCACTTACACAAATTTAACCCTCTCCTTCAATAGCCTTGTACCGGCATAGCAGTGTTGTAAAATAAAGAAAAAATGATTAAAATAAATACATATCTAAATAAAATATCCAATAATCCAGCAAAGAAAAAAACACACTTAGATATAGACTCTCTAAAATTTTCTGTTAACATTAGGCTCGAGAGTACAACATGCTACAATGTTTACAGCGGGCGTTACCATAATGTCTACGCCCTAACGAGCGCGAACAAGGAAACTTCCGAAGTTATCCTATCGAACAAAATTTTGACGTCGATTACCGTTCATTTCCAAAGTTCACAAACACCATGCCCCTGAAGATCACCGGCCGTAAAAAACGGCGAGGTAAGCAAATGCATCACTGACATCTGCCTTCAACCACTGTAAGTTGAAGCGGCAGTATTCTGACAAATTTCTTATCCTACGTAATTAATTTATGGGAGCCGATTACATTGGCTGTTTTATTTCATGTCCAATTTGACGCCGACTTTGGTACATTTTGTAACGGAGCTGCGTGATCTTGTCACGTTTTACGGCATTCATCACTTCCTTGCTCGCAACCGTGCGTATCTCGTGAAAGCCAGAAAGGGATATAGGTAAAGATAACACAGCATAAAAAAAATTCACCAGAATTAAGCTCGTTCTGATGTTTCTTCACGCTGACTTCATTACTCATGTGCCTGGCACCATCGCTGTTGTGGCACATCATGGCTATATTTAGGAGCACATTTGCACAAACAGATTTCGAAGGATCTGTTGCGTAAACACCTGCACGCACTCTGCACTGTTCAAAGTAGGTTTTATATTATGTGCAGCACCAACATAGACCCTCCGGAAACAGTTGCTTCTGCCGTAGAGCTCATATAAAAATCCCGTGTGTGTGAGGTTCGCGTGAGCATACACGAACTACTCAAAGCTATAGGATCGCAGGTTTTGAAGATATTCGCAAGACAGCGAATCTCACCTTGTCGTCGTTATTGTCATTTACACCTTCTTGCGTAAAGAGTGACCTTAGACGAAGCAATGCAAATGAATGTCAGTGGCCCTCTAAATATATCAATGGCCGCTGTTAGTTTCCAGCCTTAGCAATCGCTTGTAGGATTTGAACGCCAATTCTAAGTGGCGAAATTATAGCACAAATCTTATTTGCTGCGCGGTACACTTTAAAAGTTTCAAAATACGATGTTGAAATTTTTTCGGCCATATAACATATTCGTTTCGGTCGGTTCGCTCTGAATTTGCTTCCTCCTCTACTGAATACTATAAAGTTTTCCACAAGAGCAGTGATCTAGGCCTCTTGCGTAGCCCAAGGTGCGCTACGGAAAGTGACTCGTTTGGACGCCTTTTGGGTAGTGCACACTTCAGTGTATCAAACTACCACATATAAAGAAGCGAGCCAGCTCTGGTACGGAACGCACGATCAAGAGAAGCATACAAAGAATCAATAATAATTTGAACGCCGTCGAAGCACAAGTCAAAGGTAAGGCGTTAAGAGCTTGAGACAAAAGACGCCGTTTCACGCGTTTCCAAAACAAAAAAGGAAAACCAACTTAAAGCAAGGGTGTAGGTGAGCTGATTGAGTATAGACATTATTTTTGCTCTGGTGAGTGGGGACAAGGACGACAGCACATATTTGCGCTGTGCTGTCCTCATTGTCCGCTATCTCCAGGGTTGAATTAATGTTAAAAAAAGCGTCGGGACGCCAGATGTTTTGACGTCACCACGCAGAGATAAAAGATGCATACCTTAGAGGGGGTTATATAAAATTCGCACTTTCTATTGTCTCTCTGCGTTCAATCTAGCCGACGTAGGACGTCGAAATGCGTTTTTACGCCCTTCAGCATTGCCCAGAAAGATGAGGAATGCGAAGGTGTCATGTGTAATGCGGAACCCAGTCGGCTGAGCTTGTACTACCCAAAATAAGAGCCCCACTGTTTGTTCAAAGCTTGAGCGCAGGAAACCTATGGCGAAATAGCAGCAACCCGAAAGACAAGCGACAATTAAAAAAAAAAAAAAAAAAACGTACAGCTGTACAACTTGCACTTTTTTACCGCTTGTATCTCGCTCTGCATTACCAATTCACCCAAATGTAATTTTCATTGGGAATCTCAGAGGTCAGACATTTCTTAAGTGCCTAGATGAGACATTTCTTACAGATATTACGCACTTAAACTTTCGTGGAGGTCTTCTTTGAAGGCTATTTTGAAAACAGATGCCAAAAATAAGCGCATTGAAGAGACACTGAATTAAGAAAATAATGTGCCTAAATAAAGCAGGTATACCACAAAAAGAATTAAACAGAAAGGTATCAATTTTGTGCGCAATATTTACGCCACACGGAAGTTACGCCAGGCGGAAGTCACGGCCCACTCTAAGACCCACTCACAGATGAGTGGCCTCGTACATTACTACTTGCTCGGCTTCGCTGCTCATCGGAGCGTGTAGAGTCGCTCCCTGTCGCTACATCCGGTGCGTCTAGCTTGTCGTCTGACACCTCCTGCTAGTCGTGCGAGCAGACGCACGGCAGCCTCCTGCATCTTATGCTATTCCACAACCGCCCGTCTATAACCGTCTGCAACGCCATCAATACGAGACAATGAAAACGGCACTCTATCCATACATCTTGTCAAGTTACAGCTGAATACAAGCGTCTTTCGGCGCCTGTTGACCTCCACTAAAAAGCGTAGGAAGAGACAAAGCATTTATTTAACAAAGTAATAAGGCAGACCTTTCATTTTTTTTTTTCAAAATGCTTTCTTGCATAGCGACCGCGAGGAGGGTGGATTAGCGTCATGACAGACATCTAAAACGAGAACTAAAGATATTTACTTCGAGTTATCGTTTTAACGCTTCTCCTACATGACCTGGGACATGGTCGCAGAAGCAGGCGGAAGGCGAGAAGGAGAGGTCACCTGCGGACCGTAGCAGAACGGTGAGAGTTGGGACGGCAAACAAAGGCGAGGTTGGAATCGAGGCGCGAAACTACACTTTGAAAATGCTTGAAAATCGAGACTCCACTGTTACAATGGTATATTTCCAATGATTTACTTTACACTAGGTGAGAAGACATTGAATAATGGCGGTTGTGTTGCTCCAGGCTCTGCCACTTCCCCTGTCGTCCGTAAAGAAAGGAGCTTCTTTCTAACATTACGCCCCCCGGGACAAAACGGCGACTCGCCGTTTGATGGGGTATGTAATGTTTCAGTCGGAGGACGAGCACGGTGTGTGCTCACGTGTGCCACCTATCCTTGGAATGCTCGACAGATTTCACGGCGTAATGGAAGTCAAATGTTCGAGTGAAAACGCGATAAGGACCACAACAGCGGGGTAGAGATATCTCAGCACATCCAGCTCGACGTTCTGGTGTCCAGATCAAAACTATGTCACCTAAAGAATATAACACTTTGCCATGCGTGCTCTCGTAACGAGAACATTGCTCCAGAGTAGGGAGCCCTAACCAGAGTAGGGAGCCGTAACAATTGTCTGGTTTGTTCAGCACGTCGTATTGTTTCCGATGCGTGCTCTGTAAGCGTAGCTTTGGGGCTGTAGTGGAAAAAGTGTCGAACATGAGGGTGGGCTGACGGCCAAAAATAAGATAGAAGGGAGAGTTGCAGGTGGTGTCATGGCGAGAGGAATTGTACGCGAAAGTTATGTAAGCTAGTGCACAGTCCCAATTTCAGTGGTTACAGCATATGAACATGGCAAGCTTCTCGGCTAGTGTCCTAATAACATAATTGACAGAAAACCTGAGACTGGAACAAATAAAAAGAACGAAGAGCACGACACAATATCTCGAAAACAGCTTAGTTCATACACAGGAGGGCGCCAATAAATACCTGTCCACGTGAAAACAGGAAGAAAGGAAGAAATAAGGAGATAACCCCAGAGAGCTAGACAGAGAGACACCATCTCCACACAGACAGAACCACCGCCCTGAAACAACACCGTTTCCCAAATAACTGAAACGATCAACTTTCTCAAGGCCGCGAGAGCCAGCCCACACATGAAATAAGCCCCCCACCCTTCCCGGTGAGCAAGCCCAGATATATTTCATGTGTGGGCTGGCTCGCGGGCTGGCTCGGCTGGAAGGTTGGGTGGCTCCTTGTGGGTTGTCTCTGGCTACGTTTACATGGATGCGACTGCAGCGCATCGAATCTAATTAACGAATCGAATCGGCTTATGTAAACGGCTCGGATCGGATCGGATCGGATCGGATCCGATCCGATCCGCTGAGACGGGGTGGTTTGAGATGGTCAATCCGAATCGAGACTCTCCATGTATACGCTAGCGGATCGAATCGAGTGCTCGAGCAAGGGATCACGGGAGCGTTGCGTTGCATGCCACTAGGCAAACGGGAAACCTTGGAAACAATCGAAAGGTCACGAGGTTTGCTTTGTGATCCTTCGACCCGAGGTGCCGCTACTGGTCGTTCCGAATCTATGTAAACACAGTGGTTGAAGTGGATTCGATTCGCTAACTGGATCCGATGCGCTGCTGTCGCATCCATGTAAACGTAGCCTCTAACTCCGTGGGGGTTGTCTCTTTCCTCCTTCCTTTTTTCCTTTTGTCGAGTGAACGGTTATTTATTGGCATCTTCCTGTGATTAACCTCAACTGCGTTTGAGATTCTGGGTCGTGCTGTTTTTTTTGTGTTGTTGTTTCAGTCTCAGGCTTCCTTTTAATGATGTTCCTAACTAGCTCGCCTGCGTACTTTCCCTCCTTGCAGTCCTATTAAGGCGTTCTACCACCCCGTTTGTTAGCTGGTGGTAAGCCGTAGATTTCTTTTAAACAGTAGAAGCGCATAATGACGCTCACAACTCGAGATGCAAAGGGCAGTCCCCCGTCAGAAAGAAGTTCTCCAGGCGCTCTGTTCTTAAGAATGATGTCTTCTAGAAAAAGATGGGCAACATCAACAGCTCTTCCGGTCAGAAGAGGCTTCGTGGTCGCGGAGTGTGTGGTGTAATTGGCAGCGACTGCGATCCACCGGTGACCATCTCAGGAAGTGAGGAATGGGCCAAGAAGATCAACTCCTACATGGTGGAACGGATGTTCTGGTGGTTAGAGAGGTTGGAGAAGTCCAGCGGGACGTGAGGATGGCGTCTTTCGGCGCTGGCAGGAATCACATGAAGAGACGTAGCGTTTCACAAATCTGTACAGGTCCGGCAAGTAAAATCGTCGCTTAACTCGAGCGTATGTTCTAACACCTAAGTTGCCGGATGATGAAGCATCATGCAAGTCACCGAGGAAGGTAATTTGTTTCTGTTTAGGTGTTCCTAGAAGCCAAGGAAGCTTGGCCGATCGGAAATTTTGTCTGCGGAGAACGCCGTGTATGATAAAGTACAGGCCTCAAGAGGGTTTAGTTTTGCCCGTGGCCACATCGGCAAAAATGGCTCGGAGAGCTGTATCTTTGCGCTGTTCGTGGCCAATGTCGAGGACGGTGATATAGAAAGAACATGAATATCATGGTCATAGTCGATGGGCTCAACCGGGTCCACAGGGTGATGGTAGAGGCACTCTGCATCCTGGAGGAGCTGTCCTGATTTGTAAATGACGATGAAATTGTACTCTTGGAGTCTAAGGGCCAAACATCCAAGTCGACCAACAGGGCATGTTGATTAGCAATGACGGAGGACGGGCGACCGAACAGGTTGGAGCGACATTTTGTGACTGCCCAGACGACAGCCAGACACTCTCGCTCAGTGATTTTGTAATTTTTCTCAGCTGAGTAAAGCGCGCGACTAGCGTAAGCAATCATTCGATTGTGTTTGCGTGATTTTGACACAGAATAGCGCCTATTCCGTGGCCACTGGCATCAGTTCGTAAGACCGTAGCTAGGTGGTGGTAAAGTCATCACAATGGCCTAAGATAGAACTGGACGTTAGAGCGATTTTCATGTGTTTGAACGCGTCAGCTTGGTCCGGTTTGCAAATAAAAGCCGCACGTATTTTAGTAGCTCTTTAAATGGACCGCGAAATGTATGCAAAATGCCATATAAAAGGCCGGAAATATTAACATAGTCCTATAAAGCCTCGTAGGTCTTTAGATGAGCGTGGTTTGGGGAATTCGTAGACAGCTTTAACCTTATCGGGGTGTGGCTGGAAGCCATTTTTATCTATTAGATGACCCAAAATATTTATGTGGCAACTGCCTAAGCGGCAATTCGAAGAGTTCGAATTGCAGACCAGCGTTAGAGAAAAAAACACAGTACTTCTGCCAAGCGGGTCAGATGGTATGAAAATGTGCTTGAAAAAATAATTGCGTAGTCGCGATAACCAAGACAGGTTGACCATTTTCTACCTTTCAAAGTACAGTCCATCATTTTCTCGAAGGTCGAGGGCTGGGCTAAGATCAAACGGTATAACTTCGAATACGTACAGGCCATCTGAAGTTATGAAAGCTGTTTTTCCTGACTGATTCGACGAGATTAATTTGCCAGTACACTGGACGAAGGTCGATGGTAGAAAACTCTTCGGCTCCATGCAAACAGTTCGGGGTTGTACCAATGCGTGCAAGTGAATAGGCGTCCTTTTTGCGATATTGCTTAGGCAACAACCGTTCACACAAATCCTCCATGGCACATCCTTCTTCCGCACGAATACAACAGGCAACGACCAGGGGCTAGATGAGTGTTGCACATTGCCTTCTGAAAGCATGCTCTTTACCTCTTGCTGTATAACCCAGCTGGAAGCGGATACGCGGTAAGGTCCGTGATGAACGGGTGGCTCTAGTTAGGTATTCACGCGGTGTGTGGTAGATATTGCGTGACAAAGGAAGCGATTTCTTAAATCAAAGATTCCGTGGTGCTCATAAAGAAGATTAAACGCAGTATTTTTTTTTCAAAACCGTCTCTGCGGCCCACCACGATTTCTAAACCGTTTTGACTTATCCTTCAGAAAGCTTTGAGGGGTTTGAGATCTTCGTCGAAGTTTTCTAAGGAGTCTGCGTACCATTCAAATATGTCTAAAGGGCTTAAGATACCCTCCATAGTTCTTTTTATGCGCCGGTGCATTCTGTTTTTTTTTTGTTAGAGCACGGCACTCATTAAGTCCGTTTTAACGGTTCTGTGGGAGATAGCAGCTGACCCTTCAGGATATATTCGTCAGGGAAGCAGCTTGGCAATTCCGTACCAGGAAGGCCGCGATGAGCGGGCACTCAGTGTCTGCTTCCCGGCCAATGCGCGGGACCTATCTTCTAGAGCAGCTAAGTGTGCGCATAAAGGAGAAGGACTCTCAGTGCCCTGTTTCTTGTACCTCTTTGTACGTCCGTCTTGATAAGCTCATTCAGCTAGCGGGAAAAACACCGGAGACGCTACAGCGACGGCAGCAGGGACGACACCGCGACCGTGCTCAAAATATCTCAAGGACAGCGGAAGTTAGATTCGCGTTGGTGGTATTCGCTGCAACTGCTTGGTCTTAATAGTTGAACTACTATACATCTCTGGAATTTACCGAGCGGCATTGCGAGTACCTCGAAAGATTTATTTTAACGACAACAAAATTACTTGTCCCCATTTGATGTGACCGCTTTGGTCTGCAGCTTCTTCCCCGGGTTTGAGTACAGTGGTTAGCGATGTGATCTGGAATTCGCGAGCGACCAGCGAGCAGTGTAGCCCACGCAGTTTATCGGGCAGTGAGCCAAGCGGCGAAGCGGCACCGTCGGTGCTTAGACCCGTGGACGCACCCCCAGCCTGTCGTATCTCCCTCCTCGTTGATTACGTGCATAATAGAGCGCGCATCATATGCGCGCTTGCAGTAATGTCGTTCTCCTATTAGCCGCTGCCAGGAGAGCGAGCGCACATCTGATGACGCGCACTTCTCTATTAAAATTAACTGTCGCAATCATCCGCGCGGCGGCGAAGGAGGAGGGAGATATCACGCGCCGGGGGTGCGTCCACGTATCTAGAATGTCACGGGTGGTGACCAGATAAACAATAAATAAACAAGAAGAAATAAACGTTTAATGTGGCGAACTTTTGCCGAAAACAAAAAGGGAATAGAAATTAATAACAAAGCGTCGCGAGCGTCGAAGTCGGCGAGACAGCAGAGTCGAGCGCTGGGGCGAAACTGACCCCGGTTCGCCACGCGGAGCCCCTTATGTACATGCGTAAGCTTCTGGAATAATCAGCGTAAAATTTTCGACGCGTAGAGCATTCGGACCTCGAACACGCAACAGGATTCTCGAATTTACCAGAAAACTAGATTGCAGGAATAACAAAAGATGCGTCGCTCCCAGGGATCGAACCCTGGCTTTTCGCGTGGGAGGCACGCGCGATAACCGTTAGGCCACGAGCGCGCTGCCTGCTTGGTCAGCTGCGCTCGCGGCATTACTTCCCCCTCTAAAAAGTGCATCGCCCCGATGCAACACAAAACAAAACAAAGCAAATAAAAAAGGACGGTAAACTAAAGAGTCATTTGGAAGGCATAAGGTGCACAGTCCTATCGGGCGTAGTACGGCTGCAGGCGCACGACGTGGACGACTTCAGGCCGTGGTGGGCGGCGTGATGATGTTCTTGTTCCGTCGGGCATCACCTCGTAGTTCAGCTCCCCGATGCGACGAAGTACCTTGTACGGTCCAAAGTATCGTTTCAGCAATTTCTCACTGAGGCCACGGCGACGGATGGGCGTCCACACCCACACCCTGTCTCCGGGCTGGAAGTGGACGTCCCTGCGACGAAGGTTGTAGCGGCCGGCGTCGACGCGTTGCTGGTCTTGAATCAGGAGTCGGGCGAGCTGGAGGACTTCTTCGGCCCGTTGAGCAACCACCTGGGCGTCGTCGCTCTCACTGTCAGCTGGCTCATGGGGCAGCATCGCGTCCAGCATGGTCGTTACTTTCCGACCATGTACCAACTGGAAGGGTGTGAATCCAGTGGTCTCTTGAACCGCCGTATTGTAGGCGAACGTGACGTAGGGCAACACCTCGTCCCACGTCTTGTGCTCTACGTCGACGTACATAGAGATCATGTCAGCGATTGTCTTGTTGAGTCGCTCCGTCAGCCCGTTGGTCTGCGGGTGGTACGCAGTTGTACGACGATGGCTGGTGTGACTGAGTCGGAGGATTTCTTGGGTCAGCAGTGCCATGAACGATGATCCGCGATCTGTAATCAGAACTTCTGGAGCGCCGTGCCGGAGGACGATGGACTCAATGAAAAACTTGGCAACTTCCACGGCAGTCCCTGAAGGAAGGGCTTTCGTTTCGGCGTACCGCGTGAGATAATCGGTTGCGACGATTATCCATCGGTTCCCTTGCGTCGATGGTGGGAATGGCCCAAGTAAGTCCATTCCAATTTGCTGGAACGGGGCAGATGGCGGCGCAATAGGCTGAAGAAGTCCTGCCGGTCTCGTCGGTGGTTTTTTTCGTCGTTGACACTCGTGGCAAGATCGGGTGTAGTGATGCACTGTCTTCGCGAGCTTGGGCCAGTAGTATTTTTCGCGTATCCTGGCGAGAGTTCTGCTGTAGCCAAGGTGTCCCGCCGTCGGGTCATCGTGGCAGGCTTGAAAAATTTCTCCTCGAAGACTGGAAGGGACCACCAACAGCCACGCCGTGTTGTTGTCGCTGAAGTTCTCATTGTAGAGCACACCTCGTTGGAGGGAGAAGGTTGGCAGTGTTCGTACAAAGCTGCGGGGAACGGCACTTCCCTGTCCCTCTAGGTGCTCGATGAGTGCTCGCAGCTCAGGGTCATCTCGTTGGAGTGCTGCCATGTCGCTGACATCCAGAGCGCCGAGGAAACACTCATCGTCGTCCTCTTTGGTGCAGGTAGGAGCGGCCTCGACTGGGGCCCTTGACAGGCAGTCGGCGTCATTGTGCTTCCGGCCGGTCTTGTACACCGCGGTCATGTCGAACTCCTGCAGTCGTAGGCTCCACCGGGCGAGGCGTCCGGAGGGGTCCTTCAGATTCGCCAGCCAGCAGAGCGAGTGGTGGTCTGTGACCACGCGAAAAGGACTTCCATACAAGTATGGGCAAAACTTTGTTATTGCCCAGACGACAGCGAGGCACTCATTTTCAGTAGTTGAATAGTTCCTCTCCACGATAGACAGCGTTCGACTTGCGTATGCGATGACTCGCTCCGCGCCGTCCTGCATTTGGACTAGTACCGCACCCAGTCCGGTGTTACTGGCTTCGGTGTGGATCTCGGTTTCAGCAAACTGATCGAAATGGCCGAGAATCGGGGGCGTCTGGAGTCTTCGTTTGAGCTCGTCGAATGACCTCTGGTGTTCTTCTGTCCACTCGAACTGTACGGCGTCCTTCGTGAGGTGTGTCAGCGGTGCGGACAGCTTGGCGAAGTCTCGAACAAAGCGCCTGTAGTAGGCACAGAGTCCGAGAAATCTTCTCACGGCCTTCTTGTCAGCCGGCGGCGTAAATGCAGCTACGGCGCGGGTCTTCTCGGGGTCAGGTAGAACGCCTTTGTTGTTCACGACGTGGCCAAGAAACTTTAGTTCCCCATAGGCGAACCGACACTTTGTTGGCTTGAGTGACAGGCCGGCGGTCTTGATGGCTTGAAGCACGGCTCGAAGTCGTCTGAGGTGTTCGTCGAAATCTCGTGAGAATACCACGACATCGTCCAGGTAGACGAGGCAGCTCTGCCATTTCAGGCCTGCCAGCACGGTGTCCATGACGCGCTGGAAGGTGGCTGGTGCTGTACAAAGTCCGAACGGCATCACTTTGAATTCGTACAGTCCGTCGGGAGTGACGAAGGAAGTTTTCTCCCGGTCACGTTCGTCGACTTCAATCTGCCAGTAACCGCTCTTCAAGTCCATTGACGAAAAATATCGGGAGTGGCGCAATCGGTCTAACGTATCGTCGATGCGGGGGAGCGGATAGACGTCCTTCTTCGTCACAGCGTTCAGTCGACGATAGTCCACGCAGAACCGCAGGGTTCCGTCCTTCTTCTTTACAAGTACGACCGGGGACGCCCATGGACTCCTTGAGGGTTGAATGATGTCGTCGTCGAGCATCTCCTGGACTTGATCTTGAATCACTTTCCTTTCCTTTAAGGAGACTCGATACGGCGACTGGTGAACAGGGAGTGCGTCGTCGTCGGTAATAATGCGATGTTTCGCCATTGGTGTTTGGCGAACTTTCGATGTCGTGGCAAAACAGTCACTGTATTCGGCGAGGAGATCAACCAGTTGCCGGCGCTTCGAAGCTGGGAGCTCGGGGTCGATGTCAAGCGGCGGCGGCGTCGTGCTCTTCTGCTGTGGCGACGAGGTTTCCTCTGAGACTGCGGTGACCACGGCTGGCGTCTGAAGCTCCTCGACGTAGCCCATGGTGGTACCCTTCGTTAGGTGCTGCGGTTCCTCTCGAAAGTTTGTCACGAGAACAGTCGTTCGTCCTTCTTGAAGATCCGTTACGCCTCGTGCGACGCCAATTCCTTTTTCAAGGAGCAGTTGAACGCTGCCTTCCAGAAGAGCTTCACCGTGCATGGCTGCGTCGGTTATGACGGTGACGAAAACACTCGACCGCGGCGGCAGATTCACATGGTCGGCTATAACTCGGATCGCGGATGACGTCATGTTGGCCTCCACCGAGGGCAGGACAGGCTTTCGCAGCGTCAACTGGTTTGCCCCGAGGTCGATGACGGCGCCATACTCGCAGAGAAAGTCCATTCCGAGGATAACGTCCCTCGAACAGTCTTGCAGAACGACGAACTTGACAGGGCACGTCTCACCGTGGATCTCGACGCGAGCAGTGCATCTCCCGACTGGTGTGATGAGGTGTCCTCCGGCGGTTCTTATTTGTGGTCCATCCCACGGCGTCATGACTTTTCGAAGGCGGCGGGAGAGCCTCCCACTCAGAACGGAGTAGTCTGCTCCGGTGTCGATGAGTGCCGTCGCGTCGTGGCCGTCGATGATAACGTTGAGGTTGTTGGACACCGAAGCAGGAGCGTCGTTGCGATGCGCAGCGTCGGGAGAGTGGGAGCGCTCCGTCGTTCTTGGAGGCTCTTTACTTCGGTCGTCTTCGGCAACGCCACCTCCAGGCGTTGCCGCGCCTAGTTTTCCCGGCGACGCAGGGGGGACAGGCTCTCTCGGCGGGGTCGTGGCGCTGGAGACGCTGAACGTCGTGGTGACGGCGAGCGAGATTCATGGCGGAGAGACGGCACTGAAGAGGGCGAGCGTCGAAGGTACTCCTCGATATCGCGAGGGCGTTCGCCGTACCTCGGGCGTGGGTCGTTCGGGTGGAAACCACGCAGCCCAAGTCGACGGTAGGGGCAGCTGCGGTAGATGTGGTCGGCTTCCCCGCAGTGGTAGCAGAGCGGGCGTCGGTCGGCCGTTCGCCAGACGTCGGTCTTCCTCGGCGTCGGGTGTTCAGTGCGGACGAACTCGGGTTGCCCTTCCCGACGTCGGAAAGTCTGTGGCTCTGGTAGGACACGTCGAGGTGGCGTCGAATACTGCTGGGCAGCTGGCGCCGGTCTCCGAGCTATGGCGGCATAGGTCAGAGAAGGCTCCTCGGGTACTGCGGCGCTGGCAGGGGCCTCAGGATGGAATGCCCGCTGAACTTCCTCGCGGACAACTTCGGCTATTGACAGCGAGGCAGGCTGGGGGGCAGCAGGCAGGAACTTCTTGATTTCTTCCCGAACGACGTCCCGGATGATGTCACGGATGTCCGGGATGCTGCAGCTGGACGGCGAGAGGGCAGCGAAGCCGGGAGGTCTCTGGTAGTGTGAGGCCCGTGCGTGAAGGGCGCGTTCGATGTTGGTGGCCTCAGTGATGAAACCTTCGACGGTGGTAGGCGGGCTCCGCACGAGGCCTCCGAAGATGTTTTCTTTCACGCCCCGCATTAGGACCCGCAACTTTTTTTCTTCGGAAGCGTTTGGGTCGGCGCGGTTCATGAGGCGGAGAACGTCTTCAACAAAGCTTGTGACGCTCTCATTTGGCCCTTGGTGTCTTGCTTGGAGAAGATCTTCCGCACGCTGTCGTCGCTGCTGGTTGGCAAAGGTGCGTCGCAGCTCGGCCTGGCATTCTTCCCACGACGAAATCGACGCTTCGTGGTTCTCAAACCAGGTGCGTGCCGTGCCTTCCAGAGCGAAGTAGACGTTCTGAAGGCACTGCTCCGGTGTCCATTGGTTATGGCGGGCCACTCGTTCGTAATGTTGTAGCCAATCCTCAACGTCCTCGTGGATCTCCCCGTGGAATGGCGTCGGAGTCCGGGGTGCGACGGGCAGGTATACGACGGCAGAAGCGGCCGGGGTCTCCGACTGGTTGGCCATCGTCGTCCTCCTTGCTTGCCTGGTCTTTGGTGGTAAGGGTCCTAATTCCGGGGGTAGGCCAAGGTTCCGGCGGCTTGATCGGATCCCGGTCTGGTCTTCGTTCGCTTCTTGGGGGCTTGGCGTTGGACTTGCACTGCGGGCCCTCGGAGGGGTACGCGGCAGGGGCATGCGTTACCCAGCACCTCCACCAGAATGTCACGGGTGGTGACCAGATAAACAATAAATAAACAAGAAGAAATAAACGTTTAATGTGGCGAACTTGTGCCGAAAACAAAAAGGGAATAGAAATTAATAAAAAAGCGTCGCGAGCGTCGAAGTCGGCGAGACAGCAGAGTCGAGCGCTGGGGCGAAAGTGACCCCGGTTCGCCACGCGGAGCCCCTTATGTACATGCGTAAGCTTCTGGAATAATCAGCGTAGAATTTTCGACGCGTAGAGCATTCGGACCTCGAACACGCAACAGGATTCTCGAATTTACCAGAAAACTAGATTGCAGGAATAACAAAAGATGCGTCGCTCCCAGGGATCGAACCCTGGCTTTTCGCGTGGGAGGCACGCGCGATAACCGTTAGGCCACGAGCGCGCTGCCTGCTTGGTCAGCTGCGCTCGCGGCAGTATCTTATCCACAATACAGGTGGGTTTTAATCGTCGTTTTGAGTTACAGAATGTATGAAAAACTCAATGTATGAAATAAACTTACAATAACGTTGTAATTTGCAATTTTGTTTATGGTTCAGAGTCATGTGGACGTCTAAAGAGTTGAAGGGCTGAGGAGGTCTGGAAGGCTGAAGGATCCGAAGGGCTGAAGGGTTTGTAAGGCTGAAGGGGTTTGACGGACTGAAGGGATTTAAAGGACTAAGGGGACTGATGGGCTGAAAGGGATGAGAAGCTGAGACGGTCGCGTAACATATCAGGGCTGAAGTGTTATTTTCAATAAAAAAAATTCAGATAACGAGCAAACATTTCATACACACAAGCAGTCAAGACGTTTTGTGAGGTGGATTTTTTTACCTTGATGTAGGTTTCTGAATAAAATAATATTGATATTATAATGAATGCATTATAAAACGATAAAAAATAATTCTCAGAAAGTCACTAAATCCTGTATAAATGCGCACCCTCGCTAGACAAATTAAAACAAAAAAAAAAACGAATGCAGGGCAACTTAGGGACACACGAACACTGGGCAAAAACAACGAACAATAAACAAGCAAATGCGTCACTAGGCAACTAAGCAAGCAAAACAAAAATAACTAATAAATAAAAAGTTGAAAAAAGTGCAGTAACGTGAGTATAATAGGCAAGCATTTACAATGATAAGCACATCTGTGGGCAAGCCCAAAAATGACTCAGCTAAAAAGAATTACCGTAAAGTAGTTTAAATACGTTATATCCTAATGAGGACACATCAGTAGATGAAATACGTTGACAGGAAAAAAAAAGATTCCAGTTTTCAATTGTGCAAGTGAAAATGAGTCTTTATACAAACTAATCCCTGCAAAAGAAGAGTTTCAAGGAACGCTTATGATGACTTGTAGTACCCCGCTGAAGAAAGAGGTTGCAAATGCCTTTTTGTATCTAGAAGTAAGCTTTTGTTACAAAAATAATTTAAACGTTTATTTATTTCAGGGCCGCGCTCCTGAGTCCATATTTTGTTCACATTGCTTATTAAGGAGGCAGAGCCTGATCTACTTTGTTACTGGAGGTGTTCATATTTCTATATTTTTCAGAATTGTTTTTGTATCCGGGTCTCAAAATCTACTACCATTATCTAGTTTCGTCCAATAAAGTAATTGTATGCTTGTAGTGTTCCCCATGTAGAAGAAGGCTTCAATTTATTTCATACCGAATACCTCTTTCTGAAGCCCGGCAAGGATTTGTTGCGTATATGGCTGAGCCAGTTCAAGATTTACTAAGATATTTTTGTGGTAAGACACAATATATATTTGTGGTAAGACAGATTATTTATTAATGCTAAAACAAAAGGTTTCGCTGGTTAATTCAATATACATTATTGCTTTCAACATTGACCTTAATAACAAAAGTATGACACCAAAGTTTTCGGTAACTAAGCAAGAGTTCCTTAAGTGTTATAAATCAGGGGTAGATACTTTTTTAAATAAAACACAATCGTCTGCAAAGAGAGTAATATTCGCAGATTGGGTAATACGTGTGAAATGTCGTTGATGTAAATTACAAACAGCAGTGGCCCTGGAACACTTTTATCTGGTACGCCAAACGAGACATTCAATATTACTGAGCACCCAACACGAAATAGGAACATATTCATATCACGATGAAGTGATGAAGACAGATATATTGTCACAAATCACAAGTGATGAGGCTATAATAACTGAAGAAACTAAACGTTTAATGGGGCGAACTTGTGGCCAAAAATAAAAAGGGAACAGAATAAGGCAGAGCGTCGTGGGCGTCGAAGTCGGCGTTACAGCAGAGTCGAACGCTGGGGCGAAACTGACCCCGCTCGCCTTGCGGAATCCCTTATGTACACTCGTGGGTTTCTCGATCGTTCGGCGTAGACATTTCGGTGCGCAGAACATTCAGAACTCGACCAGACGAGAATGTTCTCGAACTTACGAGAAGGCCAAATTGAAAGAATAAATAAAAGGGCAGTCCGCAAACTGGAATCGAACCTACACCTTCCGCGTGACAGTCAAGCGCGGTACCCACTCGTCCACTCACGCGCTTGGTCGCCAACGCGCGTGGCATTACTCCCCCCTTTAAAAGCGCATCATCTCGATGCGACGTGCTGGAAACCAAAAACAGCAAAAGAGAAAAAATAATGGCCAACTACGTAGACTTGTGCAACACAATCCTATCGAGCGTCTTACAAAACACAATTCACAGTCCTATCGATCGAAGTACGGCTTCAGGCGCACGACGTGGACGACTTCCGGTCGTGGAGGGCGGCGTGATGAAGTCCGTGTTCCGTCGGGCATCACCTCGTAGTTCAGATCCCCGAGTCGACGAAGCACTTTGTAGGGTCCAAAGTACCGTTTCAGCAGTTTCTCACCGAGGCCGCGGCGACGGATGGGCGTCCACACCCACACCCTGTCTCCGGGCTGGAAGTGGACGTCCCTGCGACGAAGGTTGTAGCGGCCGGCGTCGACACGTTGCTGGTCTTGAATCAGGAGTCGGGCGAGCTGGCGGACTTCTTCGGCCCGTTGAGCAACCACCTGGGCGTCGTCGCTCTCACTGTCCACTGGCTCATGGGGCAGCATCGCGTCCAGCATTGTCGTTACTTTCCGACCATGTACCAGCTGGAAGGGTGTGAATCCGGTGGTCTCTTGAACCGCCGTATTGTAGGCGAACGTGACGCAGGCCAACACCTCGTCCCACGTTTTGTGCTCTACGTCGACGTACATAGAGATCATGTCGGCGATTGTCTTGTTGAGTCGCTCCGTCAGCCCGTTGGTCTGCGGGTGGTACGCAGTTGTACGACGATGGCTGGTGTGACTGAGTCGGAGGATTCCTTGGGTCAGCTGTGCCATGAACGATGATCCGCGATCTGTAATCAAAACTTCTGGAGCGCCGTGCCGGAGGACGATGGACTCAATGAAAAACTTGGCAACTTCCACAGCAGTCCCTGAAGGAAGGGCTTTCGTTTCGGCGTACCGCGTGAGATAATCTGCGGCGACAATGATCCAGCGGTTCCCCGATGTCGACGGCGGAAAAGGGCCAAGTAGATTCATTTCGATCTGCTGGAAGGGTGCAGTCGGAGGAGAAATTGGCTGCAGGAGTCCGGCCGGCCTCGTCGGAGGTTTCTTGCGTCGCTGGCACTCGTGACATGATCGTGTGTATAGGTGGACGGTCTTGGGGAGCTTGGGCCAGTAATACTTTTCATGAATACGGGCCAGTGTCCGGCTGTAACCAAGGTGTCCAGACGTCGGGTCGTCGTGGTAGGCTTGGAAGATCTCCCCTCGAAGGTCAGTCGGGATTACCAGCAGCCACGACAAGTTGTTGTCCCTAAAGTTTTCTTTGCAGAGTACACCTTGTCGCATGACGAAGGTCGACGGGGCTCGTGAGAAAACACGTGGCAAGGTACTCCCGCGCCCTTCCAGGTGCTATATCAGTGCGCGCAGCTCAGGATCGTCTCGTTGACGTCGTGCCATGTCGTCGGTGTTCACCGCGCCTAGGAAGCACTCGTCTTCATCGTCGTCGCTGCTGCCGCAAGGTGTTTCGATTGGCGCTCGAGACAGGCAGTCGGCGGTCGCTGTGCTTGCGGCCTGACTTGTAGACCACAGTCATGTTGAACTCTTGTAGTCGGAGGCTCCATCGAGCGAGGCGTCCTGACGGGTCCTTGAGATTGGCAAGCCAGGAGAGCGAATGGTGGTCCGTGACTACGCGGAACGGGCTCCCGTACAAGTACGGACGAAACTTTGTGATTGCCCAGACGACCGCAAGGCACTATTTCTCAGTCGTGGAGTAATTCTCCGCCTTGGGTAGTGTCCGACTTGCGTAGGCAATGACTCGCTCGGTGCCTTCTTGTAGTCGAACCAGTACCGCACCAAGTTCTGCGTTACTTGCGTCCGTGTGAATCTAGGTTTCGGCATCCTGATCAAAATGTCCAAGAACTGGAGGAGTCTGGAGTCGTCGCTTCAGTTCGTCAACTGCTTGCTGCTGCTCTTCGGCCCATTCGAACTTCTCGGCGTCCTTCGTGAGGTTTGTGAGCGGTGCCGAAATCCTTGTGAAATCCCGAACGAAGCGCCGATAGTACGCACATAATCCCAGGAATCTTTGTACGGCCTTCTTGTCTGTCGGCGCTGGAAATGCCGCGACGGCGCGAGTCTTCTCTGGGCCTGGGCGAACGCCATCATTGCTAACCACGTGTCCTAGGAACTTCAGCTCGTCATAGGCGAACCGACACTTCAATGGCTTAAGGGTGAGCCCGGCGGTCTGTATGGCCTGGAGAACAGCTCGGAGTCGTCGCAAGTGCTCGTCGAAGTCGCTTGAAAACACTACGACGTCGTCAAGGTAGACGAGACAGCTCTGCCATGTCAGCCCAGCCAGTACGATGTCTATGACACGCTGGAAAGTTTCTGGCGCCGTGCATAGTTCAAAAGGCATCACCTTGAAGTCGTACAGTCCGTCTGGCGTGACGAAAGCTGCCTTTTCTCGGTCCCGTTCGTCGACTTCGACCTGCCAGTAGCCGCTCTTCAGATCCATCGATGAAAGATATCGAGAGAGGCGCAGCCGGTCTAGCGTGTCGTCTATGCGGAGAGTGGGTAGACGTCTTTCTTCGTCACCGCGTTCAGCTGTCGGTAGTCCACGCAAAACCTAAGCGTTCCGTCCTTCTTTTTAACCAGTACGACCGGAGAGGCGCATGGACTGCTGGAAGACTGGATTATGTCGTCGTTCAGCATTTCTTGCACTAGCTCCTGTATGACCTCCCTTTCTTTTAATGAGACTCGGTATGGTGATCGATGCACAGAGAGCGCGTCGTCCTCAGTAACAATGCGATGCTTTGCAACGGTGGTTTGGCCAACCTTTAACGACGTCGCAAAGCAGTCGCTGTATTCGGCGAGGAGGTCACTCAGCTGCTGTCGTTTTAGGCCCGGAAGCTTGGGGTCAATGTCATGCTGTGCTGGAGACGTGAAGTCTTGCTGAGGCGACGATGATTCTTCAGCAATCGCGGCGACTTCGGCGGAGTTTCGAAGTTCCTCGACATGGCCCACAGCTGCACCTTTAGTGAGGTGTTGCGTTTCTTGTCGGAAATTTGTCACGAGGACCACAGTGCGCCCATCATGAAGTTCAGCTACTCCTCTTGCGACGCCTATTCCTCTTCCCAGGAGCAATTGAAGGTTACCTTCCAGAAGAATTTCGCCGCGGGTAGCTGCATCGGTCACGACGGGTATGACAACACTTGATCGCGGCGGATGATTCACGTGGTCGGCAGCGACTCGGACGGCGGCTGACGCAGTTTGGAGCTTCTCTGAAGGCGGAACAGGTTTCCGCAGCGTCAATCTGTTTTCTCCAAGTTTGATGACGGCGCCGTATTCACACAGAAAGTCCATGCCGAGAATGACGTCTCTGGAACAGTCTTGTAGAATGACGAAATTCACAGGACACGTCTCGCCGTGAATTTCGACGCGAGCGGTGCACCTTCCGACAGGCGTGATGAGGTGTCCTCCGGCGGTTCGTATCTGCGGTCCATCCCACGGCGTCGTAACTTTTCGAATGTGGCGAGAGAGCCTCCCACTCAATACTGAGTAGTCTGCTCCGGTGTCAACGAGCGCCGATACGTCGTGGCCGTCGATAACAACGTTTAGGTTGTTAGACACCGTTGCAGGGGCGTCGGTGCGATGCAGGGCGTCGGGAGAGTGGGAGCGCTCCGGCGTTCTTGGAGGCTGTTTGCTTCCGTCGTTTTCGGCAACGTCACCTCCAGGCGTTGCCGCACTTAGTTTTCCCGGCGACGCAGGGGAGGACAGGCTCTCTCGGCGCGGTCGTGGCGCTGGGGAAGCTGAACGTCGTGGCGATGGGGAGCGGGCTTCACGGCGGAGAGACGACACTGGAGAGGGCGAGCGTCGGAGGTACTCCTCAATGTCGCGAAGGCGTTCGTCGTACCTTGGGCGAGGGTCGTTCGGGTGGAACCCGCGCAGCCCCAGTTGTGTGTAGGGGCATCGACGGTAAATGTGGCCGGCTTCACCACAGTGATAGCACAACGGGCGTCGATCAGCCGTCCTCCACACGTCAGTCTTTCGTGGCGCTGCTTATTCTGGGTGGGCGTGCGCCCGATCTTCCTGGCGTCGGGGAAACTGCGGCGCTGGAGGTTCACGTCGGGGTGCCGCCCTATACGGGTGAGCAGGGGGCGGCGGTCGTCGGGTAGCTGCGGCGTAGGTCAGCGTCGGTTCTTCGGGTGCGGCCAAGGTGAAGGGGGTATCTGGTTGGAACGCTCGCTGAACCTCGTCTCGGACGACCTCGGCAATGGAGATTGAGGCCGGGTGTTCAGCAGTCGGCAGAAGTTTCTTGAGCTCCTCCCGGACGATGTCGCGGATGATGTCGCGAAGGCCGGGGATGCTAGGGCTGATGTTTTAGCCCGATTCAGAAGCAGCAGCGACGCTCGGGTGCCGATGGTAGTGGCTGGCTCTTGCGAGGAGGGCACGTTACATGTTCGTGGCGTCCGTGACGACGTCTTCGACGGTAGATGGGGGGTTGCGAACAAGACCGCCGAAGATGTCATCCTTGACACCTCGCATTAGGATCCGCAGCTTCTTTTCGTCGGTGGCTTGAGGGTCGGCGCGAGCGACCAGGCGCAAAACATCCTTGACGAAACTGGTGATAGTCTCGTTTGGTCCCTGGGTCCTCATTCGAAGAAGGTCCTCGGCCTTCTCCCGTCGATATTGGTTGGCGAACGTCTGTCTCAGCTCATCCTTACAGGCGGTCCACGAGATCAAGGAAGTCTCGCGATTCTCGAACCAGTGCCTGGCCGTCCCTTCGAGCGAAAAGTAAAGACTCTGCAGGCGCTGTTCGTCCGTCCATCGATTGTGCTGGGCCACTCGCTCGTACTGCTGTAGCCAGTCCTCGATGTCTTCATAAGGCTCACCGTTGAAGGACGTGGGCGTACGGGCAACGACGGGTAGGACAACGACGGGTGGAGTGGTCATCGTCGCGGTCTTCTTCCTTGGTTTCTGTGACAGGGGTCCGAGTTCCGGGGGTAGGCCTTGGTTGCGGCGACTTGATCGGGTGTCGGCGTTTTCTGCGAAGGGTAGCCTTCCGGGGCTGAGCACTTCACTTGGCCGGGATGTCTTTGTAGGTGTACGCTTCACGGGCATTGAAAGCGGTACCCAGCACCTCCACCAAAATGTCACGAATGACAAGTGATGAGGCTATAATAACTGAAGAAACTAAACGTTTAATGGGGCGAACTTGAGCCCAAAAATAAAAAGGGAACAGAATAAAGGATAGCGTCGCGGGCGTCGAAGTCGGCGTGACAGCAGAGTCGAACGCTGGGGCGGAACTGACCCCGCTCGCCTCGCGGAATCCCTTATGTACCCTCGTAGGTTTCTGGATCGTTCGGCGTAGAACTTTCGGTGCGTACAACATTCCGAACTCGACCAGACGACAATGTTCTCGAACTTTCGAGAATGCCAAGTTGAAAGAATAAATAAAAGGGCAGTCCGCTAACTGGAATCGAACCTACACCTTCCGCGTGAGAGTCAAGCGCGGTAACCACTCGTCCACGCACGCGCTTGGTCGCCAACGCGCGTGGCAATATGCTTATATACCTGTAAATTTTCCATAAGGTACCAAATAAGATGCCTTATAAAAGTTTAGAAAAAATTCCTCACTTTGCCAAGTACACATCCAAATTTTTGAACTGTAGGAAGTCATTCCCCAAAGTCGTGCTGAGTTGTTTTGAGTTCATTGTTTGCGTTAGTCGAGACTCGGTAATGTGGTTGGCAATATTAAGTTCTATCTCCTTACACGAAGTGCGTGTGTAGGAGATGGGCTCAAAGGTATTCAATGCTGTTTGTGACCTTATTTAATTACAGGCACAGCCATCGCGCCATATTTCAGTCAGAGGCAAGGTTACTGAAGATAGGAAAAGACTATCAAAGTATTGTTATAAAAGGTGCCGACAGTTATGCGTACCGATGCACGAACTGTTTTAGATTGCTATCGGGACCATATGAGGCTTTAACCTCTAGATCATAAAAAATACGCTCTACTAAAATATTACGTTTTTATGTATGAAAGGTGCCATGTTTTCACTGATATTAAATTCGTCACCGTTAGCGAAAACGGAATAAAAGTAAGCATTAAATACAGCAACATTTTTTTTTATGTCAGGAACCTATTCATTCCCGGTCTGAAGGTGGCCGCACTGCGGAGTATTTAATATTATTATCCGAAAAAAAGACCTAATCTACGTGTAATGTCCCGCGCTCTATCATTTATCTAAGATTAAAAACACAGCGAACCGAGGACGAACCCTTGAAGAACTTCCTATGGCATATTGAACTGAAATTATTCACACCAGGTTTTCTAAAAATATTTTCTTCGGCTAGAAAATTATTCTTGAAGCCATGATAATATTTAATCGCGTGCTAGTATTGAACAAAGTTCGGCAATGAGCTTTTGCTGTGGCGTCCTATCAAAAGCCATGTAGAGGTCTAGAATTATAATGTATTTTTTACGTCTCCTGTTACGCGTTCGCGAAAATGTACCAAGAGAATAGTTTTAACAAGGACTGGCCTTAAAATTGAAAGGAACGGGCTTCAATTGAGTGTACCCTGGGTATGTTTTTATAACGTGAAACATCCTTTGGCTAGCTGCTCCGGATTTCATGACGCTGCATTTGTGAAGCCAAATTTCATGAAACCACATTTTTCGATGCTGTCGCCAGTGACGTGGAATATAGCAGCACAAGCAGTGTTCCATTATGGGACATCACAGACATAAACACGAATTTCGTTTCTTCGCTAAATTTGACGGAAAAATTGTCGCATGACATCAGGTCACACGACGAGAATTTTCCCGCTAAATTTAGCGACAAAATTAATGTAGCCTGAGCTACACTCCACTTCAATTTTCTCGCTAAATTTAGTGGTCAAGTTTACGTTACGTGATTTGATGTCACGTGACCCATCCGGCAATTAAATTTCGCGTCTAGATTTAGTAGGAATATAAACGTCACGTTCCTTACACACCAGTTCCCTTTTTCCGCTAAATTTAGCGAGAAAATTGACGTCACGTGACATGTTGTCATGTGTTTCTAGAACGTTTCTTGTATTAAAGGCAAATTCCCAGCAATGTACCACACAATCTTCACTATTTGACTAGGCGAATTACTTTGGAACCAATAGGCAAGGCGTACATGAAACATTGCGTAAAAGAAACTCTTCAAAACAAATTCTGACGAAGCAAAACATAACAAATATATTTCATTAGAGGTGTTGTAATACCGGGGTTGAATCCAATAACGAAGTGTCAGAGGTAGCTTTAACGCTGTTGAGAAAACCGGTTGTTGTAGCTTTTCGTTCCCCCGTGAAACTTAAGAATGAAGCAGTGCAATTTGATTCGAACAGGTATTCCCTAATTTTTATCCCACAATAGGACATTGCAGCTTAAAGCAGAAAAGGAAAGACCATCCGTGACAGCGTTTAGTTCTTCTGAAAGTAATCTTGGGTGGTGCCAGCTGAACAGTAATAAAAACAGAAAATTTACAACCTCTTTACTATCAACTTTATTAAACCCTTCTTCTTCCTTCACTACCTTCAGTATTTACAACCTAGTTTGAACCCTCTTCTTCCTTATTAACAACCGGGATTAAAGCCTTCTTCCTCTTCTTCTATACCTATTTACAAACGTAAATCTGCTTCGTGCCCTTCAGGACCCCCGCAGAAACAGTTTGCTCGCTGGTGCAGCGCCAAGGAATTCGCACTGACACATTCATCTTCTTTTTCATCGATGGCCATTGCTTCAAAGATTTACGAGCAAGTTTTTTTGTTTCTGCGGGGGTCCTGAAGCACACGAAGCAGCTTTACGTTTGTAAATAGGTATAGACGAAGATGTAGCAGGCTTTAATTAATTAAAAGTTGAAAATACTGAGAGTAGTGAAGGAAGAAGAGGGCTTTTATATAGTTGATAGCCCAGCGGATGTAAATTTTTTGTGTTTATTACTGTTCGGCTGGCACCACCCAAAAATATGGTCGAACTATCTTAGCTCCAACCAGTTTTGAAAGTAAATTACACTCGTGACTGGTGTGAACAGAAATAAAAACAGTAAGCATATGATGACAAGATTCTCCCTCGTGGTTCCACAATGAACACGCTTGCTGCAGTTCCTGCCCGTCCGTGATTCGTAATGCGAAACCTCAAGCACTTTATTTTATGTTTAAAGGGCCTCTGACACGCCAAAAAAAATATTTTTTTTTTTCACGTTAAACGTTGCAATGGCATATCAGGACATTACAAAAAAAAATTGTTTCACTATAGAGTTGCGTAGTTTTTTTTATAAAAAATAGAAATACGAGGCCCAATTCAAAGTTCCCGCCGTGCACTGTGACGTAACAGTGTACCGCAAGGTGTCGGGGCGGTCAGAAAGGAGGCATCGAGCTACGTCACTAAAAGTGGGTTAACCGGAAGTCGCGTGAGTTTCACTCCTCGTGCTCTCCGCGACCGTGCCTAAGACTTTTTTTCTTTTTATTATTCTGCTCTTCGTACGAGCGATCGTAGAAAACGAAGTTTCAGTTCCACTAGCTCTTTATCCCACCACCGTTGGTTAGTTTGCGTGCTGTAAAATTTGAGGACGAAGAGTCAGTGGATCGACGTGATGGAGGTCAATGATGAAAGCGTTGCGAGTACAAGCCAGTGTGCGAGTGCATGCCGTCAGTCCGATAATACAGGGCTATACTGGGCTCAAAACAAGCTATCAAGCTTTGAAAAAAAAAAATTAGAACGCTCGCAGAAATTAGGATTGCTAGCATACGACACGCCCGATCGCATTGCTGAAGGTTGAGACACCGAGGTCGTTGAATCATCGGATACTCTCCAGGCTGTAGATGCCTGCCGTCTAAAGAATACGAACTGGTGAGTGTACCAAGTACAAGTAAACGTCGAGCACAAAGTACGTATTTTGTCTAGAGCATGAGTAGAACTTGTTTACTGGGTGCTCATGCGGCCGATGTATGTCTCTCAGAAATGCATGCAGTGTGATCACTTCTTCAGTTGCTGAAATACCGGGACAGTCCCTCACACAGCACCTTCTCCGCTTCTTCTACCTTTACAGCAACATTAAGCGATGAAAAGCAAATAAAAGAAACCTTGTCTGCTTGGATCGCTCGTGGAGGTGCGGAGAATAACAAAAATATTAAAAAAAATATTACACGCGCTCGCGGTAATTACGAGGAGGGATACAACTCACGTGACTTCCGGCGATGCCTCCCTTCTGACCGCCCCGACACCTTGCGGTACACTGTTACGTCACAGTGCACGGCGGGAACTTTGAATTGGGCCTCGTATTTCTATTTTTTATAAAAAAAACTACGCAACTCTATAGTGAAACAATTTTTTTGTAATGTCCTGATATGCCATTGCAACGTTTAGCATGAAAAAAAAAAATTATTTTTTTGGCGTGTCAGAGGCCCTTTAAATGAGAGTCAACCAAACTCCTTTTCATTACTTTTGTTAAGCTTGGTGCAGTTGTTTGCTTGAAACCTTAGTGTCAAACGTTTAATCGTCTCAAACCTATTTGCGAGAAACTCTCAGGCGGGTCCCCCAGAAAACAAATACTCTAAATTAGGTTTCACAAAATAAAAATCTAGTGTTTGTTAATGCCGCACAACGTATTTTACGATTCGTCGGAATAAAGTAGAAAGCGTGCAACATATGTTACTTGCCTTGACCATAGTGCTACATTTTGTTGTTATTTATTTTTTAATGGCACCAGACCTATAATTCCCAGTACTAGTATTCTTCAACACTCTCAAGCAAGGCAATTTTTGTTCAGTAGTTGGCCAAAATGATAGAAAAAGACTGTCTATCTATTCTACTTTTGGTTAAAAAAAAGTCAGCCAGACGTTGTCTGGCTGACTTGTTTCCCTGTCTCTTCTACTTTCGGTTTTTTCAAGGTTTTACACCCAGTCTTAGGTGTTTTAACACAAGGGCAGTCTCTTTGGCATATTCATATCACTTATGGGTCCTCCGTGACATCATGGTGTGATCTGACGTTTTTGTGATACCACGATTTCAGATTGCACGTGACCTTATGGTGCAACGAGACGTAGCAGCGGGAAAGCATGTGACCTCCTAACGTAAACTCAGTTCGGGTGTAGTCAGGGTCACATGACGTCATGGTGTAACGTCCCGCTCTGGCGTCACGTAACGTGACGGCATGATGTCACGCCATTGTGTCACATAACGTCGCTGTGTCACCGAACGTTAGGTAACCTGACGTCACTCTGCCACGAAATGGTGCCACGATAAAGGGTAACTCCGGTCAAACTTCGAACCAAGTAAATCAATAATATCTATTTACGGGGAGTAAGTACGAGCGCTGACAAAATATTACACTAATCAGAAACACCGATCCAGTCAAAAACAATATTTAAAAAAGGTTACCGCCTCTATCTCAGCAGGCATACAGCGGGTTGGCTTTTTGTCAAGCAGCCTTCTGCTCTAATGTCATCTTTGTTTCCAAGGCGGTTTTTTGATCGTAATGCTAGATCGTTCGCCATGAGTTTCTGCTTCCTTTTTTTGTTGCTATCCAAGCGGACGATTTATGTTTGCCCTGTTTTGACTTAGAGGTCCTAGTTGTTAAGTTTTCTTCGGCGATCGTGCACGAAGACGATTGTGCACGAAGATGCTCCGTCAAACGCGCCGTGGTGCCGAAGGTGGAATTCACTGGCGGCCATAGTTTCCCATGTTCCCGCTCAGCGCGAGCTTACGATTAGCTCCGTTCCCGTGACTCCCAGCTCGCTTCTTCGGCAGGTCGGTAGGAGTTTGAAGCGACGACCGTTGGCGCGGTCTCCACTGCTGCCATCCACAAGCGCCGCTCATCCACACATCAGGACCAGTCATCGCCTCTCTATGTCGCTTTCAGCAAGGCGCACTGCCACATACTACCTCGCTATCGGATTCATCGGTCAACCAGCGCCACCGCACCATCGATCTTACAAAAACATCCGGCTACATCAAGTCAAGCGGGTTTTGCGGTCGAGCGTCTAATGCGATAACTTTGAGCGTTTTTTCGTCGTGGGTGAGTTGTGTTTCCCACCCACTTCGTGGCTGTATTTCCTAGTCATTTGTCGCCCGCAAATCCCAACTGTTTCCAGTTCTGTCTTTGTGCCCCGTGTTAACAATGGGCGACGACCTCTGTACTTCCAGAGCGCGTGTTGGTAGGTTTTGTGCAAAATGTGCAGGTGGAAAGAAAAATGAGCCCTTACGTTTTGCAAGTAGGGCTTCATTTCTGCGTAAGGTGCTCCCCAGTGCGCACATTCTACTAGTAACGTTCTGCATTGCTCAACTGCTGATATATTCCGGCGATATCGAGGCCAAGCCCGGGCCCGATGATGCCAAACTTGATCAAATACTTCAAGAACTCAACACTGTAATCTCTGAGAAAGCAAGGCATCAAAAAGAGACCGCGGACAAACTAAACCAACTCACGTCGGATATCGGAGACTTAACAAACATTGTGTCTAAGCTAGATGGTGAGGTAGGCAAAATGGCGGCAGTACAAACGAAAGTAAGGCGAACAAACGAGGTGGTTACAGAAATTGAAAAACAAATCCAGCAAGTGTCTTCAAAACAGCGAGAAATTGATGTATTGCTGTTGCTGTAGACGCGCTCGAAAACCAAATGAGAAGAAGTAATCTGGTTATCAAAGGAATTCGTAAAGAATGAAATGAGTCATGGTCGCAGACAGAGCGTATCGCACGCAGTTTCTTTTCGGACCAATTGCAGATAAACGCCGGTGACATAGAACGAGCACACCGCATTGGTCAAAGAAGCGAAGGCTTTCACAGGCCAAATATCGTTAAATTTCTTAACTTTACAAAAAAGCAAGACACACTTTATGGGGCATCGAAGCTAAAGTCAACTGACAGTCCTCGAGTCTGGATCGAGGAGGACTACTCGCCAAGAGTAAGGCTAATTTGGAAGAAGCTATGGGATTTCGGGAAGTCGGTGCGAACTACAAACGATAGAGTAAACTAGGTTTATAATAAACTTTTTGTGAACAAACTGATGCACATGTACGATGCCGAAACTGATAAAGTACTACTTATCCCGAGAGAGCCTAGAGCCACTGATGCGGCACACGTGCGTCCGCTGTAACGCAACAGCAATCCCAAGCCCCCAAAACCCGTTGCCCCCGGGAGACAACGCCGCCCTCTTTTTTTTTTTCTTTTGGCAAATTTCAGAACCCTCTTATCAAAGCAGTATGAGCTAGCGGGCACCATCGTTTCTTGTTCACCCAAAGTAATCATTGGGACAGAAACATGACTTTCCGATACGACTCCAAGCTCTGGATTACTACTAAACAAAAAATTCAACATATTTCGTAAAGACCGAGCGACCAAACGGGGTGGTGGTGTTATTATTGTGGTCCTTAGGGACATAACCTGCACTGTACTGCCCGTTGACTCGCCTCTTCAAACCAGTTGGGTGTCTATTTCTGGTGTTTCTTTCCAAAATGTTATAGTCGGTGTCTGTTATCGCCCGCCAGATTCAACCGGTGAATTTGTGAATGAATTAACCAATATCTTCAAAGATATTCAATCAAAGTATCCACGTTCAGTGATTAATTTGGCTGGCGATTTTAATTACCCAGGAATTGATTGGGTTAACCTGTTCACGGAAAGAAGAGTCTTCAAGCATTGTCAATCTGTTAAATTATTTTTCAAATAAAAAACTTTACAATCAGCCTACGCGAGGTGATGCCATACTGGACCTTGTTTGTACCTCCCACCGCGAAAACATGTCTGTGCGTGTTATTGATAAAATTAGCAACCATAGACTTGTTTACTTCAGCTAATATTCTGTGAGAACTACGAGAGTCGATATTAGAAAGGTCATTTATGATTATTCTACTGGGTGTATCAAGGAGCGGCCAGGCTCTTTACATCGACCGCAAAATTCGGTTTCTTTACCTATCGCGTTCCGATTTTGTGCAGCATTGGCCACAGGTGGTCCATTTTTTCTATCAAATTCGCAAAGAGCGAACTTAGCTGAGGAAAAAGTAAAAAAAGAAAAAAGCTTAGCTGCTAAGGAAACGCAGCGAAGCCACCGGTCTTCAAACCATTGGGAGCCCTATGGTTTGAAGACCGGTGGCTTCACTGCGTTTTTCATGGGACCTAAGCCTTTTCCTTTTTTAACTTTTTCCTCGGGTAAGGTCGCTCTTTGCGAATTTTATATAAAAAAATGCACCACCTGTTGCCAACGCTGTACAAAATCGGAACGCGATAGGTTAAGAAACCGAATTTTGCGGTCGATTTAAAGAGCCTGGCCGCTCCTTGATACACTCAGTAAAGCAAATAGCGGTGCCATCAAAGACTCTTTGTCGAGTTTTCTGGTGCAATATTTAAGCAGGTGCCACGCATGCTCAGTTGAAGACAATTGGCAGTCTATAAAAAATGAACTAATACTGATACTTGAAAACTTTATCCCGAAGTTGGCTATCACCCCAAGTGAGAACTGTCCCTGGTGTTCGCGAAGTGTAAAACGTGTGATCTCAAAAAAGAAAAGACTGTTCAGAAAGGCCAAAGTTTTGAGTACGGAGCATGACTGACAATTGTACGAAGAGTGCGCACGTCTATACAAGAAGGAGATACGAAAGGCGATACTTTTTTTAAACCATGACTTGCCTATCATACTAAGAACAAACCCCAGAATGTTCTGGCGTGTAGTAAACCCCAAAGAAAAAAATAATTTTCCTCTGCTCCAGGAAGGTGACGTGACAGTCTCCACCAATGAATCAGCCCAAGAACTTAACACTTTTTTTGGTGAAAAGTTTACAGATGAGCTTCCTCTACCTGAGTTATCCTGCACAGAATCAAGTATTGAAATGGATGATTTTAGTATAAACATTAATGATCTGATGAGTGCTATTCATTGACTACCCACAAAATCAAGGATATGGGATATGCTCTAAGCTATTACAACTGACTAAAAGTGTGTCGGGCGAGTGCTTGCAAGCTTTTTGCAGCAGCCACTTGACACCGGTTGCGTGCCGACCGACTGGAAATTAGCAAACGTAGTCCCAATTTTCAAATCGGGAAACCGAAACTGTGCAACAAATTATAGACCCATATCCTTAAAGGACACATGCAAAGAAAAAAAACATTTTTTTTAAACGGCTTAGATGGAAAAAGGATGTCATAAAACGATTTTACATCGAAGAAAAAAAATTTTTAGAGCTATATTTACGGCGCGAGATGATTTTTTGTCAAGCGCGGTGTAACGCTCCTCCTTTCCACTTTTCTCTCTCGCGCCTGTGCGCTCCGCGGGGAGGAGAGGTAAGCCGCTTGGATTGGCTTGGCTGCTCGGCTAAACAAAGTGCCACTTCCGTTCAACTTCGGCGCGCGCTGTGTTGTTGGCAACGTTGGTTGTTGGGTTTGTGTGCTGGTCGTGCTGGGTAGGAAGCGGTGGTAGTCTGCTCCGCGTCTTTTACGATAGATCCCGAGTTGAAGCGCAGACTCGTCGACCGGAGCAGGCAGCTCGAGCTTTGCCCCCACGAGGACACGCCTCGCAGACCAGCGAACCCCCCCGCGGAAAGCTCCGAGGCCAGCGATACGCTTCTCGTGCGGTTTGCCTCGACGCACGACAGCGGGTTCTCGTCGCCCGTCTCGTCACTCGACAAATCGTTTAGATTTGTCCAGTGACAAGATGCGATTTGGCTTTAAAGTCACGCGTTGGGTTCGCTCGCTGCGTGGCTCGAAGGCCTCCGGGGCGAAGTGACGAGAGCACACCCGGACATTCTTCTCGCCAGACGTGCCAGGCGTAGCCCGATCTCTAGCCCGATCGCCTCTAGCCAGATCGCTCTCAAATGCTCGTCCGCCGGTACCGCATGTTTACTGAAATCCTCCTGGTCACGATCACGAGAACTGCAGCCTTTCGTCGAGCAGCGGCGTCGCTTTCGTTGAACCGGCATGTCAAAAACAACACCGCGCCGACTGCGCTCCGTCAGCTCCGCGCCCCTTCGCAGAAAAAATGGCGGACTTTGTTTGGTTTCGTAAGCGTCAGAACGGAAGTGATGATTTTCTTATACTTGGAGTTTCTCAAAAGTCAAAATATTCTGCTACAAAATAAGTGCAACAAAAAATGAAGAAAATAAGTAACTTTCAAAGACCATAGAAAGCTTTCGAAAGAGCGCAGGCACCACGTGATAAATAAGGGCCAGTCACGTGATAAATATGGGCCACTTTTCCGCGGGGCCCGCGGGCGCCAACTACAAATTCGTATTGCGCCGTAAATATAGCTCTAAAAATTTTTTTTCTTCGTTGTAAAATCGTTTTATGACATCCTTTTTCCATCTAAGCCGTTTAAAAAATTTTTTTTTTCTTTTCATGTGTCCTTTAACATCTGTTCCATGTAAACTTCTAGAACATATAATCTATTCATCCGTGATGAAGCACCTCGCCACAAACAATATGCTTTTTCCTAACCAGCATGGATTTCAACGCGGTCTCTAATGCAAAACTCACCTAATTGACCTGATAACTGATCTGCACACCAACATCCACGCGTCCTCGCTAACTGACGCAGTTTTCATAGATTTCGCAAAAGCCTTTGATCGCGTACCACACAGTCGTCTCATTGGAAAATTGCAATATCTTAAAATTAACGCAAAGGTAATTACGTGGGTCTGAGAACAAGCTCACCGCCTGTAAATGTTAAATCTGGAGTGCCACAGGGATCTGTTCATGGGCCACTTTTGTTTTTAGTTTATTAAATGACCTCCCTAACAATGTTTCATCAAAAATTCGACTGTTTGCTGACGACTGTGTGGTATACCGTCATATATCAAATCAATAACATTGTATTGCCCTTCAAGAAGACTTGAATAGCATAATGCAATGTTGGGAAACATGGCAAATGGAAATAAATACAGAAAAAAAACGAAAACGATGACATTTACAAAACGTTCTTTCATCGTACATCATGACTACACCCTCATAGATTCAAAATTAGATAAAGTAATGTCATTTAAATATCTGGTTGTTCATCTAAGTCCTAATCTTTCATGGAATAATCATATAGAGAACATTCTTAAAAGAGCAAATCAATCTTTAGGATTTATGAGAAGTAATTTTTACATGGCAACAAAATTAACAAACCTACTAGCATACACTACTCTGATTAGTCCAAAGTTGGAGTATGCATCTATAATTTGGAACCCACATCAAAAGTATTTAAATGACAGGCTAGAATCTCTTCAAAACAGGGCAGCTAGATTCATACTCAAACAATACGCATCTGTAAGCGTCACACAACTTAAAGCTTCAATTGGCTTACAAACACTTCAGCAGAGCAGATATCTTGCTAGGCTATCGTATTTCCATAAGCTCTTTCACTCTTCATCTGAAATTCGCGAAAATAACGTCATCCCCCACCCCCGTATCTTTCCTCGTCTTTATCACCCCAACATAGTTCATATTCCCTTCGTAAAAACTAACTTTTATAACTTTTCGCCGCTTCTGCAGGCCATAGACGACTGGAATGGGTTGGCAAGCGAAATCGCACAAACAACAAACCATGACACGTTTGTCTCATTGTTACGTGGCTCTTTATCATGACATCTATTTTGTTTTTCATTTCTAAGTTGCACGTGTACGTTTGGTACATTTATATTTCCACTTGTTAATTTCACCAACGCTGAGTAAGTCTTCTATAAGGTTCTCTATGTACCCTTCTTTTTTGGTAGCACTTGTACATTTCTCCTGCATTACTTTTAATCACTTAGAAATTATTGCATGCCGGTGTGCGTGATCATGCACCATGTTACGCGTTATTGAGTTCTGTTAGCGTGATTGTTTCCTTCTATATTTTCATACAATTGCAGCACTGTACGACTATGATGACATCCCATGTACCCGCTCTATGTAATGCCCTCTGTGGGCCTTTAGAGGTAAATAAATAAATTAAATAAATATATAAACGATCTTGTAAGATGCATTGCACACCACCAAGATTGTAGTCCTCAGAAGAAAAGTGGGAGCTTATTTCTTCTCCAGCCTTCGTCGTGGCAAACTTCGGATTCGGCCGGAAACTTTATAAATGTGGATTAATATTAGCTGTGTATGATTTATATCTACACAGCAAAGCACCAGTAGCATCTTACCTAACTGATCAGAACCGCTCTTCCGACAAAGCCAAACGTACGCTTTGCGGTACAGCAATACGAATAAGGAGTCACACGATGTCCCTGTAGCTGGTCACAAGGGTTGCCATCATGCTCGAGCCGGTAGTTTCGGTCTCGCCGCAGACCCCCGAAACAAAATTGTGGGATAGTATATCTACAAAAATAGAGAAGGCGCCGAGGAAAAGAAACTGACCCAGGTAGCACGCCAGAGGAATGCCCAACTTGGGCAAAGGTCTGGCAAAGATAAGGGCCCAACTTTGGCGCAGTTAGGTTTTTGCACCATGGCAATCATCAGTGCCAAAGTAGGGTGCCTGAGTATAGCCTTAGTTGGGCGATCCTAGGGCATGCCAAAGTTTGGCTCTTCTCTGGTGCGCCAGAGGAGCGCCAAAGTTGGTGCCATACTTGAGCCATAACTGCCAAAGCCACGCCGAATTTGGGTATTTCGGACATGCCAAGTTTGGCCTTTCTCTGGTCCGCCACAGTTCTGCCAAAGTAAGTGCCAGACTTGAACCCTAACTGCCAAAGCAACGCCTAATTCGGGTATTTCGGCCACACCGAGTTTGGCTTTTCTCTGCTCCGCCAAAGTTGTGCCAAATTAAGTGCCAGACTTGAGCCATAACTGCCAAAGCAATGCCTAATTTGGATATTTCGGGCATGCCAAGTTTGGCTTTTCTCTGGTCCGCCACAGTACTGCCAAAGTAAGTGCCAGACTTGAGCCCTAACTGCCAAAGCAACGCCTAATTCGGGTATTTCGACCACGCCGAGTTTGGCTTTTCTCTGGTCTGCCAGAATTGTGCCAAAGTAGGTGCCAGACTTGAGCCATAACTGCCAAAGCAGCGCCAAATTTGGGTATTTCGGACATGCCAAGTTTGGCTTTTCTCTGGTGCGCCACGGTTCTGCCAAAGTAAGTGCCAGACTTGAGCCATAACTGCCGCAGTAAATCTTAATTTTGCACCACCGTTTGATATCCGGCAGGTATTGCCGTACAGCCGTTTTGCCCCGGCCTAGCGTTCGCGCAATATTGTGCGAATACTCTACGATGCGTCTGCTCCGTATTGGCCGAACGTCGTGCAAGTATGTGTACGTTGCATATCATTTGCTGCATATCCAATCACATATACGGACAAGCAAAATGTTTTCGATCACTTCCAGAAGTTTATTAAACCACTATCATTACACACAATGTATTCTCGACATATTTGCAAAGGTCACACTTCTCTGTAAAACGAAAAGCAAATTATAAAATAAAACTTAACACTGTCCTCATGCCAAACAAAACTCATCACACAAAAAACCGCGGAGATTGAGAGGAAAGCAGGACTACTATCAGAAGCATGCTTGCAGTGTACTTACTAATAAAAGAGCGATATCATGTATTTCTTGAGAGATGCATAATCCATCCGAGGCACCCCTCAAACACACTCGAGAAGGAAGGTTGCGCACATTCCACTGACGTCTCGTCGTCGACGAAGAGCAGTTTTTGTCGAAAAGTATCCAACAAACACATCACAAGAATTCCACGAACTTCGGTGAAAAAAAATGGCTATTACCGAAAAATTGTCATGGACGTATTCCGGCCGTTTACGACGAAAACACACGGCCGCGTCTGCAACGCACGAAAGCAACAGAACACTGAAGAGCGCATTTCAAAAACCGGACCTACGGCGAAAACAACAGCCCCAGAGATCCCATCGGCGTGACAAAGAGAGTCACGCGAAAAAATTTTCGTCCGAACGTTTTTGTCCCACGCGTCCTACGCAGAGAGGTCACGCGTTTCGCAAGCAGGTGGGGAGGATTTGCAAAAGGCGAGGTCGAAGGGGCATCAACAACGCAGCTAAGCTCTTTCGGCATTTTCGACACTTTAGAGTAAAAAAAAAAACAAAAAAAAAAACAAAGCCAACTTTAAAAAAAAAGAAAAAGAAAACCTGCTGTACAGCCAAAGCTAAAGGGGAGAGAGTGTATCCCGACCTGTTCAACAGTAGGGAAATAAGGGACGTGGAATCCCAGCCCTTGTCTGGAATGAAATGGAACGGAATGAAAGGAAAGGCCGCTTCTGCCGGTGACCTTATCGCCTTGCCTAGTCTGTCAGCGTTCGGCTTCCATTGTGGGCCTCAGAAAGATAATCTCCTTTCTTGAGAGCGAAATGGAAGGGGTGCTTATATTTTGCGGGCTTGTCGCCATCCGATAGGCCTCAATTATTTCTCTCCCGACTCGCTCGCAGTGGCCTCCCATGGCTGTCGTGCCGGCGAAATTAGGATGGCAGCCGAGACATTTTCTCCCGTGAATGACGATCGGGTGCTGAGAATCCGAAGCAGCTCTTTCGGCGTCCATTTGATGTTCTCGGAGTCGGTCGTTGAAGCGTCGCCCCGTTTGCCGGATGTACCTGGCCCCGCAGGACAGGGGGATCGCTTACACTTCCTCCGCTTCCTCTCCTTCCCCCAAGATTTCCCTTTCCCGTAGTTCCACGGAGCGGGCGGGCTTTGAGCTTTGAAGCCGAAAATAAATGGTGTTGAAGTTGAAAGATTGTCCTGTATGTATCGTCCCTTATGTGTCTCCACTTTCTAAATAATTAAAAAGTACCAACACGTCATCAGTCGAACGCCAAGGCAGTAAGCCTAGTTCTGGCACTTGTTTGGCAACTTTGGCCCGTAGCTGCCAGATGACAGCCGAACTATCGGAAAGCGAAGCCTAACTTTGGCACTTGTTTGGCGACTTTGGCCCGTAGCTGCCAGAAGACAGCCGAACTATTGGGAAACGAAGCCTAACTTTGGCACTTGTTTGGCGACTTTGGCCCGTAACTGCCAGATAACAGCAGAACTATCGGGAAGCGAAGCCTAACTTTGGCACTTGTTTGGCGACTTTGGCCCGTAGCTGCCAGATGACAGCCGAACTATCGGGAAGCGAAGCCTAACTTTGGCTCTTGTTTGGCGACTTGGGCCCAAAGATGCCAGATGTCAACCGAACTACAAGGTAGTAAGCCTAACTCTGGCACATCTGTGGCGATTTTGGCCCGAAGGTGCCAGATGACAGCCGAAGTATCAAAAAGTGAAGCCTAACTTTGGCATTAGTTTGGCGATTTTGGCCCAGAAATGCCAAAAATCTGCCAAACTACCGGGCAGTAAGCCTAACTCTGGCATTTGTTAGGCGATTTAGGCCCAAAGATGCCAGATGATAGCCGAACTTCCAGGCAGTGAAGCCTAAGTTTGGCACTTGTTTGGCGAATTAGGGCCAAAATACCCAGACTATTGCCAAGATAGGTCAGGTTTGGCTCTACTTCGGCTTCTTCGGGCTTTTCAATGCCCTAAACTCCCAGACAAAAGCCAAGTTTCGGCCCAGAACTCGGTGCTACCTGGGGACACCTCGTAATTCAGAAAAACAACATTCACTAAACACCGACGCAACCCTAAGAAAGATTACCCGAGTTACTCTTTATTCATTGCAACGTGACGTCATGGTGTTGCGTCAATTTGTGGTCTCATAAGGCGTCGTGTTGTAATGTGACGTCACAGCGTGCACCAATGAAGGCTCGGCACGAATTTGTCGCTACCTATGATGAATCGGCATTTTGGTGGCGAGGTCAGAGAAGGCTAGTAATGGTGGCTCTTACTCGGCTTATCTTGCATAAACGTTCTTGTACTTAACAATACTATTAGGAATTTACGCTAGCCCTGTCAAGGAACCCGTGCTAAATATTGAAATCCCCGTGGATGCGCCTCAAAATGAATAGATATTCTGAGTTTTCACTCACGTCTTTTTTGTATTCCGCGTATGTTTTGCTGATATTCTGATGAGGGTACACGATGGCTGTGGTGTCTCCGAAGGCGTCTGTTGCTCTGTCAATCAGGTCTCCCGCTGTCCAGGGTAGCAGCGGCTCTTTTCCCGGATTGTGAAAGTAGCTGAGTTTGGAGAGGTTCCTGTGCCAACACGCAGAAAAAATATTTTAATGACAAACGTGCACGCAAATGTAAAAACATCCAATCGGTTTTAAAATCATATACTTTCAACTTATGTTTTTTTTCTTTTTTTGCAAAGGTAAAAACATCCAATCGGTTTTAAAATCAGATACTTTCAACTTATGTTTTTTCTTTTTTTTTTAGTACTGCAGGTACACAAAATGTTATTATATCTCTGCTCGCGCTGGAGAAGTGCATCATATTTCTCCTGAGCAACTTCAGAAGTAATTTACTTTATTTTCGGGCCCACAAACTACATAAACATATCTTTACTACCTGCATCTCTTCATTTAAAAAACGAGACCAACAAACTTGCGAAAATCAACGGCGGACGTGTTGTCAGATGATCGAATAAGCGATTAATGAAACGTGTGGCATCGTTTCCCGATATAAGCAGCGAGCAGAGGACGCACTCGTTTGACTGCTTGCTGCAGCTATCGGGAGATGGTGACACAAGTTACATTTCGCTAGTTCGGTCGTCTGCGAGCACATGCGCCTTTTATTTCGAGAAGTTTGTTGGTCTCACGTTTTGTGGGAAGAGAATGTGGCTCGCTAATTTCACAAGTTAAAATACACCACATCAATGCACGTTCGGTTAAAGGTAGAATTTTCTATAAGCAAAAGCCGATGTTTCAGACTAGTTTTGCAGAGTAAGACCCACTCTGCGTACCTTTCATTTGTTATATTTGTTTCCGCGCGCATTCGTCAAACGTTATTTGGAACTTTGCCAGGCCGCAAATGCCTACGTCACTCTCAGGTGCTACGTTTGAAGACCGCCACCCGTGGAGGGAGTTGCCGGCAGCAGGCGGCACCACACCACTTCTGCCATCTTGTTTTCAAAAAGCCCAGAACGCTTATCGCACCACGCACGGTTCGAGGCTATGTTCCACGCGCTCCCGTGTTCTCTTTCCTACTGCTCACGATAGTACGAGGGGCGTTCATAAAGTTCGTATCATTGTCACGAAGGAATAGAGATTGATCAGTCAAACTTTAGTAGGATTTGAAACTCTCTCTACATGTTCGCCACCAAGCGTTATCCACTTTTGCAAGCGATGGACCACATGCCGGAGGCCATTGTTTTAGAACTCCTCGTTTTGAGCGTTCAGGAATCGCACCACTTCAGCAATCACTTGGTCGTAGTCCTTGAACTGCATTCCTCTTGTTTGACCACACTGGAAGCGTCAACGCCATTTAACCATAGTTTCATAAACTTGGGCGTTGTGCCAGAACAATGCTCCCAGATTTTAATGAATATCCTTGGCGTTGCTTCCCCTCAAATGGAAAAAACGGATCACTGCATGTGCTTGGCTCCGACGCGTGGTGCCATTTTGGTTTCGACTTCCTAGCGGCGTTCCGCGCTACTATAGCAGGCGATGTGTACACTGTGCGGAAACTAGAGGGACGAGCGCTCATGTTGATGCCTGTTTTGTTCCGCTTTTTTAAATTTTTTGTGCCAATAATACGAACTTTATGAACGCCCCTCGTAGATTTGCCACGTCGCGACTATGTTGTGTCGCTTGATCGAAAAGGTTGCTTCGCTCTCTCCGCTCGTGGCCGAAACCGACGATGCCGATGTCGCTATGAGGCGGAGCCGACGATGCGTTACTTTTCGACAGCGCAGCGCTTAGAGCGGTAGCATTACACCTGTGGGGTGGAGTGCTTGTCAAGTTATTAAAATATGACTGACTATAGAGTTGCCTAATAACGTATTTAATTATTTGCGAACCAAATTGCTTATAAATATAAAGGATTACAAGTAATTTCACTACTTGGAACGTATTAGTAGTCTGCTACGAGGCGACCTGGTAGCAGCTGGCATGGACGATAAATGTCCTCGCAGCTAAAACATAATAGACAATACAAAATTAGTGGACTAATACCCAACCTCCACGGTTACCCCTAATCGCGGATATGCGAAAGCATTGTTAGCAGTTCAGTATAAGTACACTCTAGATACCCGGGCACCATTAACCGCAGTAGAGTCAAGCCTGAGTCACAGTTAAGTGCGGTTAAGTGCTTTCTTGTAACTGCAGCAACGGACCTTATCAGCATTATTGAACCGCACTGATATCCCCACAGCCATGTAATTTTAATCCAACGACGCTTTTATGCTTCGAACAGGAGCCACTCAACATTGGTTTGGTTCATGAATAATTAAGGTTGTTTTTTTTTTTTTTTAATATTAAATTGAAATTTTGACGGTGTCTTTTTTAATCAATATATTTCCAGTGTTTATATTCACAGGTGCTTTTCAGACCATGTAGCGGTTTAATTATTACATTGAGCGTTTAGAAAAATTGCAAAGGATTAGGTCACAAACAAAAATCGAAACAAAAACACATTTTTTTTCTGATAATCTGAAACTGAAACTTTGTTGCATCAATTTTCACAGGTTGTCGAACTTACCGTTTACAATTAAGCGTTTTGCTGGTTATCCTTGTCATGCAGCGTAGAGAATTGACGACGGCCCTAGTGCGAATCGAGAGCATCTTGACTGCGAGCTTTACAAGCAAGGATGGGTCATATTCATGTGCAACGCCGGGATATATAGTGCGCGAAAACGAGGCATGAGCGGGTCACGTGAACCTGTAACACGATATATAGCGCGGGGTGCAAGGAACGGAATGCTCTCATTGCAGCTGTACTTTATCCCGTCTGTGCTAACAAAACCCCACTTCGTTTTTTTTTTTTTTTTTTATGCACCTTCGGCTCGATCTACAACATATGTTGCGTGAAATTTGGTTTATTCTAAATCTTGACAACAAAATTCTACGCCACACTTATTTTTTTTTTATTTTAATACTTTCATGACCCGAAGACGTTGCAGAAGGGACTGGTAATAAAAAATATAAAAACGGCACAGAGGAAATACAAAAAAAAAGGCAGATTAATATGTTAAAACTATGTTTAAATGGCAGATTTAAAATAGAGTGGATCTGTTATGGTCGCGATCGAGGTGGTCAGGTGGTTCCAATCGTTGCGTGTTTTAGGAATAAATGAAAAAAGTACATTTTAGTGCGACTATGTGGGACAGCCACTTTACGACTATGGTCCGCTCGGGAAGAGAACTATGACGGTTCTAAAAGCAACTCGCCTTTAGTGAATGATTTTGATAATATATTTTACAAAATGGGCTACTTTAGACACGTTTGTTCGTAGAGCGAGATAAGGAAGGTTTAGAGTAATTCTCATTAACGAAATACTTGATCCACGATGATAGTTAGACAGAATGAACCGTGCGTGGCATTTTTTTAACTAATTCTAGGTTATTACTAAGAAAGTTTAGGCTTGGACTCCATACCGCAGAAGCGCACTCAAAATCTGAACGGTCTTATTTTTTGTAGAGTAAAATCTTTAAAGATGAATGCACCTTAGAAAGTGTTTGACGTTAATACCCGAGCATTTCAGTAGCATTTTTTACAATATCGTTAATATGCGTCTGCGACGAAAGGTTAACGGTGATATGGACACCTAGGTACTTGTAGGACGTGTCACAGCACAGACGCTACGATGCTATAGTTGGAGTAGTTTTGACTTTTAGCATGGCCGAAGATTTGCATCACTTTGTATTTATTAGAATCTAGAATCATTTTCCACGTGCCGCACCAAGTAGAAATTTCGTTAAGGTCAGTCTGAAGTATGAATGTTTCGGCACTAGAGGAAATAACTCGAGAAGCTACATATTTGTCAGGAAAACAATTTAATGACTCAGGTGATACACTTAGTTAAATAATTTATGTAAATAAGAAAATGCAGGGGGCCAAGAACCGAGCATTGCAGCACACCAGAGTCGACTTCGCGAAAGAAGAACCAAATCGTTAGCGGTTACGAACTGGGTCCTGTTCGATAAAAAGTATTCGATCCCAACAATAATGTTCCTTGTTTAACTTTTAAAAATGAAGTTGGTGATAAATAAGATCAGAAGCTTGAGGGAAGTCTAGCAATACGCAGTCAACAGAATATTAATTGTCTAAAGCACTGAATAGGTATTTTTTATATTATATGAGTTAGGTCTCACACACGAATGGCTTACAGAATCCGTGCTGGCATGATATTAAAAGTGAATTAGTTCCAAGGA
Organism: Ixodes persulcatus; assembly: GCA_013358835.2. NCBI lineage: Eukaryota > Metazoa > Arthropoda > Arachnida > Ixodida > Ixodidae > Ixodes > Ixodes persulcatus. The sequence continues at coordinate 373,106 of JABSTQ010009247.1, forward strand.
ATTTAACCATGTTGCGATAAATTATATGTTCGAACATTTTGCATTGACCGCTAGTAAATGAGATGGGCCTGTAGTTAAGTGGTGAGTGTACGACACCGGATTTAAATAAAGGAACCACCTTTCCCAACTTCCAATCACTCGGTACCAAACAAGACCCTAGTGACTTGGAAAGGAAATGATTTGACAACAGAATGGATTAGTACACTTCAGACTTTTTCAAGAATTTTGAGTTAATACCATAGGTTCCTGATAACAAAGAAAGCTTTAAATGTTTGATTAGATACATTACACAAAACCGGTTGACAGAAGCAGGTTCCACAGGCGGAAAATTTGTAACAGCAACGCCAGGAAGACAAACAGAGGAAACTTGCAAGGAGTACTTGCAGAACAGTTGATTCAATACTAAGGAAAAGTCAACCAAAGGAAAGGTTATATCATTGCAATCATTTAGAGATATTGAATATTGCTTTGAACAACCAGTTACATTCCAGAATGTTTTGGCATTTTGCATCAGTAAGGAAGGAAGCGTGACATGAAAAAAAATATTGTGATTTGCATTCGTGACTGCAACATTAAACAATACCTTTAAGTGGCAATAAGCAGTCCAGTGTTCATGCTTATCACTTAATTTGGCTCTCCGGAATAGCCGTTTTTTTCTGTTTAAGAGGCGATTTACCAATACGGTGAACCAAGCGGATCGATGCTAGGATAGAATAATGCATAATGGCATGTATTTATTAACTAAATAATTCACCTTGTCTTTAAACATAGACCAGTTCTTTTCTACGGTGCGATTTAAAAAGTATTGCACGTACTCATCTACACATATTTCGGGCTCCCTAGTGATGCAATCGAAGTTGGCTTTGATGTAGTCCCGAATATACTTAGGGTTTTTGATTGAACAATCAACGGCACCTTTGAGTTGGAAATGAATGGGTGAGTGACCACTTTAACTCTGTAATAAGGTTAACGAGTGGACTAGATCGGGAGACGTAGTCATGACAAGATCAAATATGCTGGCACATGACGCTGCAGTTCGAGTGGGCTGAGTTATAAGCTGGGAGAAATTAAAATTGGTGCAAACGATTATGAAAAACGCGCCTACACTCATTAAATTGGAGATAAGGGGGCTGTTTCCAGTCCAAATTATTTTTAGATTATTTTAACTCTTCAAATAAAACAATTGGCGAATGCAGATACCTTAATACAATATGGTTTAGTACGTCATGAAGGCCAGTGAAAAATGTTGAAGAAGCATTAGGAGGCCGATAACAGGCACATAATATTACGTCACGGTGGTTGACGCCTACCGCTCCGGGAACAATTTCCAGGCAAGAAACGACTTCAATGTGAAAAAAGTTAAGGCGCTCTGAAATCGCGATTAAGACACCACGCCCTGACCTAGCGCTACGATCACTTCGATATAAACTGAACGTTTTTTTTCACACTGAAGAATTTCATTGTTAGAAATCTTAGCGGATAACGAGGTTTCTCTTAGTATTATCAAATCGGCATTACACGTGTCAATAAGACAGGACAATTCATAACGTTTATTTATGACACTGCGAATGTTCGTCAAAAGAAAACCAACATCCGGAACCAAGATATGAGAATTCTCAGACTGCAATATTGGAAGTGCGGCCCGCTCACCTACTGCCCTTCAACTGATACACACCGTCAGTCGAAGGGCAGTAGATATAACATTTTTTTTTATTGATAAACAGTTTGTTATACCAAATAGTGAACTGGTGTCCATTACCCTTTTCATTTTCAGCCAATTTCTTGCGTGAAGTTCGAGTAGAATTGCAAACGTCTCGCTTACACTGATTCCCGCAGCTTTCACTATTGGTTTGCAAGGGAAAATGACATCTTAAACTTTAAAATTAGAGAAATTGACGATAAGCGGACGACACTTATTTTGAAAATATTTTCCCAGTTTATGCGCACGAGCAATAGCTTCTTCAGGTAGCTGCATGTTCAACTCGGACAAAACAACGTCGCGTAGGTTGTTTTTTTAAAATCTGGTATGACTCAGAGGGCTTAGCAGAAAAACCGTGGAAAAGTACATTTTTCTCGGCGCGAACGGTCCTCGAATTCGTCTAAGCGACGGGTGAGAGCAGAAGCTTCACTGCGTATATCGCCAGAAGCAGTGCTTGCAATGATAAGCTACCTGCAAATATAAACCTCAGCCATTCTTTCCTGACGTTAATGACAGTCTTATAAGACTGTCATTAATGTCAGTCATTTGCTGGTCTAGGTTGACCTGAAATTGCCTGACTTCGTTTAGCTGAGAAAGAACCTCGGCATGACTTTTGTCAATTTTGTAGTTCAACGTTTTTCATAGAGCAGCTTTATCGTGAGAACTCCTAGTAGAGTCTTCCTTCGTGGGGGGGGGGGGGGGGGGGGGCAGGATTTAGCTCTATATTTCCGCGCAGAAGTAGCAGTTTCAAGGCACACAAACACTCTGATGCAATGTGAACAAGAGCGTTTAAGCATAGAAAGAGCAGCATATCGACACCGTTTGTGCGTTTACAATGTAAAGTGCTTCCACTAACCTGCACCAGAAAGCAGAGAAGAATTTGTCGCATCCGCATGGCTGCCGCTCCTCCATGCCCTCTCCTTGGATTATTGCATTGTACCACCGAATACGCCTTTCGAACGGAGCGACGGAGCCAATTTCTTTAAGAGACCCAACTGAAGCGGTTACATATACACCAAGATGCTTTTCACGAAGAGGCCCACGTTCGCCCGCCCTGCGCACGCGCAGAAACCGTATGAGGAGAAAGCTTCTGCGCATGAGCACTGCGGTCAACACCGCAACCGCGGCAGTCCGACGTCATATTTGGTGAATATAAATGTTTTTCAAAAGCCGGATTAAAAAGGACAAATTGGAATCTCCTTAGGCCTGTTTTTGGAAACAATTTTTGTTTTAAATAATTCGCGAGAATATTTGGAGATTTTATAGAAACAAGGCAATACGGGCATTTTATACCAAGAATGAAAGTGGTACGGTTTTTCGACAAGATTTTAACCCTTCGTTTGGAGCAAATGCTCTTCGCGCTTCAGCCATCTGCATTAAACAAAACTTTAAGTATGACATTGGGGGGGAGGGGGGGGGGGGGTTGGTCACAGGTTGCGAATCATTAAACACGTTCGGCCAAAGTGGAACATTTTACCGCCCCAGTGTAGCTTATGATAAGATGCGTTCGAAGTATACTGACTGTTTCATAGATATTTACAGACCGTGAAGTATCAGGACTTTCATTTAATCAGAAAATATAGCATACCACGTAGTTCTAAGCCATTGCTGACTAAGCTTTCAATTGTTCCATGTTCACATACGTGATTCCAAACTTAAACGAAAATTGGTTTCTCAAATAGTGTAAACTAACCGCCTGAGTGTTATCCTTAGCAGGCTTCTGCTTTAAAGTTACTTAGGCAATTTAGGATGCGCAGAAGCAGCAGATTTTTTTTTGTAATCTACATATTGTTGACTTAGATACCAGGCAAACAAAGGGCATCCGGCACATGTCAGGGAAAGGCTGCGGTCTCATAACGATCGCCTGGCTATCTTTTGACGAAAACTGATACATTCTTTACACAGAGCCTCATCACTTGAAATTTGAACATGCCTTCTCGAGATTTTGGTTTTTTGTTCTCAGATTTGCTAGGGCGGATATGTTAAATCACAAAAAAATGGCATAGAGGCGTCAGCAGAATGCTTAGGAACGACCCCGCAGACCCATTCACTCTATCTCACGACGTCGCGCAATCTATAGCGATTTATCGGGACGTCGTCGTGATGAGATAACAGGGTTATACTTTGCTTCACCTTACGTCCGTCCGCAGTTCAAGATAAAGCGCGCTGAAGCCACACGAGTTGCACCGAAATGCGCAACGTCACGGCGCTTGCCGTTTCTCTCTGCGTGCTCATCCACTTCCTCATCTTATAAAGTGCAGAGGGAGCGCGTTCATTTTTCGCTTTTTCTCTTAGTGTATGTTTTGTCAAGTCCTCTAACAATTAGAAAGAGGTTAACCAAGCTGTTTGCCTTCGACTTCCTAGGACTTATAGAGCAATGAAGGTTAATTGGTTTTATTAAGTGTCGGAGAAATAGCAATCATCACAATTTAAAGGCGACTCAATTTCTGGTATTTAATCTTCATTAAGACTTCTTCTATCGACGTTGTTTGCCAAACCCGCCATAGCGTTTTGAAAGCGAGGTTGTTCGACTCTCTTAAAATTTCGTTTAATGTGTCGTTTGTGGGGACATCAGATGCCACGACGAGGGCCCATGTATCTAGTGGCAAATTGACCCTCAACAAATTACATCTCGTCATTCGTTTTCATCCCTCACCTGCAATGCATCGATTGCATTGTGTAATTGCAGGCGGCTTTTGATTCGACATTGCACGAGTCTCTAGAGAGAGCCTTCGCATCACCGGCAGCCGGCAAACGGTACGCATGAGCACCCTTTGTCTCCGGAAACCCCAATCGTAAACCAGCGGCGCGCCATGTGGCTGCACCCTGCGATGGCCGGATGTTGGATTCTTGTTTACGAGTAAAACGGGCTGCGCTTTTGCTTGTTTGCCGAATAGTTCACGAAAAATCGAATGTAGAATCGAATAATGGATACCAAATTTGTGATTTTCGATACTCAAGATTAATAAAAAACTGCGAGTATATATATATATATATATATTGTTACGAAGAAGACGACGACGACCGTCTTTATCGGGCCGCTGGTGGTTTGGCTTCTGGAGCGGGCAGTTCGATTAAAAGACCGAGGCTGAAACGGACCGCTCTTGCCCTTGCTCTTGACTTTCACCGTAACACTATATATATATATATATATATATATATATATATATCGCAATCTTACAGATGAAGTCGGCAGACATAAAATGAGTAGAATTAGGCGGCAACTTCTTCCCTTATCATGGTTAGTTATGAATGTTAATAAACTATTAGCGCGCCTCACCACATATTGCGGGTCCTCAATATTTAGTGGCCTTGTGAAGGTATTTTAACACTCTAGCTGGTGTAACGTCCAGCACCATGACAAATCATCATAATTGTTTTGGCAAAAAAATGGTTTTCCGTACAGAAATTTGAGGCACATGTAAGCCCGAAAAAGCCAAGGTATATCCTTACTTCAAATTCAAAATAAGAATCAATTTTATTTTGACAATCGACAGGTAGTACAGTTGTCTGCTGGAAGGAAAGGGGGGAGGCGTCCGAGGTGGCATGTGCATGCCTGAGGAGGTGATAGCCAGCTTCCTCTCTCCTCCTCGGAGATATCAATCAGCAATCCTAGGCAAAGGGAAGGTTTAAAAAATAAAATATACAAAACGGGGAAAAACCGACAGGAAAAAGATACACGCAAACAATAAACAAAAACTGAATAAAAAGCACAAAAACTAGAGAATAAAATCCAGACGGTCACCCATGAACCAAAGGAAAACATACATCCTTATAAAACTGCATAATCGCGCAATAGAAAGCGGCGCTACGCAATACATTCGCTAACGAAATGACTGCAGCACACGCCATTCACCCAAACATCTGTATAGCATCGCTAAAAAAAAAACAGGGCACCAGTGCACACGCAAAAAATAACCTAATTTTTCACTCTTGAAACGCCAAAAGGTACGCATTGATATCTGTATTTAATGTACATGAAATCAGGGGGTTATTATAAAGGTCCGGTATATGAAGTATATTTGTCTGCAGGTTTTACTTACATCTACACGATACAATTTTCGGCACATCATCTTCACAAAGGAAAGAATACTTACTGCATTTTTCCTTGGTGTAGCTCGTGTGCCGAAAATTGTATGCGTGACATTTCCAAATATAGCTCGTGAAAAAAGCAGTTGGTTCGAATTTGATATAAATATAAATTACTAACGCTGATTTATTTCTATGGACATTTTAAACCTCTGGTACACGGTTCTATCTAAAGAGTAGATACGAGTGACTTAGGTACGGTTCGTTTTTGTCTAATCACAGTATCCTCCTTTGAGTATGAGGAGCGATTTTGTAAATGATTTTGTAGTTGTCCCCAATACGAGTAAATAGTTGTGAAGGCCTGAAATAACGAATGTATCATACCACAGTTTTTGTTTAACAAATAGGGATAGAAGTCAATCTAAAATAACCCCAAAGAGATCGCGAAATGTTCGCTCTTACAGTATCTACATAGAAAGACCAAATTAAATGTTCATGAAACAGAACGCCAAAAACTTATGAAATATAACTCGTCTAATGATTTCGCTTTCAAATTGGCTTGGGATTTCGCGTTGAATACAGTTATTTCTGGGTCGAAAGATAATATACTTGTTTTTATGTATTTGTTTTAGGTTTGTCTGCTCTAAGCAACAACAATAATTTTCAAATTATGTATTGGTTTGGCGTACAAGTGCGTTTAAAATTAATTCCAGGTTTTTTTTGTTTTTTTTTTCATTAGCACATAATTATATCTTGTGTTCGAGATATTTTCATACTGTCTTCTATGTCAATTAAATATTAAAGTGGTTCAAAAATAGGCCCCTGCGAGACACCACATTTTTTAACCCATAATTGACTTCCCGGGATTAATGTCTCTCTATTGTACGCCATTTTATAAATAGCTCTTTATTAAACTGGTTGATTTTCTTATATTTCATGTTTGGAGATTTTTCCGTAAAGAATATTTTGTTTGATTGAATCTAAAGCGTATTTTTTTTTCTTCAAGTCACGAAACACTCCTAATTTAAACAGTGTCTCCTCTAAATTGGCAATTATTTTATTTATGATGTTTAATAACGCCAATTCAGACAATCTATGCTTCTGAATGTCGTACTCTTGCTCCACTATTACAATATTTTGCTTTAAAAATCTAAGAGTTGTGAGAAAATACCTTTTAAAGAGTTATAAAAAATTCGATATAACCGAGATAGGCCTGCAATTGTTTACGTGGCTTTTATCACCTCCTTTGTGAATCACCGACAACCTTGCGATCTAGAAGTTATTAGGAAATATTCCGGTACTGAAATTCAAGTTACCTAGATGTAAGAGTGTCTCACTGATTAAGTTGGCAAGTTATTTTATAGGCGGAGTTTTTATAGTATATCTTCAACGGAAGCACTACTCTTCCTACGATTTTTATTATGCTGTATATTTCTGGTTAAGTAGCAGGATAGAAAAAAAATACTTCAATGTCCGGTGTGGACAATCATAACTGACGATTACATTATTATTTGAAGCACGATACATCAACCCGTGGGCATTAAAGTTATCAGCAAGCGTTGTCGCTTTACAAAACATGTCTTCAGTTACATGTTAAGAAAAATCTCTTATGTTTTCTTTACGTTATGTTGTTTACAGATTATCAGACTTTCCTAGGGTATTTGTATTCTTTTGAAAACCGAGTTTTACGATAAGTATACCATGCACGCTTTACATGAACGTCTTACTTATTGATTGAATTCTTAAATTAAGCCACATAATCTGTCTACTTCCTTTTCCTAAAAAAAGGTGAAGAGCTTATCAAAGTAGGTCATATGCTTCAATTGGATTATCCAAGTGAAAGACATAGCTCCAGTTTCTTTCAGTGACTAAACTCTAAAACAACGTAATTTTATCCTCATGATTGATCCTAAACATATTTGGTGTATATAATGAGGGTTGTTTATTCCATGCATAATAATGTGTGCAAAAATAGAAATTGGTGAGTGGTCATTAAGATCCGATATTAGTACAGTCGATTCCAACTCAATCATTCCATAGTTTGTTAAGCACAATTCCTGCAAGGTTTGAGCACTGCGATGTCAAAGGTCACCGTATTGCCTTCGACAAAATATCCATCCTCGTAATTGAGACTAACCCTCGGCACAGACTTTTTGTAGAATCACCGAATAGTCAGACCCCACCAGGAAATATCAACAGGTGCTTTGGAAATTTTCCTACGGTCTACACCAACAGACTACGCCACGTTACAAAGAAAAAAAATAAATGCACACTATGTTAGAAGTGGAAGGAACTGATGCGAGTCAATGTTCTTACCCACTTTTTGAAAAAAAAGCTACATCTCAACGGACACAGTCGCCCCTTGTGACAGAACCGAGTTGGTTCCCATACGTATGGTCCCTTCAAATTTAGGGATACCTAGCTCGGTGATTGTTGTTGCTTACTCATATTCTTGTCCAAACCACACAGGACGTCTGTGGAGCATGCTGAATTTTATGGTTTGAGACACATCAGTTACACTGCTCGGGACGTTTATTATATTTGTACGGAAAAAATAACTGGAAATACCCAGCAACGTTTTTTGGTTGAATCTGCTGAAAAAAGATTATATTAAAGCCCCCACACCTAATGTATGTATGCCAATTTGAGCGACCCATTCCAGCATCTTTTAAAGAAATTTATAAAACTATGTTACTGTACCGAATGAAGGCTTGTATACAACGGCAAGCATGGTACATGCGAATTTTATCATGAGAGATTTGTAATGCGAACTAATCATGGTCCCTGCTCATTTGACGTTGACATTTTAGTGTTCTCTCTCGTAGAGCGCTACACATTTACATATCATATTATTTCGGAATACTGATCTGCATTTGTATACCGCGACGTTAAGAATGTGATAGTCATTTGAGAACCTGGTTTCAGTATAAGCTACAAAATCGAAATCATTGTATAACTGTTTTAGTTGTATCCCAAGACTTTCTTGCTTATATTTTAAGCATCATGCATTGAAGTGCAGCAAAGAATTTTTTTTATTGTCACGACGTCATTAAACCAAATAAAAAAATCAAAGTCTTAATGCAATATTGTGATTGCAATCTTAAAATATATTCATATTCATAGTTTAAAAAAAGAATTGTGGGTAGAAATTGTAAATCAATTATTCATATTGTTTATATTTACCTTCAGCGCCGTTAGGCAGTGAAGAGGAGAGTAGTACACAACAAAATAACACAAAAACTCGGAAGTGAAACGTTGACCCAAATTATTACACCGTAAGACAGAACCCCTATCAAGTGCTTAGTCAATTATATTACGAACGGCGGTCTGAAATAAATCAAAATAGTGATCTGTTGCAACATCATAAGGAAGGTGATTCCCGTCATTAGAGGTGCGTTGGATGAAATATTTAAAAACGACTAGTGTGGCAGGACGTACCGCCCACATTATAATGGTAATGCAACCGCGACGACATATATGAAGGAGAGGTGAGTAGCGCACTGCGCAAAAATACGTGATGCAAAATTCTGTGAAAAAGCTAAATTCGTTCAATTTTACCACGTGATATCATTACTCGCAGACTCATGTTAGATTTTATAAAATGTGACTCGCGGTACGTTAATTGTTGGAATAAATAAAAGGAGCCGAGTTGTTTCGGATGATATCTAAATCGAAAATGTTTATGTTAAGATCCGATATTGATGAAGAAAAGTAGTTATGAACAAACGATATATTTGCAAAAATTAATTTAGAGGAAGTAGAGGCTGAGTAGAAATTGTTCTAAGTAGCCGAGCATGCAATTAGCTTTGCTAGTAATAAAGACAATGTGAAATATCCGGCTACGATGAGGTGTAGTATGGACGCCTAGAGACATGTATGATATGAAAAGTTTTAGGGGAACACCATTAAGCTTATGAGAAGGCAAGTCAGTCAAATTACGGCAGAAACGTGTACATTTACGCGTGTTAGCATCTAGCGTCATCCGAGACGTGTTACACGAAAGCAGATATAGCATTATTGTCTGACTGTTTCGCACGTAAGTCATTATCAGTGGTTATTTCACAAAAAAGAGCGCAATCGTAGGCAAACAAATGGATCGAAGATCCATTTGTTCGCCTAGGATTGTTGAAGCAGAGGCCCAAGGACTGTTCCTTGGGGTACGCAACAGATGACCGGGTCACAAGTGTCTACTTTGTTAGCGGGAGCAAATGGGTGACGATTAGTTAAGATGCCTTCAAACCACGTTAGTAAGCTGCTTTCAATACATATATTTTTAGTATAAAAAGTAGGACAGGATGCGGGACTTTAACGAACACCTTTGCAAAATATAAACAATATGCCTTGCTAATTTTTTATTATCAACCATTGCATGCAAATTATGGTTGAATAAAAGCAATTGCGTTTCACATGAAAATGATTAGCGAAAACCTTGCTGAGCGGGATGAAGAAAAAGAACTGGTTTCCAAAAAGAAAATTAAAAGAGGACCCATTTGTGGATCCGTTAGGGAATGCGTCAGCATGACCAATGGGAAACGCCTTACACATCCCCCTTTAGAAAACGCGAACTCTCACCCCCTCCCTTTTCTATTTTGGCTTTCTCTTTTGCTTCCCCTATTTTTTGCGGCTTCCTTTTGGCTTCGCTACGGTGTCAGTGCTGCGTTACCCAGAAAGAGGTGTGTGTGGTGTTTCACAAGATTCATGCTAACGAATTATCTATGGATCCACAAATAGATCCTCCCTTTATTTTTGTAGCAGAAACCAAGCCATGCGCGTTCCGTGTACCTGCAAGTTAAGCTTCGCCCCCAGCATTCACGAGATATCATAGGCTTACGCCCCCTTGACGTCGCCTCCATCTCGCCTCTGTCCTTCACTACTCTCCTCTCTACACGGTGCGCTCCCTTTCCATAGTCTCTATCTAAAAACAGACACCGTCAGCTTTTCCCTGCCATGTGGGTTCTAATGCTAACCCATAGACGGTTAGGAATATTGTAGAAAAGAATATGTTCAAGAATCTTGCATGGGACGCTAGTGATCGATATGCGCCCGTAGTTATAAGGCGAATGCCTACTTCTACTTTCATGAGCTGGAACCACTTTTCCAATCTTCGAATCTTGACGGAGCTCTCCGCGATCCCTTGATTGCTAAAGCATTTTAGCAAAGGCAGTGGAGGAACATGTTGATGTGTTCTTAAAAACATGGGTGCTATACTATCGACACCAGCAGCAGAGAAAAGTGTAAACCACGAGAAAAGTCTCCGAAGATTTGGAACAAGCGGAACAAATGAGAAACACAAATCTCCAAACACAGCTAAGTGACTGGTGTGCGACCGAAAAAATCCGGGGATTTTTATCGTTTATCGAGTCAGTCGTTTTAGCAATGCAAATTGAGTCATTCAGCACAGGATAGATAGGTAAGTAGTATAGTGGGGAAAATCTGCCGAAACTGTGGAAAAGTACTTGAAAAGGCCCTAGAGAACACATTGTTAGTACAATTCGCGCGTTGTCAGCCGGGTCCATAACATTTTAGAATTTTCTAAGGTTGTTCAGCAGCATGTTCAGTAAGGTGTTGGTAAAAAATCTAGTATTGGCATACTTGACAGTAGTAGTATTTATTCCTGCAGCACTGTGATACAACGACCACCTATCTTGGTTGCCAGGTGCTTTGGGTTCATTCCATGCCAAAGCACGCGGCTCAATTTTTTTCATGCCTGGGATATGTACTAACAAATATTTTGAATAAAAAATCTTCTGAAATAAAAAAATATATGTTTTTTGGTGTGAAAATAAAAGCATTTAGTTTTTGCTGATATCACGCTCTAAATTTAAGGATTTTGCATAAAACCCATTTGATTAATAAAAACATTGTGAAAAAACGGTTACGTACCAGACAAATGTACGTGGGCGCTTTATTACATAATAATATTCTCTATCTTACACTAAAATAGAAACATTGAAAGACTCTATTTTGAGTCCGAATAGGAGCACCAAAAGAAGAAGTGACTTTATAAGATTTTTTATTTTAGAGCGCAGCTCTTAGGCGCCCGTTCCCGGCTTGAGCGGCGTCGGCGTCGCCGCCTTCGTCGGCGTAACCGCGCGGTTCATTATGGGAAATGTCTCATAATGCAACGCGCGAGCCCCCCCCCCCCCCCGGGGTCACGTGACCTGGGGGGGAGGGGGGGTCACGTGACCCCCCCCCCCTGCCGAGATCACGTGACCCCCCCCCCCCCGAGGTCACTTGACCCCCCTCCCCCCGAGGCGCATTATGGGAAATGTCCTATAACGCACCGCGCGAGCCCCCCGCCCCTGGGATCACGTGACCTGGGGGAAGGGGGGTCACGTGACCCCTCAGGTCAAGTGACCCCCCCCCGAGTCCACGTGACCCTCTCCCCAAGGTCACGTGACCCCCCGAGGTCACGTGACACCCCCCCCGGAGGAGATTGAAGAATGAGGGGAGGAGGAGGACTAGGAGGAGGAGTATACCCTCCCCTGAGTACCCTTCCCCCCTCCTCCTCAAGAGCTGCGCTCCAATTCGGCGTTACAGGGAGTTGTAAACGGCTTTCACTTTTTTTGGTCAACTTCAATTTGGGTGTTAGTTACAGTACATTTCTTCCTTTGTGCTTTTAAAACTTTTTAGTTAAATGAGAAAATCTCCAGTTTGTACAGAAAGACCCATATTGAGATAAAGAAACTTCAGTGTAGCCTGCGCTCCCCGCAACTTTCGAAATAGCAAAACGTTCAATCCACCTCATCTGCTCAACATACAAAAAGATAAAAAAGTAATGTTTCTTTCGCTAAAAAAATTTTTAAGAGGCTTTTTTTTTTTTGCTTTGCTTCCAGGAGCCTGCCTCGTAGGCGATGGACGCCGGCGTTCGCCAACGAGGCGTCGACGTCGTGAGACGCCGTCGCAAACACTACAACACTCTCCTGAAACACGTTTTATTCAGTTGAAGTGGACGTTATCCTCACTTCCATTCATCTGTATGATCTACACGTTTTGTAATCATACTTACGTCTTAATTTTATTATTCTTCTGCCTTGGTAACTGCCAACGAACGCAGACATGCATCGCCTGACTCCCGAGTGTGGGAAAGTATACTTTTCATCGGTTTTGTCTGCGTATGTCTAGATACAAAAGCATTTTAAACCGTGTAACTCTTAACGGGTGCAAAATGATAACGGTGTTGTAGCTATCCTGTTGAGATTAAATGAGTTTTGATAGAATATGTAGTTCTACCAAACGCATTTAACTCTGCATTACAAACTTGAGGTTCCATACATGTACAATAATTTAAACTTCGGAATACATTGGAGACCAGCAAAACATGTCCCGAATTTTGAACTCTCTAGCACTGCTGAAGGAAGTGTTTTTGATAAGAGGTGGGAGTTACATGGGTGCCGTTTTTACCGCCTGAGTGTCAGGTTCGGCGAACATTAGGAAAGGGAATAACCTTCACGGTAAGTCGCTTTATTAACAGCATTTTTATTACAATTTTATTAGCGGTTTAACGGCTGATGTTGCGATTGCACTACTGACGCCTTCTACAATCAGAAGCTTGATCAAATTAGAAAATTTGCGAAAAGACTATAGCTTTTTAGATATTCACCGATCAGTTTTCGCGTTTTTACTCCCGATCGTAATATTGCGCACAAAAATAATTGTCCTAGCCCTGCATCTAATGACTCTTAGAAGAGGGAGGTAGTCGTTTCGATGACGTGCTCACTATCTCGGCCGCTTGTATTTGGTGGTTGAACCAACGAACTTCAGTACATCTTAGTACATGCATTTAAATTCATTCTGTAAGCTACATTACTGTTATCATTTTACATTGGTGAAGAGCTGTATGGTCTGAATTGTTTTTTTTTTATCTGGACATATGACAGACAAAGCCGACGAGCAGTGTGCATTCCCAAACTCGGGAAGCAGACGATGCAGGCCTGCACTTGACGGCAGTTACCTGGACATACAGTGAAATTAAGACGCTAGTATCTTTACGTAACGTAAAGAGGATATGGATTCATGGAAATCCGGATAGCGTCTGCTTCAACTGAATAAATAGTGTTTTCAGGAGAGCGTTGAAGACATTGCGGCGGCGTTTTACACCGTTGAGGCCTCGTTGGCGAACGACGGCGTGTGTCGACTACGTGACGGGCGCCTGGAGGCATGGTCCGAGAGGCTCGACTTTAAAAATTAATTTGTCAGCAACAACAAACGGTAATTTTCCAATTGTCTTTTTTTTTACGTTGAACAGATTACGTGTATTAAATTTTTCGCTATTTCCAAATCTACGCACACCGATGCCCACACTGCTTTTTAAGTCTCTTAGTAAGTCTGTTACTGCAAAAACTGGGAAATTGGTCAGTTAATTAAAACGCACCAAATATGTTTTGAAAATTTAACATTTGCGATATAATCGTTACTTTTATAATAACAAACAAAAAGAGTATTTCAGCTACCACACAACTTCAAGTTGACTACAAATATTAAGTAAATCTCATAATGTTCTCTATAAACCTACCCAATTTAAGCAAAACGACGTCTTTAGTGTTTCGATTTTAGTGTAAAATAGGTAGTATGATGAAGTAATTAGGTCCCCACTCAAACTTGTGTGGTAAGCAACATTGTTTGTATAACTTCATCATTTTTCTTCGAATTCCAGAATTTTAGGCGCGATATGAGCGAAAATAAACTTTGCATTTTAAAGTACTTGTTGTTTAGTTCAGAGCTTCATTCAGTCGCATTACTTTTTTTCCTACCTATTCCAGACACAAAATGCCGCATTTCCTTTGTCGTAAAATTACACTTTTTCGGAGCGATAGAACCACTTGTTTTTCGGTTGAAGTGACGTCTAATGTACAAAGTCTACCAAGGTGGCTGTAAATTGCAATGTATTACACGAAGGGGTATGAAAAGGTTAATTAGCAATGCGACCTTATTTTCAAATAATACCAGCTGCAACCAACTCAGCGTTCTTCAAGTCCGTTAAAAAATGCTTGTAGAAATTAATTTAGACCTTCATTCTTGCGATAAATACCTAACACTTTTTTGTCGTTTTAGACAACGTTTCGAAATGAATTGTAAGTGAAAAGTTGAACAAATAATGGTAACTTATTTTTTTGCATGTAAGTTACATGTGAGAAATATTCAGGGCAATTAGTCAGTATGGCGGCAGTCGAAACCATGAATCAAGTTGGATGAGAAATGATCTGTGCAATGCTAAACGGCGAACATAAATCACTGGATTTCAGAGGAGAATCAAAAACAGTCATCACAATTTGAGGTTGGCCCATTTTCAGCTATCATGCCTTCAATTAGCCCTATATGATTCTACGTTGTTTGCCGAGCTCGTCATAGCGTTTAGAAAGCGAGCTGTTCAGCTTCCTTAAAATTACGTTTAATATACATTTTGTTGAAACATCAGATGGCACGACGAGGGCCCATCTGTCTAGGGGCGCGTTGTACCTCTACACATTTCACCTGTTCCTTCGTTTTCATCTCGCGTCTGCAATGAATGTACCGGATTGTGTTACTGCAGCTGGCTTTTAATCCCACAATGAATGTGTCTCCAGAGCGAGCCCTCGCCCCACTTGCAATTCCACAATGCGGTCGAGTCATTGCAGATGCGGGATGAAAACTAACGACCGGGTAATATGCGTAGAGGTACAAATCAGGCGCTGGTACTCATGACCGCCTTCAGTCACCGGATAATGTAGTCGTAAACCAGCTGCGCGCCGTCGGCAGTAATCTGCGACGCCCGCATGTTCGGTTCTTGTTTAAGAGTAAAAATATGCTGCGCTTTTAATGAGAAAAAACAGGCTAGCCTATTGTGACTAAATGTTATCAGCGGAATAAATCGTCATTTAAAAAATAATTCTAGTATGCTTTTTAAAAATAACTTTATGCATGCGTATTCTTCTCCTCAAGCAGCAAAAAAAAAGTATATCTATATATAAATATTGTGGTATTCTCGCTCACCGCTTGTCCGGAGAAAGGGGCCAAGTCATGATGGAGACATCTTTATTCTTCGAGCCCGGTGTTCGGTGGCTTGCGCCGCCATGGCTGCACTGTCCTCGTCACGCGTCTCGCGCCCCGTGCTTTGGCCCCGCGCTCGTTTCTCGCGCGCCGTCCGCATCGTCGCCGAAGTCCTGTCCAAAATCCCCACATCTTCCCCCCCTTCTGGATTGCTCATGTACCACAAAGTCAGCAGGCAGTTCATTACTCCAGACGTTTGCACCAACCCTACTTCGCGGGGCAGAACACCTCACAAAAATGATAAACTTCATGTAGCCTATAACTGGGTCCGCATCTTAAAATTAAGAAAAAGTGAGAATAACAAAGTATCTGTCTGCTTTCCCACCGGTCTCTCCCCTCAACCGAGCATCGTCAGTAGCGCCACTTAACTTAAAAAGTCTTCCAGCTTACACCCCGACAAGCTCGGGTGAAGAGAAAACGTACATCAAAGCAGTCACTTTCGCTTTCAAATAAACACTGATATAAAATTAAGAGAAAAAGTGAAAATAACAAATAATTTGCCTGTTTTCTGATCGGTCCCCCTCCCCCCAAACGAGCATCATCACTAGCGCCGCTTAACTTTGAAAGTCTTCCAGCTTGCGCCATCGACTAGCTCGGCTGGCGAGAGAGAAAACGAACATAAGAGCAGGCACTTTGGCGTTAAAATAAATTAAACACCGATGACAAGGCTTTCATTCTAGACGATCCACAGTGACGAAGTCCTTGGCCGGTGCGCTGCAAACTGGACAGC
This sequence comes from Ixodes persulcatus, assembly GCA_013358835.2. Lineage (NCBI taxonomy): Eukaryota > Metazoa > Arthropoda > Arachnida > Ixodida > Ixodidae > Ixodes > Ixodes persulcatus. The sequence goes on from JABSTQ010009247.1 coordinate 389,593, forward strand.
TGGCAGGAGCAAGGCGGGACCACGGCACAGCGAATGTAGAGCCAACAGGCTGATGCAGCACATTATGTTGTCCTCCTGGTTTTTGGCTCTGTCACTTTTCGGCGCCTTCGATCTCCTCGGTGTTGCCCTTGAGCGGGTTGACATCAGGTTGGCAGTTTGGTTCTCCAATGGGGTCTGGACCCGCATGGTGGACATGGTCTCCATTACATGTCACGAGTTTTGACGTCTGTCGACGAAAATCACAGGATATGCAGGAGCAGGTTGCAGACGTTCGCGCCTTGAAGGGTTTCCTTGATCGCCTGCTTCTTGGTGAGCTTGCGCGTTCCCCTGCCATCGACGATGTGCATGGGCACATCTTATCGTGACGCTGCTCGACTCGGCCCCGGACAAGCGGCAAGCCCCACGTGGGTGCGCCATTTGTGGTATTCTCGCTCACCGCTTGTCCGGAGAAAGGGGCCAAGTCATGATGGAGACATCTTTATTCTTCGAGCCCGGTGTTCGGTGGCTTGCGCCGCCATGGCTGCACTGTCCTCGTCACGCGCCTCGCGCCCCGTGCTTTGGCCCCGCGCTCGTTTCTCGCGCGCCGTCCGCATCGTCGCCGAAGTCCTGTCCAAAATCCCCACAATATATATATATATATATATATATATATATATATATATTATTTTGTGTGTGTCTGTGTGTGTACGAAACAGTGAGCCTTCCACACGCGCTTTTGTACGCGCTGCGTCCTTTTCCTCATTTTACCCACTCATATGGAAGATCCGTTAATATTATCTATTTATTTATTTATTTTTTCTTAGTGAAAGACGAAGCAAATCTGTGCCTTCCGCGCAATGCTGTCCTGCTGCACACAACGTTACTCGGTCTTGACCCTAGGCATGTGTGTGTATTAATTTTAATTTTTATTTTAATGTTTCATCTTTTCAATTTGTATTTTTAATTCACTGTCCGGTGGGACGACGTCTTTGCAAGTATCCAGTGGCAATTCCCCCCCCCCTCCCCCCCGCACCCTGCTCCGCGATCTGCCTCCTTGCTCCCCTCTCCCCTCTCTTCCGCGGCGTGCGGCGCCCGAGGGGAGGCGGGGTGACCGTCGCGGAGAGCGGACGCCCACATCGGCTTGGCCTTACGGGCAATTAGTACCGAAGATGTCGTTCCAGAGCCTGTGCCGTCCGTTTATGACCTATTGTACCCACCGCAGTGTCGGAGATCTTATATACGCCGCTTTAGCTTTGAAACCCGCCGCCCTACCGTGAGAGCACGCTCAAGTCAAACAATTTTTTTTTTTTCCTTTTGAGCGTTTGATTTTGTTTGAATATGTTCGCGTTTTTCATGTCCTTTTACTCTTATTTTTCCTGACGTCACGTCCTCCTCGCCCCATTGGCCGCTTACTGCTCTGCGCAGTCTGATGCCCTCACATGTATGCCATCTCCTGACGAAGCCGAGCCTCTCGGCGAAACTGTCGTAATACATAGAATAAACTCCTAGCATAGCAACTCCGCAAGTACGGATCTCTGACTTATATATATATATATATATATATATTTATATATATATGATGATTGAAGCTTGTGGGCCGGTGATTATTGAAATACACAAGAAAGATCAATGGACTGAACAAAAACAGGGAAAGGTTTATTGACGTTTCGAGAGGAGGCCTCTCTTCTTCAGAATGACGATTGAGGGAACTCGACATGATTTTTCTGTAGTCCCGCAAAGTAAACAATAACAGCAAAAAAAAAAAAGCAACAAAGGCGAGGAGGAGGGTTGGTTCACGTATCCAATTAGCCGAGAGGCAAAACCAGCGTCGCCTCCGACGAAGGCGGCCTGACCCCTAACCCCCGGGGCGCTCCGCGGTCGGGGCGGCGGAAGAGACACGGGAAGGACACATTCCCCACATAAAAAACAAGAATCCCGCAACTTTAAAAAAAAAAAAATGGCCTTGAAGGCGGTATAAACAGGAATCAAACAAACCAGCAATGGAACAAACAAGGGTAAAAGGGCGGGGGTGGGATGCAACAACCGCGCCAAAAAAGTTACTGGGGAATTTCTATTGGAAATGTGGGAATGTGGGAATTGCTCGTCGACTCTTAACTGTAAATGTGACTCCAATTTAATTCTTGTGTTCTCTTTTAGATTTAGACGTCAATGACTTGAAGTGGTGTCAGTATCCCGGGATCTTCGTTAATCCCTCTTCGCAGTGTGTTGAACTCACGAATTAGGAATGATTCCTTCTGTTCCCGCTCGCGATGTGAACCAAATCCGGATTCTAAAAATGTGACAGTTAACTTCTCAAATGAGTGGTCTTTTAGTTTCATGTGTTTTGAGAGTGGCAGAGTGGGCTTTTTTTCAGTGTCAGATCTATGATTATTGAACCTTATCCGGAATGGAGATTTTGTTTGGCCCACGTACTGCATGTGACATTCCCCACACTCCAGTAAATATACAACGTTGGCGGTAGAGCAGTGTAGGTCACCCCGAATTCGGAAGGTGAAGTTTGATCCCGTGCTCCTAGCTGTCAGGGTGGGGGAGACGTGTGGGCAAACCTCACACCGCGGACTCAAGCATGGTCGGCTCCCAATGTTCTCCACCGGGGTGGTCCTGGCCCTCACAATCATATCGTTTAGGTTTCTAGGACGTCTGAATACAGCGCGTGGTGGGGAAGGAATTATATTTCTCAGCCTTTCGCTTTGTTGGATAATATTAAAATGTCTTTTTAGAATGTTTTTAATGTTAGGCGTGTTGTTTGAATATGTTAAGACTAAGTTATTTTTACGATTCTCCCTTCGGTCCGGTGGCGTGCCAGTTAGCAGTTTATCGCGGTCTAGTGCCCTGGCTCTCTCGATTGCGCTGTCAACGACGGGTGGTGGATAATTTTGCTCGAGGAGGGCGCTCCGAAGGTGGGCTGCATTGGTGTTAAAGTCACCCTCGTCCGAGCATATCCGTCGGAATCTGTGCGCCTGACCATACGGAATACTAGTTTTACAGTGGCGGGGGTGGCAGCTGTTGTAATGCAAATATTTCAAGCTGTCTGTTGGTTTCCTGTAGAGTTTTGTTTTTAAACTCTCTTAAATCTAACCGACTGGTCTTAGTAATGGACGAGTTAATAAATAAACTATATTTGCTTTGCATATACATTTTCGGCAGCGTCAAACTGGCTAGAGAATTTACAGCAGAATTTCAACACCCGCTACCTATTCGTGAAGAGTCTGCAGTTTTGTACAGCGACGAGCTAACCCAACGCACAAAAGTTACAGGCCGCCGACAGCCATGCCATTACCAGATTCCTAGGCTCCCCTGACCCGCGGACGTAAACCATACGTTTTTCCGTGCGTACGGCGCATCTGTACAGGATAAGACTATGAACAATTCGTCGCGTCATCCCAAGACCGGCACCTCCCTCGTGAAGCTTTCCGGTATAAGAGGGCGGCTGCTTCCCCATTTACCCGCCTTTCGCCCCTAACTCTAACCCGTTATCCCTCCGCGCGCCCTCGCGTCCCGACGCGGACACAAACACGGTGGAGAACCGGTACCATGCCCAGCGGCAACGCGAGGCTTGTACTTTACTGCCCCTTCACCGGGCAGGGGGGTAACAACTCGAGAGAAACCTCCGCGTGAAGCACAGACTCCGATATGGCCGTTTGAGGATCCGGCAGAAAACGCAATTAAGCGGGATCAACTTCATGACTCTACAGCCCTGCGGACGAACGGAACATTTCAATCATGCTTACCTGGCCCCCTCGGAGCATTACACACAGCCACTGTTAAAGGGATACTACAAATAAATTTCGGCGTTTAATTTTTGGTCTATATGAGTTCAAAGAAGCAGTATCACATCGAACACACCAATTTCTTGTTAAAAAAGCCACGAAAAGAAAGTTTAAAACGAATTAAACGATTAGCAAAGAGCACCTGAAGGATGTCGCTACCGCCTCGTTTGTAATGCCCATTTAGGAACCTTTACAAGTAATGACGATAACTGTATCGCCTCCGGCCACCACGAAAGAAGGCGGGAAGGAGGAACCCCCTTCTTTCCGAGAATCTCTTTTGTCTGTCCCAGAAGTCGCTATTGTCCCTCTACAAGATTATAGAAGATTAACTCGTTACTCAAAATTCGTACGAAAGCAGCCGCTTCGGTGGCTGGAACGACTAGGTCATCATGTCGACGTCAGCCTCGCCGTAGCTTTGCTCGTCCCCAGACGAACTACGTCATGATTGCGTTGGATGTCACGTGGTCTCCACGGGCTGTTCTCCGAGCGCTTGCCAGAGCGGGCCATTTATAACGAAAAATACAGCCACCAGGCTCAAAATACACACGTGCGGTTGTCATTTACGGATATTGTGGATCATATTCAACCGAGTTTTGAAAACGACGAGTATATTTTGAATTTCGTTGAAGTATCCCTTTAAGCGCCGTTCACACAGTTGCAACCGAGTAGGACTATGAAAGACAAGACCGGTTTTTAAGCCTGGTGTGACGGAGTAGGACGGACCTGCTCCTCAGCAGCGCATCTGGTCCTACGCCGTCGCAAGATGCTCAAAAACAGGTCTTGTCTCTCTCCGTCGCACTAGAATGCAAGTGTGTAAACGGTGCTTTAGGTGGGCACAGAAACTTGGCGACTCTCGGTATTCCGATGCATTCACACAAGGTGTGGCGTATCCGGCAACACCCTGGGGCGGATCCAAGGGGGGGGGGGGGGGGGGAGAAGCGACGGGGGTTGCCGCCCCCCCCCCCCCCAAACAAAGTCGACCCCCCGCCCCCCCCTTCCCCCTTCTCGGAGGGTAATTTGACATGCGTGGACCCCCCGTTGCACAAGAAAGAATGGGAGAATTGTATCCTAACAAATTTTCCCGCTCCTCTCTAAAAAAAAAACAAAAAAAAACGGAGTTTTGTATTTGTCTTTGGCCACACCTCGGGAGGAGGGGAGAGTTAAGACCCAAGGTGTCGCCTATGGCCGCAAGGTAGTGCATAACATCGGTGGGAACGACACCAGCAGATATTGCACCCGAACGCTCTGGGCTCACGGGACTCAAAAACGCGCCGACAACTGAAGCACGGGCAGGTGGGAGCGAGCGTGTAGTAAAACCGAAACGTTAGACTCCATTGGGAAAAAATGCTGTACGGCAACATTTAACCAACGCAGTCCGTCAACCCCCGTCCGCAATGGAAGTATTAACCAACCCTACAGCGAACCCTCTTTGACGCGAGCAAACGAAAACAGTGAATTAAAGACGTGGCAACGATACTCGAACAAAGGCGGTTGTGCGCGTCGCCTCCCCTAATAAATGAGCTGAAATCTCACCGATCAGACGCAGACGGCCGGAGGCGTAGTTGGGGCGACAGAACGTCCGACACTGCAGGACGGAATGGGCGCCGGAATATCCACGCACACTGAACACTTGCGCGGCAATAAGAGGCCGAAGAATAAACCTGCCAGTATTCGACGGCGCATCGACGATTTTTTTGCTTCAGGTCCATGATGTCACGAAGTTCCGTTATGTAGATTGAAGTTTTGATATGACCCCCTAAAAAAAAAAGTCAAGAGGTGTCAAATCGGGAGATTGTAGGCGCCAAAACATACACCCTGTGCGACCAATCCACCCATCTGGGAAGTTCTGGTCAACCCACCTTCTAGCGTAAGACGAAAAAATGGGGTGATGCTCAGTCATGCTGGTACAATGTTTGTCGTAGGTCTTGCAGCAGAGAACTACACAGAGAATGTCATTACAGGACATTCTCTGTGTAGTTTCTACTGGTGAGCTTGCCTTCAATAAAGTAAGGTCCTATAATCCTGTTGCCGAGGATGCCGCACCAGACGTTGACGCACCAACGAACCTGATGGTTATGTTCTCGCAACCAATGAGAGTTCCGGTCTGACCAGTAGTGTGCGTTATGAAGATTCACATTTGCGTTGCGCCAGAATTTCGCCTCATCGGTCCCAATCATTTTTTGGAAAAAGATCCCTGTCGTCGTCTGCCTAAAGGAGGGCTAACATGCAAAATTCCAACCGCTTCTCGAAGTCTGGTTCGGTGAAGACTTGGAGAAGACACACGTGGTACGGATGGAGGGTATGCCTCCGCAGCACCTTCCACACTGAGGTTAGGCTGCTTTCTCATTCACACGCTATCTCTCGGGTGTTGACCTGAGGGTTTCCTCTCACATATGCGGGGACTTCAATTTCGAAATCTTCATTTACGATTACAGCGGTACACAGAGCAAGTCCTCCGAAACCTTGCAGAAACGTTCGCAATCGTTGTATGGGTCGTAACCGGACGGCCCGGGGGACGAGAGGCGTACAGCCGTGCTGCCAAACGGGAGTTGCCGTTCATTTCAGAGTACGCTAACACCATGCCCACTTTTTCTGCGACTGAGATTATATTCAACGTGGAAGCCACTTCACGGCACTGCATTGTGTTCATCTGAAGATAGGGCAGCTGAGCCCTATCTCTCAGCATCATCAAAATGTCACATGCATCGGAACATCACAGCGTCAAAACGTACCGTGAAGCAAAGAAGCTGTCTTTGCACTAGTGCGACTACGGTTCGACAATCACTGTAAAACGTCGGAAGCATAACTAAAAGTTTTGCTGGCCGCAGACATGAGAGAATGTAAGTTTCATATTCGAAGAAATGTATCGCTCTTCGATTATTTCTCGTGGTTTGAGGCCGTTTTACGTTTTTAAATAATTCCGGAAACCGTTCGCCATCGAGACCGCGCAGCAATGCAAACCAACTTGACAGGGCCGCTAAGGTGGCCAATCACCTTTGCTGCCTAGCCGCAGAACCCGACCGTAATCAGCTCCGGCATGCTGTCACATAAAATAGTGACGCAAATATCGTCATTGACACGTGCCAACGTTACTAGAACCCTCAGTTGGGAAACTCACAGTTGAAACCTGGGCCGCTGGCGTCCACCGAGACCGAGCTAAATACGACAACAGCGCCACTCTATATCTTTTTTCTTAACTGTGGTCACTTTGAGCTTTTAGAAAACATGCCTTTGCGTAAAAATCAACGGAAAAACTCTTTTCGTAGTAACTTTTATTGGAGTTAGTACAAAATGAAAGGCGCGTGTTGTTTTCTAAACTTTTTAGTTTTCAAGGTTTTTGCAGTACAATTAATATTGTGTTTATACAACCATGCCTCAGCGGTGATTTCAGGTAGCGCGTCCCGAGCTAGGCGCATATTAAACTCGGTATTACTTCGCGGTGCGTCCGCTGGGGAGACGGGGGTGGCGCCCCTGTAACCTTATCCACCGTATCTGTTTCGGCGCCATAATGGCCGATTAAAGCCAGAATAGAAGTCACGTGCAGTTCCTCGAGTGGCCGCTGCGGGAGAAATGGCGGCGTTGTAATCGTCATTGGCTCGGTTCCGGCGGACGGGTCGGTGCCACTTTTTCAGAGCAGTCTCTATGGCAGTTTCCCAACTGAGTGGTTTAGTAACGTTGACACGTGCCTTGCCGGTGTAAAGTCGGTTGTCTTCCGGCGGACTTCGGGCGTTTGGTTTTGGTGTCGGCTGGATCCAATCTGGCTTTCAGAGATACTTTTGGGGATGGATGTCACAAACCACGAATTGATCCAGAATTAAAAAAAAAAAATTGATTATCTCGAACTTTTAGGAAATCTAGTTTCACAATAAAAATGTGTGTCCTAAAGCTAATAAATAGGAATTTAATTAATTTTATTTTGTTAATTAGTTACTTTTTACCTTCATTCGTTGTGGAACATTATGTCCTCCTGGCCGTGTAACTCATCTGAATAAACCGTATCTTTGTAGCTTTCTAAGTGTTTTTTTTTTAATTCAAATTTCTAAAGAATAAAAAAAAAAAATTTGAAAAGCTCTGCTACGTCTTGGATTATCTGCTGGAGGCAGCCAGCCTAGCTCATCTGGTAACAAAGCGTTTTGACAAAAATATGTCCCGGGTGGGGAATATAAAACTCACGTGACCCCCAAATGGTCTCCATTACGGATAAGCCAGAAGGTTCGCGAGTGGCGAGAGCTCCACGCACACTTCGTACCAACTTGAACGGTTCAATGCCTGTGAAGCACAAATAGAATTACCGCCGTCATAGAGGACGTGATGCCCCTTTAGCAGAAAGTTCGCCAACTCGTGAGTGCATGTCCGAGAGTTACCGCGGGATCAAATGCAATAAGACGGGTTCGAGCAACGCAGATGTAGCTTGAGCTATTCGAGGTTTCTTTTATTTGAGCGCAATGCACCCTTGCATATTTCGATATGCTTCGGTCCCAGTGCGTCTTAAACAGGGAACATTAAATTTGACTGCAATTATCGTCACTCGAGGAAAGCGGGTGGAAGAATGCGTGATTACAGGCTTCATCTAAATCCAAGCAGAAACATTTTCATTGCCCTCAAAATTTGTTTGCTTCTGCGGATTATCAGACACAGCCGAAGAAACGAGGGAATGGGGCCAATCATACAGCGTCAAAATCGCACCATCTGGGGTTTGTCATAGTTCTATGCGTCTTATTTCACCGCTGAACTCATCATCAATAGAAAAACCAAGTGAGTTGCGAGTGCTCCAGATTCGTCGCTTGCGCATCTCAACGTAAAGAGGGGAAGGGCAATCGAAATGGCCACAGAGAGCACTCAGGGACCGTGCGAGGACGAGGCAGCGAGGAGCGCGCCGTCATTGCCTGAGGTTGGCAGAAACAAAAGCACGTCGGCTCATTTTGGGGGCAATCAGGCGCACGAGGCGCGTAAAGAGCAGACAAACTTGCATGGCGTATTGCGGTTAAAACGGAACATTATATTCGTAACGTTCGACTACGGGCTGAAAGTCCTGCTTCTCCCATGCCCTATTTCAAGTGCGGCCTGAAAGGCCACAAAACTAATTGTTGGTAAAGACCGTCATCTTATCGACAGCCAATTCTGGCTTCCAGATATTGTATTTCTACTAATGATTCCATCAGAAGCACGATGATCAGTCCCGCGCTGACCATGCACGGATGGAAGGACTTAGCTTTGGATAGCTGAGCGCGTGTACAATTTCGTCTGCATTATATTCTCTGCCCTAAAACTTTTGTGGAGAAAATTTCTACACAATAATTTGAAGTAGTCACCTTATAGACTTGTAATAAGAAGCCATCTTTATTCGAAATGACTGCTCAGCCGAGACGTTAGGAAAACGGACACTAGGGCAAGGTGCAAAACCGGATACAGAGACTGTAAAGAATGTCTACCTGGAAAGGGACAAACTTGGCATCAATCCATATACTACATGTGGGATGACGCTTCCAATACATGAATTCCTCTGCAGCCGGCGAATGACACACCATCGGTGAGATAACGGTTCTATCTTCTGACGCAGACTTTGTGCATACTTTCTTTGAATAGCAGAAGCACTGTAAATAAAGCTTAAAATCTAGGAATTTCCCATCTTTCGTGTGATCCTCGTAGGGTCATTCTAGCGGTAACTTGGCTAGACGACAACGTCCTTGAAAATGAAGTTATTCATCGTAGTTACTAATTGTGCGGGAAACATCGTGGTTCACGAGGTGGAGGAGTAGAATTAAACTGGGCAAATATTTCGTAAGCGATGACAAATAAATAGCGCGGGCTTTTAATCCCAATGTTGAATGTGTATTTAGTAATGAAAATGGGCATTACATCGATAACTCACCTATTAATATAAAATAAGTTATAGTAATTCCGGAAGATAGAGTTTTGTTGATGTTGAGCAAACTAATGCAGACGACTTCGACTTGGTCGTCTGCGTCGCCACCCGCCGTTGACCCTGGCAAGTGTCTTGGCCCTATGTTTCAAAGAAAAGGAGCTACACTTTTTTAAATTTACAAGGAAAACAGACCTGTGAAATACACCTTTGACGAAAGGTTTAGATTGCTACATGCAGGCGTCAAATTTTACGTGTATTTTAGATTGAGCCTGGTGACTTGGGATATTGATACAATCAAATGCTATTGATATTGTAGAAACACACCTAACTGAAGTACACTGAGCTTGAGTTGCTCAATAATGTTTACACACATAGTTGAGAAAGGCATGTTTCGAACGAAGCTAGATTATTGCTGGTTACTATTTCTTGGGAAAGAGCGTTCCACTCTGCTACTGTTCTGGGAAAGAAGGTCAATTTCTAAGCATCATTATTTGCCCTTTCTAATGGACTTGACTTAAATGGGTACTTCTTAGTGGTCTGGATAAGTGAGGCATATTATAGCGGGATATGTTAATGTAAAACTTGGCGTTACTCAGCATAAACAAGAATTTTAAACGTGCTATTTTCCGACGGTCTGGAGAGTAGTGGGAGATTAAACTGGCGTAAGCAATTCCGTTACCGATTCCGTTCTCCGATACTTGGATAGTATAAATCGGGCTGCCATCCTTCGTACATTTTTAAGTTTGTTTACCTGGTATGCTCTAAAGGTGCGCCATATACCGGAAGCATATTCTGATGCTGACTGTAATATTAATCTGTAAGGAATTAATTGTGTCTCGGAGGTAGCGATCTTAAGGTTGCGCTTAAGAAACCAAAGGTTCTTCCTGGCTGTAAAGCAAATATTATCTATGTGTGTGTTCCAGTTTAAGTAAAAAGATATTTTAACACCAATATATTTCAATTGGGAAACTTGGGTAAGAGGTTGATTATCGAGTTAGTACACAAACGGAAATTCGCCTTCTTTTTAGTTGTTACGTGGAGCACTGTCTTGTCGCAATTAATTTTCATTTTCCATTGCTTACGGTACTTCTATACCAGCTGTAAGGAAAAGTTTAAATGTGCCTAATCATTGTGGCAAGACACATTTTAACACATCAAGGAATCATCTGCGAACAAGGGAGAGTACATTTGACCCGATATTTTTTTGCTATATTATATATATAGCATGAAAATGAATCGGGTCTCAATACAGACCTCTGTTGAACTGCAGAGAATACTCTCACAATACTTGGTTTTGAAGTATTTACTTGTACAAACTGTGTTCTGTTCGCGCAATAAGCTTTAATTCATAAAATAATGTCTTGCACTCTAAGAAATGCCTGCGCATCTGCTTACCCGCAAAACACTGAAAGAGCCAGTCTCTGCGATCTACGAAATCAGCTCAGCGAATGATGAGGCGGAACATTCGTTTAGACCTAATAATGAAGTTTGCGCTGTGGCATTACGCAATGCAAAGCGTCCTGCTTGCATTGCGTAATGCCACAGTGCAGACTTCATTTTCAGGTCTAAAGAGATGTTCCGACTCATCATTCGCGGAGCTGATTTCGTAGATCGCAGAGATTGGCTCTTCCAGTGTTTTGCGGGTAAGTAGACGTGTAGGAATTTCTTAGAGTGTGTTTGGCCCCAGATTTAGTGAATTCTCAATAACCTCTGCGTGAGTCACCCGATCAAAAACATACGTCAGATCTAAACATATTGCATCTATCTGTTTTCTATTGTTCACTGATTTGGCAAAATCATGAAAAGTTTCAGCGATTTGCGTCACACTCCACAATGTCATTAGAAAGCCATGTTGGTTAGATAAAAACAGTTTTATTCCTCAAGAGAGGTGTTAAACTGTTCAGATACAATGTTCTCGAGTAACTTTCAGCATCCACACTTAAGCAATATAGGCCTATAACCTTCAACCTGAATGTTTATCTCTAGATTTGTACACCGGAATGACCATTGCTATAAGCCAGTTCGGAGGTACCTGATGCCGTTCGAAACCTGCGCTGTAAATGACGAATAAATATTTCAAAACCCACTCCGCGTAACACTTTAAATATGCGGTGGGAATTTCGCCTGGTCCCACGGATTTCTTTGCGTCAATCTCTAAATGCAAAGAGATAATACGTCGCTCGGATATAACCAGGTCTGGCATGGCCAAAGGCCGTTCAACAGTCATGTTTTCACGCTGCAAATTGTGTTACCACTCTCCGCAAAAACACAATATGAAAGAACCTTTAAACATATTTGATGTTTTGCTGGAATTAGCAGCGACATGTTCATTATCAGTAGCATAATCCACACACTCCCTTGACGTTGCGAAATGACGCCAATATTTTTGTGCTGATGTCCTCATAAATTCATGCATAAAATGTTAATCTTTTTTTCATTCGCATCTTATAGCTTGCTTTTAAATGTGCGGGATAAGTCTTAGACAGCGTTGTTGTTACAATTTTTGTTTTTGCGGTTCCGGGATATTCTACGTTTGAGATGAATTATTTTCGTGATCATCCACCGGCTTTGGTTTGCACTCATTTACCCTTTTCGCAACAAATCTTTTCAGACAGTAAGAAATTGATGCCTTGAATAAGTCCCATAAATTATTTGAATGTTCCCCCTCCACAAGGAACGAAAGGATTAATTCTATATGACCTCAAATAACAATGTCACCAGTATGATAAAAATCATACACTTGCTTGATTAGGCACTGCACTCCAACATGTCGCAGTGACATTGCGGAAGAGGAACACCATTTTATGGTGCGATAGTTGTTTAGGGCTTCCTTTTTATGTTGTTCATTTGTTAATTGGAGAGGAGCGTACGTACAATGCGGAGCATAACTTGTTATTGTTCATTTTTCTGGTTAAAAAAAAATATTGTTTTTACGTCAGACGAGGGTGCTACGACCATTGATCTTTTTAATTTATATAAATGATTTTAATGTAGTTTTAGTATGCGTCAACGAGACTATTTGCAAATTATTTTATTGTTATTAAGAAAAATATTGCTGGCGCCGACCATCATGTGCTTCAAAACCTCATTCTTAAAATTGATCATTAGAGTAACAAGAGATAAATGTATCTTTATATGGACAAAACCGCTATTTTGCGAATCACATGGAACAAACATATCAGCTAACTTTAGTGTCTTCTTCACATTTTCAATATTCTTGAAGCTACAAAATATCATAACGTCGATGTAACCCTTTTCTAACAACTCAACTTCAACAACACACCTTTCAGATATTTGTTCCTCTTCATTCACAAAGCTGTATTATCTAATTGGAAAGTTCAAACTTGCACGCCGCAGGAATGAGCTTCCGGTACACAACACTTTTCTTAGGTCTAATGTCAAGTACGCATAGGTAGGTCATATAATAGCCATATAATAAAAATATACTCAGAATCTTAAAATAATTCGAAGAAAGTCACTTCGATTCATATTTGGTAAATATAAAAGCCAAGACGCACATACTAAGCTTATGGCAGATAATTAGATTGTCTCTACAATGCCAAACACAAATACATAGTACGTATATTTTTTTAATATCATTAATCGTCGCGAAACACAAACATAGTTTTACTAATCGTTCATCTAACCATTATGCTTAAGTAGAATGTCACACTAGGAAACGCTCATTAGAACCAATTTTCAAGAACAAAATATATTTTTGCATAGTTTATTCATTCGTACCGTATCCGAAAGGAACTCTACTCGAGAAGCTGCTGTATTATATACCTTTATTTAAAACACGCACAAGAACTTTATTTTAACATTGCCTTCGTGAAACATTATGTCTTTTTTTGTAATTATCGCTGTGAAGAGGCAGACGCTTGTCTTAGTATCCCCGAGTGCTAGCCTCAGTCGTTGTGAGATGCTTCGAGACACACTGACGGGAAGCTCACGCAAGCTAAACAGTTCTGCGTGGATACTCATTTAATGCCTTTATGGGTGTGTGTGTGTGTGGGTGGGGGGGGGGGGGGGGAGGAAGGGAAGTTTCGGGCCTTTCCTTCTCGGTCGTCTTTCTCTTTCAGGGCTTGGCGGCGTCTCCCCGTATAGACTGTATACTCGAGGTAACTATGCAGTAATCCGAGCTGCGTAACGCGCCCTCTTCAATTGTAAAGAAAAAAAGAAAAAAAAACAACAGAAAACAATGCTCCTCAACGAAGTATTTCGATTGATTCATAAATGCAAAATATAGTATAAAATGTTTGTCACGCAGTATAAATTTCTTTCGTGAATCTGACAACTGCACAAAACTAAAAGAAAGGTGAAAGCAAAAAAGTTTGCCACAGATGTTTTGCACATGTCGGTCCCATTTCTGCACATGTGGCGTTTTAAAAATGAGGTGATTGTCGGCAAACCTCGAACTAGCAAATGCACAACTCCACCCCCCCCCTCCCCCCGCCTCCCTCTTCCGTCCTTCTGACCGCACAGGCAGTTATATTTGGGGACCATGTGCCCCGTTTTCCCCAACAATATTGCCCGTCATCGCTCGTGCCTCTTGCGCGTCCTTGTTTGGAAAGCTTGCACTAAAGATGCTCTCAGTCCGTGCTTCTCTCCTGTTAAATTATTTCCGTCTCATTACAAGAAAAGTCAGCACAATACAATTCAAAAGGTAAGTCCCACGATTTCTGCACAATGGTGCATATCACTTTTTTGGTTTCAAATGAGCAAACAATATCAGAAATATTTCTGCTATTGTTTTCTACGCGGTCCTAATAAGGTAAACTTTAGAAATTTCTAATACACTCTACATAATAAATAATGCATCCCACGAACCAGTAAATTACGCGATAATAAAGAGATTAAAATTGTATTGATAGAAAATAACACTTTTGAATTTGAAATCACAAAGCATAGCTATTCATGAGCAGAACGAAATGTTAAATGACTCACATTGGCAAAACAAAAACGTCCTTGGGTTAATTAGATGGTATGAATAAAGTTCAATGCCAACAATAAAAATAGCTCACTTATACCTCAAAATAATTACTCTCAGCCGCTGCTGCCAGGTTGCATTATCGCGGATTTGTACAATATCCGCTACAATTAATGATCTTTCTAGGCATGGCATAACAGAGGATTTTGGGTCCAAATCGAATTCAAGCGAAATCGTGATTTTGGCCGAATAATTTCAAATCAAATAGTTCAAATAGTACAAGCAAAAAATTCATAATATGTTTAAACTATAGTTTTATATTTGGCCTTATTTGGTGTTAGAAGTACTGTAATTGTTAGTTCCAACTGTACTGAGTTCGGGAGCACGAAATGGTCGAAATGATCGGAAGCTTGCGCCAGCTGGCTGGAAATTCAAGCCAGAGTATTCGGAAAGGTCGAATAATTCGATATTGTCGAATATTTAAATATTGTCGAATACTTATATTCGATTCGAAGCGAATGCGGAATATAACAGTATGAGATGGGCTATTCGTAATAACGGAATATTCGCCAATCCCTAGATATTACTAGTAATCACATTTGGACCTCAGTTGTTAATAGCCTCATATCTACAGCAAGTTAAAGGTTTGTCACAATTTTTCAAGCGCAGCTTCGTGTGCGAGTTTCAACAATTATAATGTGTTTTCGTCCCCATAAAATTCGTGGCCAACCAGTGTTGAACACGTTCCTCGAAAAAAGGAACAAATGCTCGTTCCTTGTTCCTTCTGATTTTGGGAACGTGTTCCCGTTACAAGCTTAACTTGTGAAAAAGGAACTCGCTCCCGTTATAGTTTAAAAAAAAAATGGAATGTATCGTTACATGTACGCTACATTTGTATTTTGATGATTGCTATATTCAATTATATCAAACAAGGTTGTTTTTGTCTATTTTTATTTATCTCATCAAATTGCGAATTTGAAACTCGTGATGGAAGGAAAGCAGGAGAAAAACAAACAAACAAGCGGAAGCAAGGTTTCATTTGTAGATATATTCATTTTTACAAATCTCATCTTTAGACATATTCATCTGTGTGGTCAGCAATTCAGAATAGCCAAACGTACTGTTACCTCACATTGCACGAGAAAGTTACAAAACCTCACACGTTTCAATCTAACAAAGTCTCTTGATCGAACTTAACAACACATGCTTTTTTATGTGTCTGTTGGCAAGACGAGCAAGTGAAGAAGTGGGTAGGGCTTTCGGAATGCCAGTCTTGAAAACTACCAGTCCTTCGTGAAGGTCCCTGCCAATTCTTTATTGGCACTGGTGATCACTGTATCGGTTGCGCAATTGACCACATTAGCAGTGTTTCAAAGTTGATATTTAGAAAACGCGCTAAAATGAATATAGTTAAAAAGAAGGGGAACATATGAAGACCCAAACACGCAGAAATTAATTTAAACAATGAGCCTTATTTTAGACATCAAGATATCCTCGATAAGTCTAAGACCCCATGTGTTCTTTTTAATGATCAATTGCCTTTAAAAATATGCAGAATATCTATATTAAGACTGCGAGTTTGGCTAGTTGGTTCCGATACATTGCGGAAAACACGCGAACAAAAACCAGGACAGAGAAGAGAGGAACACAGGACAGGGCGTACTCCCTAACCTGTGTGCTTTTCTTTTCTGTCATGGTTTTTATGTCGAATTTCCGCCATGCATCAGAATATCAACTCAATATACTGTCTGATGTAATTGCACCAGCCTTTTGCCCGTTTTATTATAATGATTATTATTAAACAACTTTGATATCAGACATTGTTTACCTAATCTAATATGGGGTACAACCACTCGTTAAAATATGCAGTAATATTTTTTTTAAACAAAGTGTGTGTACCTCATCGTGAATTCTTCCTACAATTCAAACCCCCATGGTCGTTGTTTTAAGATTTGATATTACTCGTGTTTGAATATGTGCAAGTAAGGACTGATGGTATATTTTGAATTCGAAAAAATAAAAAAGTGTAGATAGTCTAGGTAAGATGCGATCTGAGAAAGCGTTTTATTTTCTGCAGAACTCGTTCGCCATAGCTTTGGACTGTGCCACGTCGTCTCAATATTTTTTTAATGTATATGCAATTACGTTTAATGCTCTACTATATATTAACCGCGACCTTACTTCAATCGCAATAAAACAATTGCGTATTCAGTACAATATAAACTAATACATAAATTTGTAAAAAACGTTACTTTTTTATATCCTAATTTGAGTTTCTATGTTGCTGGTGTGTATTGTTTGATGTTAAATGTGTAATATGAAACACCAAGAGAGCAAGGGAGTCCGTCATGCTGTTGTACAGCATTTTTCACTTGCTCCCGCCATTACTGTACAGAATAAAAAATAAAATGATAATTACGTGCGTTTTAAACCGGACACTGATTTCAGATTGAAGAGAGATTGTTAAATATATCATAGAAGGTGTTCATGGTTTAACATCCTATAAAATATTGCGAAATCTCGCCAAAGCAAGCAGAGTGGTTGCCATTGAAAACTGAAAACAACTGCAACTAAAATGCAACTAAAAAAAAGTTCCAATTAAGCAAAACATTTTCTTTGTCGTGAACTTCCATTTCAGAAGTGTGAGGCGAGATCTGTCTATTCTGTGGCCTTTAAATATGCTTTAACTAAAAAAACAAATATTCAGTGCACCTTATCCAGTCGCCAGGCGATTCTGATCATTTGACTGTTCTAGTCATTCCACTCATTTACAAATCTTGGCACGCACTCAGCTCGCAGGTTTACATTGTGACTTAAAGGTTAATTCCTCTATTGGCTGGCGAAGAACAAATGTCATCCTAGAGCCAGGCGAGAGGAACTCTATTTAGGTCCACACCATTGTCATGCGGAATTTTATACTCAAAAACTTACACCGCACTGGAGAGGGGTTTTGCGAGGACCATACTTCTAGATAATAAAAATATTTAGAAGCAAAAGAAAATTAGTCAGTTGACGGCTACGGTTTTTCGTAGGCTTGAAGTTCGCCTGAGAGCAGACTAGGTGCAGAAAAAAATTTCTAGTGGTTGTCAATTATTTTATATTTTATTTTGTAGCACTCCAATTTGCATACTCTATATTGCAATTATTGCACAGAAAGTATTCCCCTTGAGGTGCTCAATAAATTTAACGGAAGGCAAAAAATACGGAGAGAAAACATTTCAGAGCAGTTCTTATGAGCTTTCAGGGCCTCTCAATAAATGCATTTATTTCTCCAGAGTTCTTGGGGACAACAATTATATACACCATAATCTGAACACTGAGATAAGGAGAATATAACGATTGTTAGCCAGCTCGCCTGCTTACTTTCGCTCCTTGTAATATGATGTACATATCCAGCATACCAAGTACAGTAGCAGATTAGTGTGCAGCTGCGCTACTCAAATCAACAAAATGTATCGCAAATGGTCCTGCAATCGCGTTGCTACGTGAAACGTTCTTGGTTTAGCGCTAGGAAAATCCAGTCAGTTCTTCTCAAGCTGTGCCTCTAGGTTTGTCCACTCCTCTCCATCCTATTGATTCATTGACCCATTGACGTTCCCACCCTGGTAGGCCTTTGTCCACATAGTATGGGTAATGACGAGTAGCAGGTAAACTGAATTTATGAGGGGGTCACGTGATTTCAATTCGATAGCTAAATCTAGCGGGTAAACTGAATTTGCATATAGGTCACGTGACATCATGTTACGTGATGTCACTTTTCCGCAACATTTAGCGGGAAAACAGACTTTCTGCACAGGTCACCCGACATGGTCATGTGACATCATTTTTCCCGCTTAATTTAGGGGGAAAACCAAATTTCTGTATGTGGCGTGACGTCAATTCGCCCACTAAATCTAGTGGGGAAACTGAATTTGAGTATAGGTCACGCACGTGACGATAATAGTTCTTCTAAATATAGCGGGGACCCTGATTATTTTGCATAGGTCACGTGACATGAAGCCATGTGGCGCCATTTTCACCACTAAAATTAGCGAGGAAATTCGGTATTACGCTTTTTGACGCTTCACTTCACCTGAAAACCCAGCCTATAAACGTTGCTCAGTCAAAAGTAGTTGGAGTCTCCGCAAATCTAAACCGCATGAAGATACGTGACTTTGGGTGCACTTCTCCGACAGATAATACTTTTTGTCTGCATGTCGAAACAGGGACCTTTCCAAACTGAGCTACTTCCACGTGCCCGGGAAGGAGCCGCTTCTGACCTGGACCGTGGGAGACGTGATTGACAGAGCGGCCGACGTCTTCGGGGACACCACGGCGGCGGTATACACTCACCAGAACATCAGCAAGACATACGCGGAATACAAAAAAGACGTACGTATATACTCAAATGATTTATTCATCGTCAGACCCATTTTTGTCATTGAAACATTCCGTACGAAACGCTTGATAGGAAAACAAAAGTTCTGCAGTATTGCTGTTAACAATAAAAATAGCAACGTAATATTGTCACTTTATTTCTATGATGTTCTGTGACGCCAAAATGTCGCATGCCGTCCTGGTGTCAGATGACGTCGCAGTCTCACGTGATGTGAGGTCATAGTGGTGTTTTCTTTAATTTAAGGGAAAATAACTTCGCGTAATTTTGTTAGAAAAAGCTATACTGGTCAAAACAACACTTAAAAGAAAGCACGGTAATGTCCGCGGGTCCACTTGCACCGATGAATTACCCAAGACACCAGTGACTCGTGCCTACGTTAAAGAGGATGGCAAGAATATCAAAGCTATACCTCCCTTCACATTTTTTAAATGGGCCAAATCATGCCTTAGCACACCATTATTTGTGCAAAGAGCGTCATTACAGCCCATATGAGGGCACCGTAGTCAAAAACCTAAGTATAAAAAAAGACGCATTACTCCTTATTTCGTATAATTATACCGAAATCCAAAGCCCGAGAAGCACTGCCATCACGTCAAACTGAACTGAAAAATGTCTGCGTGCTAATTCACTGAAGATTAGTTAGTATAGCTTTTAGGAATATTAGTATTTAATAATTTTTGTTATAGTATTCGCCGCCTTCCATTTATTTCACGGCATTTCAGAAGTCCAAGTCATATTGTAGTCGGCACTTTGTGGGTTTATTTTGAAGCTCGTTCGTCTGTTTTTGTGGTGTTCAGTTTTGTATTGTAAAGTATTCCAAAGAACTAAACCTCATACCGCAAGATCATCTAAAGTTTCCTAAGTAATAAAATATGTGCAGGGTATATATGACTCCGTGGGCTTCCTTCTGTACACAATGAAGCGCCAGTGTTTACGTCTCTTCTTGTCCTTGTTTTTTCGGCGCCTATCTTCGATCATGAACCAAATTGCCATATTAATACAATGACCACACTTTAAATTTTTCCTGATATAGTCGGTTACAAGTCAAGAAGGTAGGAGAAGCTCCTCAACACAAGCGTGATGCGCCCGTTTCAAATCCCTCCGCAGCCGAAAGAAGAGTTCACTGGAAACGCTCCTTGTTCCGCTTCAATGGATAGATAATGGCCACAGAGTGATGCCAACTTGTCTTCGACCCCCTCTTTTTAAGAAAGCGACCTTTGTATTCATCGGGGGGTGAACCAAGCCCCTGAAAGAAGCCTTTGTATCAATCGGAGGGGGAACCTAATCCCCGAAAGTCGTGTTTGTTTCCATGGAAGGGGGAAAACTCTAATCTCCCTCTCGTGGCTGCAACAATGCTAAGTCAATTTCGAAAGATAAAGCAAATATGTACGTAAAGGCAAGACCCATCTCGCGCGTTGGCCGCGACGTCACGGAAACGATGGGACGCTATTGGATGCAGTGGTGGCGGAGGGATATATGATTCCCTTTGAGGGGCATTTGCCGCTACCTTCTTAACCTGTAACATACTACAGTGCCTAATGGCTTTTTGAAATTCAATCCATGAATTAATCATTGTTTAATCAATCATTGTTTATTTTTCGCGTCGAAGCCAACGGTGCCCCATACAGCTGCTATAGGCCGCTTGACGTTCGAAGTTCAGCAGCAGGACTAGTTGTCGATATAAGAAGAAAAACGCACTAATAAAATAAGCCATATTACCAAAATACCATAAAAAGGTCATTATCTCTGTCAATATTGAATATAATATTAAATATATACACAATGTAAATGCGCTTGTTTATAATCGGTACTTTTTACAGGGCCAGCTGTTAACGTTTTTTCTCCGCGACTGAGATGCAGCCTCGCTGGAGATGTAGCGCTCATGACATCACGTTGATTAGAGCACTTAGGGCCGGTTGCACCAACGTCGCTTACCTTAACCCAAAGCGGCTCTTTCCTAAGTCGGCTTAGCGCCCTAAACCGAGTTCGGATAAGCACGGGTTTAAATTCCGGTTGCACCAACGTTAACCCGGCTTTACACACCCGCCCCTAGCTAAACGCTGGATCTGCCTATGGAATATAGGGACAAACAGAGCGATCTTGGGAACGCTCAGAGGGACGAATACGATTGGCAGGAGAGGAATCTCGTGATGTAAAAAAAAAAAAAACCTGCTGTAGTAGCCGTCGTCGGCGTCTGCTTTTCGCTGTATTTCTTCGGTGAGTAACGAATTAAAGGTCTCCGAATTCAATCATTTTTTTTCGCTTAACTTTCAAAAACAGGAGTCAACGCTTTAAATCAACACGAATGCTTTTTACATCTGTGATTGTGCGTTTAATATCGGTTGATAAAAGAATATTTTGACAGTGACAGTAGTTTTCGTGCTCACATCTTGAGATAAAGGAGCCATCGGGGGCCACAAAATCTCGCCGAACGCGAGAAGGGTTCTCTACTTGCTACATCGCTGAAGACAAAACATCATCGAGAATAAGTAGGCATGTAAGATGACTACTAATATCAAGTCATGCCTGAGACCGATGTAGTTCAAAACAGTGACGAACTCGCCACGGCAGCTGCGAAAATGCACGAAAATCGTCGAATAGAAGTCGTCGAGTTGTCGTCGCCACGAATAGAAGTTGTCGTCGCCACGAATGAAAGATATAAAGCAAAATATTCCTAAAACGCGCGATCACAAGAAACGTTACGGTTATGGAACGATACAGTTTTCTGAAGCCAAGATTCTACTCGCGAGACAAGAAAATTCACTGAAGATTGTCTCGAAACTCAGAAAACGAAAGAAATTGACTTTTCGCTGTTTTATAATTTAAAAGCGCCGCAATCTGATGCAAACGGCAGAAGTGTCGACAATCAGCTGATC
Organism: Ixodes persulcatus; assembly: GCA_013358835.2. Lineage (NCBI taxonomy): Eukaryota > Metazoa > Arthropoda > Arachnida > Ixodida > Ixodidae > Ixodes > Ixodes persulcatus. Next base: position 411,413 of record JABSTQ010009247.1, read on the forward strand.
ACCGAGATCATGTGCTGCCACTATTCAACGCGCTGATCGGATTGAAGGATAAGCATTGCAAGTAGAAATAAACAAGCTGGTAAATAACAGTACGTTACAGTTATGCGAAAATCAGTAAGGTATACATACGAATAAGCTCGTTGACAGAATAACCAACGGGAAGACAGACGTGAGCCCCACAGCTCCATACGTATCTCGGTTAGGGCTAACACGCACTGAGAATGGAGAGCCAACTTGAAAACAGGGGTCGATAAAAACTTCACGCGACAATATTTTGCATCCTTGTCACAATCGAAGGTCGTTCTGTCAAGACTCTCACGCTGTTGTAGCCTAAAACACTTTGTACAACCAATTTCGTCCACCGCGTCGACCGCCACAAACCAACTGCCATGTTTTAAATCCAGGATTAAGAAACAACCAAAAGCAAATCGCCCAATGTTGAGCGCTTACGATAAGCGTAGTTTAGTGATAGGTTTAGCGATAACCGATTTTGGTGCAACCGAACGAAACCAAAACTTAACTTAGGTTCCCAGCTAAGCTCCGCTTTGCGCTAAGCGGCGTTGGTGCAACCGGCCCTTGGTGTCTTATTGTGGTGCTGGAATGGTGACCAGTCCTAAGAGGGCAAACTCTACGGTCGTCTTTTCTTGCGCGTGGCGCTGTGAAGTCATGCGACACCACGAGGTCAGCCCGCAATGGCTCCGATGTTTCTATGTTGACAGAAGTGAGGCGCCACATACAGCTTGGCATCTCCTATTCTCTTCATGCGTTACCACCTGTACGGGGTTCGGGTTTTTACTAGTACATTTTTAAAGCGCTGGGGTAGAAAATGCCCTGAATCACCATTGGGCAGAAATATTTCGTGTGCCTGAGCCAATCGGAAAGTCCCTCGGCCTACGGGGTTGCGTAATCCGCGTCGCAAGTGTTTGAATTTCTACTCACGGCTGCCGGAACGGTTTTCACCGCTCGCTGCTCTCATCTCCCGCTGCGCGGAATCGCGGATGCCTCGGACGCGCCGACGGCGCCGACGTGAAGTTGGCGAAGTCGACACTTTGGAACAGAAGGACCTTTTTTGCCGTCCGTGTTTCTTACGAGGTCGTTCGATTGCTAGAAGTATGTGAGGTACGAGCAACGTTCTGGTCTTCGCTCGAAGCACGCACACTCATCTGGGAGGCGGCGATCTGAAACATGCTGAAGTCTGGCACCCTGGATTTTCGTGGTTTGCTGGAGGGTAGTTCAGTCTGCATTATTTGGGAGTTTCCCGTATGTAAATATATTTAGTCATTAGAAAGAAAAAGATAAACCTCATGAAGTGGCCCCCGAATGTTCTTAGGTTCACATTAATACTTCCTTTTAAATATAAATGCGCATATTCGATGACTTCAGTTTTAACCTCCCCGAAGAATTTGCAAATTAAGTCTCGCTAAGCGTGCAACAGCTTAAAACGTACCGAAGCAATCGAACATGAAATGAATATCGGTTTTGTTTATTTTACATATTTTCAGAACGTGGCTATTATCTATTATCGCAAGATGTTCACCTCTTCCAGCGAAGGCAGACTTCATCAATGTACTCTACATCCGCAATCCACTCGTGGAGGCCTTGTGAAGAAGTTCCTTTGAAACTGTATTGATGGTTTCAAGACACAAATATTGATTTGTCGAATTTACCTGTTGTTTGGTGAAATATCGTGTACCTGTAACTCTGCGGGGACGTGCGTTTTTCGAAGATTGCTTTTGAGCACAGTAGCTGTATTCAGATGTTCCGGGCTCAAACGAGCTACTTTAGAAATCGCATTCTAACCAACGGCGTGTGAGCAACGAACGGCCTAAACACAGAAAACGGGATATGGAGGAAGGGGTGGGAGAAATGTCATGGGGGGGAGGGGGGGTGGAGGGGGAGCTGCAGCAGTCTCGGCCAGCGTGCCTTGCGGCACGCTGCCCGCGGGTGCTACGCCTCTACTGTAATTACTTTTAAGATGATTTTTGGGTCCAAATAAATAAATAAATAAATAAAGTGGCCGGATGTGACTTCCTCAAGCCAAGTGACAGGTGATACAATTTGCGACTTTCTGAATACGACCTTCAGCCGCGACAAATATCCTGACGTCATTGTCTCGGATCACGGGCCACAGTCTCGATACCATATCTTCCAAAAGTTCAGGAAGTCAAGATGATTTTTGTTTTTGCAATCGGTCCGCGATGTACCACCCACGAGCCAATGTCCAGGTTAAAAGGTTCAACCGTGTTCTTAAGGAGAACGTTCAAACCACCATGCAAGGTCAAGGAAACTTTCGTACTTGAATTATCGTGTCTCTAGGTGGATAAAGAAGTACACCACATGCAGCAACAAAGCCCTCTCCTGCACAACAAATTTATGGATGTAGAATGCGAACACCTCTAGACATCATGAGTTGTCCGTTTCTTGACAAGCATGTTCACATCCGTAACCATTTCTGATTACGATTGCCGATAACAAGAAACGCAGAAAGAAATACACAAACAATGAGCGATGGGAAAATACCTTATTAATATGCGTCTAAGACTCCGTCTGAGTGAAGATTCTTACACAACGTTCAAGTGGAACGCCATCATTTTGTCTACATGTGCATGTACAAAACGCAGTCAGAACAAGCACCTTTCTCGCATCAGAGAGAAGGCGCTGGAATTGGTCGATCTCGTCTAGAGCCTATCCAGCACGGCAACAGTTGCAGGAGGTCAACTCAGATACTTGAGAAACGAGAACAACTAACCGTCAACGATTCCCACCCCTGCGAAGATCCACCGGAAACAAGAAACCTCTCAACAGGTTTTCCCCTTAGGAACTTTTTAACGTTGGGGGTATTGTGTTGTGCCCACGAGCAGTGCATCCCGGCTGGAAGGGAGCGAAGGACAGAAGGAAGGACTAAGTGCGAGGACAGGAACGGTTTGTTTTTCGCTGAGTCTAGCAAAAACTCGAGTATCAACCCTTTTCTTACCATAGACGAGCTGGATATGCTCACATTGCTTGTACCGCTCCTCCTGAATGGGGCTTGGCTCATCCACGCAGAATAAAACACATGTCCCTTACCAAAGACGAGGTGGGCTAGTCGACGTGTGTTTAGTGTTGTGTTCCTTGAAAGGATGTCGCAGAAACGTGGTAAATTTCGAGATTTGACCGAAAACCAGCTTAACGCTGGTAAGAAAGCCTTTAAAAATGGCCGCGTCCACCGTTGGAAGCGATGTCCTTCGTGACAATTGTGCAACAAACACGCGGGAAAAAACGATTCGGATGACGAGGACATGAACCTTTCTTCCAACAGTGAGTGTGAGGTCACTGAGCTTTTTGATTTCAACGCTGACGACTCCGATTCTATTGAAGACATTGTTTGGGCGTGTCGGCATTGAACGAGAATCGACGTGGAGAAGCCTCCCCCTGCACCTCCGCGTTTTGGCACTTCACTGCTGCGTCGGTTGTGCAAACTGCGTACGCTACTATATTTTAATGTTTACGCTATATATACATGTTTACACTACGATGCATGGAAACAATCGGTGCATTTGGATCGTTTTTTTAACTACTTCGGTAGGGAATAGTTTAAGGTGACATGATCACATAACATCGTGTCGTTACGTCCCGTAACAACAGAACGTCCGTTTAAAGCTCGGCCTGATATGACAGTGACATTCCATCACCTTACGTGATATCACGAGGCAAGGAGGGGTAAGAAACGTGACCACGTGATTTCTCCTTATCCACATGATATCATTGACGCTGTGACGTCAGTTTATTTAGGAGGCCACGTGGTACAGTCACGTCATTTCGTCACCATGACGTCAGGCTACACCACGACGCCATTGAGTAACTAGAAATTCCATTATTTAAAGAGCAATTGAGATACAGGCCAAAGAGATAGGACGCTTCTCTTTGATTAGGCCTCCTACTGGAGAACTAAAGAATTACATGCTTGAAAGCGTTGGAGAATATAAGTATGTGGGAGTTTATATTTCGGGCCTTTTGACACAGAAGCATCACGAATATGATACTGTCGACAAGGCTAGTAGAATTTTGAACTTTTTCCACCTTATTCGAACGAATCTTTGATTCGTCGCGCAGTTTTAAGAATTACTATATTTTGCTTTATAAAAATTATCTTAGAGCACACTTGTGTTATTTGGGACCAGCCTCAGAGTTATCTTGTACATATATACGACGAAATTTAGATGTCGCATTCGGATATCCAATAAACCACTGTGACGTCAGTTTATTTAGGAGAAACAGAAGCAGAGAATGAGTTAGTTTGACTTTCTCTTCAAAACTGGACAAAGTGCTTAGGGATCCACACCGGGTATCACGGATGAGCTGGTTAGTCCGTCGTATGACTCCACCTGTTATCTTCCTGCTCCAATTATTCTAAAAAGTGGCAAATTATTTTTTTCGTTTTCACTCTTTTGGTATTTGATCAAACCAGTCGGGAGTATATTCACGTTCAGAAGAACTAAACCAAGTCAAGGATGATGTGCTGTTTTTTTTTAAATTATATAATGCAGTGCTGTATTTTATGTTAACATTTATTTTTCATAGCTGCGAAGAGTGGAGTTCACGCGTGATCTTGGTGTACACATATACTCCTCGTTATACATTGCTGTACATGTTAACAACCTTATAAATGACTCTTTTCGTAAAGCTGAGAGTAATTTCTAGAATCACAGTGAGTTCTCCACATCAACCTGTATTCTACGGTTATATGTCTCGTTATTCCGATCGAAGTTGGAGTTTTCCTCTGTAGTCTGGAATTGTATTAGTTCTACGAGCCAAGAGATGATTGTAAATGTCTAAAGGCGTTTTTTCGAATTGTCTTTGACTGTTACATTGGTCGTAATGTTTATTATTCTTCTGCGAGACTGTTGGAACGATGCAAATGCCCTACGTTGAGCTCTACACGGCGTGAGCGCGATCTTGTTTTCCTGTACAAATACATTCATGGATCAATTAATTTCCAAGATCTCACATCTGCTATTAATATTCACGTTCCGAGTCGAGTTTTGCGGGTTTCTCCGGCTTTTCACGTTAATCACATCATCCCAACCAGTCCCATGACCCGCATTCAACACTTCTACAATACCCTCAGTGGAGCAGATAATAATGTTTTTAACCAGAATTTCGTAGCTTTTAAGACTTTTTTAACTAACCTGTGAACATTTTGTTTTACATTATTATCAAGGCGTCCAGCTGTTCATGAGCACAGAAAATAAACGAATGAATAAATGAATGAATAATGAATGAATGAATGAATGAATGAATGAATGAATGAATGAATGGCGGTTTTGGCACGTATTTTGAAGGGTTACTTTCACGTGTGGTTGGATGTGCTCCCTGCACAACGACACAAAAGTAATTTGCGGTTAAAGACGCATACCCAGTCTACATTCAATTTAGCATGGTCGTTTTATAACACACTGATCCATGGAAACAATTAAGGAATTACGTTTGTTGAGACTTAGTCGTTCTTTTTCCTCATAGGTAGACCTACTAGCTGCAAGCCTGGTGTCCCTCAAACTTCCGGTGGGTTCCAGGGTCGCCGTAGTGGCTTCAAAGGTTTACGAAGTCGCACAGCTACTGTTTGCCGCCTCTAAGGCGGGACTTGTTATGGTAAGTACGGTTCACTTCTTTCGCTGCCCATACTAAGTGCACAGACAACGTGCGCAGCAGTCAATCTTGGCTTCCGCCTGTTGTGTTATCCAGGTTGGCATCAACTCTTTCTGCACGCTTTCCGAACTTGAGTATTGCTTGAATAAGGTAAGTCATCTTGAGCTCATGAACATTTTTCTTATCTCTAGACAAGTCTTTAACGGCTACCTTCAACAGCGAAACACTGTAGTCATTAACCACCTTCGTAAAAGGGATATAGAAAAAATTGAATGACGTTTATAAACTCCTGTAATGCGGAATTGAAGCGCAGCTCTTGAGAAGGAGGAGGGGAGGATACGGAGGGAAGGGGTAAGCCTCTCCTCCTCCCCTCCTTCTCTCTTCATCCCGTCCTCCTCTGCTTCTCCTCCTTTCCTCCTCCCTTCCTCCTCCCCTCATCTCTTTTTCCTCCTTCATCTCTACTCATTTTCCATCCTCCTCCCCCTCCATACCCTCCCCTCATCCCACTGTTTTCCCGCTAAATTTAGCTGGAAAATTGACATCACGTGACCTCAACAGAAATTCAATTTCCCCTCTAAATTTAGCGGGGAAAATGACGTTACATGACTTCGTGTCACGTCACCCATGAACAAATTTAGTTTCTCCGCTAGATTTAGAGGGAGAATTGATATCACGTGACCTCAACATCAATTCAATTTCCCCGCTTAATTAAGCGGAGAAAGTGACGTCACCTGCTTTCGTGCCACGTCACCCATGAACAAATTCAGTTTCTCCGCTAGATTTGGCGGTGAAATCGACATTACGTGACCTAAGCACCAATTCGATTTGCCGCTAAATTTAGCGGGGCGGTTAAGTCGAAACGTGGTGTAGAAAGTCGTCATCACATGCCTCTGAACTAACCTTGATTCCGGTGAAGTTGCCTAGAGAGGGAGTAAGATGGTAAGCTGGGCGAGTTGGTACTGGTTGAAGTTGGTAAGAAAAAGGCACAAAAAGACGAGCACAGGGACAGGAACAGAGCACAGAAGACAGAAAAACGCTCACTCGCACCTCAGATGTAATGTCGTGGCGGCTTCTAGTAGAGGTTTAACGTCACCTACTATAGCCTAGCACATGGGCAGGTCGTGCCGGGTTTCCTTATATTGTGAAGTTCGCCGTCTGAGAGCGGTGTACTCGTTTCGTCTTACACGGTAGGAGACATCACGCATGGTCTGATATGAGCGGTGGTATCGAATCTCCGATGCCTTAACTCATGCGGCAGATATCTGCAGCTGCGGTCGCTGACGCCATTCATACGTTACAATTCGCGAGGGGAAGCAGTTTATCTAGAGCGTTGGATACTGAAACTTTTCCAAGCACAGCCTTGATTGATCGTTCCGACAGCGCTCCTATAGAGTACCGCTAAATACGATTATCTGCGCCTCAAAATAAAAGGGTGAAACACTCCTACGTTCGACCCACTGCCAAAGATAACTTTCTGCTGGTAAGAGATAAGTACTGGACAAGGTCTAACACACTCTAGATATACCGACGTGCCAAGCTAAATGTAAGAATAAAACGAACATCACCGTGCACACTTTGACTACATTTTTAAGTGAGTCATAGCGCGGCAACAGGAGCTATTGAATGAAGTTGTGCTACGAGAGGTGTGGATTGGTCATTCCACGGTGCTTTGATGCCTTTGGTCTCGAATCGTTTCGTGGAACTATAATCCTTTTTGCATATAACCACAAACCGGCGTCTAGCGCACGTGATTCAAACGAGATCGGTGCGGCGTCGTTCTTCACCCACATTCGATCCCCGCCGAGTAGGGTATTGGCGAATCGGACAACGGTATTACTGAATTTGATTCTACACTCTTAGAGAAAGTGTATCAATAGTCCTCCTTAAGGGGAGGAATGGTCTTTTAACTTATGTTCCTTCAGAAAGGGAGAAACGTTCGTCCCTGAAGCAGGGGAGCAAAGTTCCTCCGTCGCCTGCATCTCATTATGGCGGCCCCGAATCGAGCAAATCGAGCTCAATAAGGCTTAACGAGGACACTACGTCTCTTGTACGGGACGAGAGGGGCAGCAAATAAAAGCGTAACACGAGCTTTCCGCGAACTGTGTTTATTTCCCAAGCCAGATTCCCCCCACAGGTACAAAAACTTGCGTTTCAAAACCAGTTACTCAGTCTCCTCGTCGTCAGCACTGCGATGTTAAACGGAGTACAACCGATACCCAGTCACTTCGCGCACTTTACGTCTTACCTTTGCTGTTCCTTGAGTCACAATTCCTCCGTCAACCGCACATCACGGAGGAATGGCAAAGCCAATCAGCGAAACCAAAAGCCGCTCTCAAAAAAACCAACTCGAAGCCGCTGTTTATCGCGTAGAGTGAAAGAAGGCTAAATCGCTTGCCACCAGATGGCAGGATCAAGCAGAGTAATTGCAAGTAGTTAGGCTAGGTGGCGCTAGGTACCGCCCAATTGATGTTTTACAAAAAATATCTACACGTCCTCACACCACCAGTGCGCTTCGGGATCTTCGAGAAACTCTGTTATAAACGCATGTAGACACATTACGCATATTACAAGCATCAGGTGAACATGCATTGAGCGCACACACGACACATACAAGAATCAATACAGCCGCACACTAACCCGATCACTACTCCCGAGCTCCGAGCTTCCGTCTTTTATACTGGTCGTTTTGAACGTACGGAATTTTTCGCTTTATAAAGCCAATAAATCAAGCCGCTCCAATGCGGTTCCAAGCCATGCGTTTGTTTCCCCGCAGGGCACGTCATAGCCAGTCTTTCTATTGTAGTGTTTGTTTTTCTAATTGTGCTGTTCGCGGTCGGCTGCAATTGTCGTATTGAATTAATCTCTGTAGAACGGATATTCACTTGGCTGGAAGTGATGCTTCACGGGCAGAGAAATCGCTTTTGATCAACTTGAATGCAGTCAATGCCGCGACTTGCGGCAGGTGTTAAGTGTACGGAGCTACGCCGTGGCGAGCTCGAAAACTTCTAGCGCTCATCCCAGCGCGCCACTTGGAGGGCAGTTTCTCCAGGAACCGTAGTATATTTAAGCAGCAAGATAAAGGGTAGCCTTATTTAAATGTTACCTGCTATTCTTTTTTAATGCTAAATTTCCACACTGTAAACATACCAACTTTCCGTCATAATTTCGTAGCGTTCAGTCCTTTCCCCAGAGCGCAATCGCTTTCGGGGAGGAGACCACAGACAGTCACATTGGTCACTGCACGATAGAAGCTTACTGTTCAGACCAGCGTTCCAACATGACCATCCGCACGTCGATCAATTGCACCTAATCCCTCAAGTGGTCTTAAACTCTTTAATGAAAAGCGGAATGTGAACCTGCAACACCCCACCCCCTCCGATCACGGCCCCGACCAGCGGCATCAATGCCCGACAGTTTACGTCATCTCATCTTGTTGTTACACCACTGATAAGCGAACACACGGTCACATTGGCGATAATTCCAGTCTTCTGTTCACAACGCACAGCACGGAAAGCAGTCAGGCAGCCGATAGCAAAACCTGCCTGTCTTGGACGCCGTTCCTGCGATTTCCATAACGACTAAAACGTCGACAAAGTTCCGCGTGATTTCGATACTGTAGTCCACGTGGGTCCCGCAATCCCTAGACGGCCATCTTACCCAGTGTACTAAGAGCTGCTGGCACTGCTCCTGAACTTCGCTGTTTCTAGCTGCTTCGTTTGCTCGTTTGATAAAATTAGTGGTAAAAATGTCAATGCAAACGAAATGTTCTCTACGTTTGGACTAGAAGACGGAATTACAGGCGGTTTTCGCTGGCGCTGAAGCTCAATCAACTCAACAACATTTATTGAACAACGTGCGCGACGTGCTCGAAAAACAAAACCGGAAGAAGATGAGTCGAGGGGGGGGGGGGGGGCGAAAGCTTTCTCCCGTCTGCCTGGAGAAGGAAAAAAACGTCTCATTCCTCCCTTCTTCTCGTGTCCGCTTGGGGGCGCGTCAGTAGAAGGGAGGAAGACGCGCCGTTGCTACCTTTTTCCTCCATTTTTTTAGTGTACTTCGCGCTTTCGTCTGTAATTGAATTCAGGGCCTTATGAGCTTGTTGGAAATTCGCAATTCATTGTGTGACTGCATGCCCTAGAGGTCCAATAACAACTTTAATGGACCACATACTTGTCAGATGAAATTATACATTCCTATGAAATAAATCATTTAAATACCCTTTTGTCCCAGAAGAAAGTTTGACCGGATGTACATATACCAGTTATCGTTTAAAGGCATACGTGGTTTGCAAGCACTCGCTATGATGTCATTTTTCGACTCTCGTATGGTTATAATGGAAAGCGGCCTGCTCATTGAGTATCAAATGACTTCCAAAAAAGTTCGGGGCATGTGCAGGTGCTTCCCACGATGCCGCGAAAGCTTGAAGTACTGTTGGTGTCCGGAAGAGGAGTCGCGCTGCCTCTCCTTACTCACCCGCGACTCATCTGAGTAGAGGAGGAGGCATTAAGAGAGGTAACGCAGCTCCCGTGTGGACGCCAAGAGTACTTCAAGATTTCGCGCTTGGCGTCGCCCTTATGTAAAAAAAGCTGTTACTTTCAGGCAGAGTGTGCGGCTGTGATCATTGAAGAAGAATTTAGCCCTGTAAGTTTCTACGAGATGTTGCTTAAAATTGCACCGGAACTAGAGAAGTCGGCGCCGGGAATGTTGAAGAGCGAAAGGTGACGATTAAGATATTTCCTTCTATGAGGCCGTGGAATTTCGTAGCTGGATATCTTCGAAGTGCCGTAACCTTCACTGCATTCTTCCAGGCTACCGTTCTTGAAGCACGTCATCACCATAGGGGACACCCGGAAGCCGTAAGTAACCTAAAGTCTCAAATGTGAGTGTCAGTTAATGAGTACCTTTGTGGGTAACAGGCGGTGCATTTTGTTTCTGTGAATTGTGATTTACATAAGTGGCTTTATTCATGTTCATCCCTCTTAGGACAAACACCTCAAAGCTAAATAATTAACGATAAGGAAAAAGGGACATTGAAGACAAACAGACAAGACAGACTTTAGAATTTCAACAAAACATTTACTGGCTCGACTTCGCTTCCTGAAGCTCGACGGGGGCATCGGAGAGGTTGAAAGGGAGGGTGGTCGGTGAGGGAAGCGTGAGCCATGGGGCGCTGTTCGCAGCTATGCGTGCACAGCGGAAGGTGGGGGTCTGCTGTGTGTCAATCGACACGTCGCCATTGCACATAGCCCCGAGTGTCGACGGTGCCCTTTTGGGGAAAGAAGGGAGGAGGGGGAAGGGCGTGGAGAAGAGGAGGAGAAGATGCGCCGGCGGTGCCCCCTTGGGGAAGGAAGGGAAAGGGGGGGGGGGAGTGCGCAAAGAAGAGAAGGAGCAGAAGATACGGGAATTCAGCCTTTTTTATGTTTTTGGGGGAACACTCTCGCCCCGCAGGAAGCGAATCCCTCGATCGGAAAGCGAAAGGGATGGGCTGGACAGGTTTGAGACAGAAGATTTGATGTGTAGAGACTCAATGATTTCCCTGCCGAATCAAGATTTCTGCCCGTCGAGAATTTTGGTTTTCGAGAACTCGGGGGTACACGAGGGGTAGTTTTTGGCGTGAGCCATGACTGGATGGAAGGAGTCGGGAAAAGGAGACGAGATCTCCTTGGCGTGCTCCCGGAGACGGTCATTCACACAGCGCCCCGTCTGACGGATGTACTCTGCTCCGCACACAAGGGGAATAGTATACACCTTTTCCTTTGTGCAGGGCCGGAAGTACTGCGCGCGTTTTTTTGTGCATGTGGGTCGGGGTTCTGGGTTTGTGACTCGCTTGCACATGCCTCCCAATTTAAATTTACATGTGAAAACAACCCTGGTACCGAATCGGTGTGCAAGTGCGCGCAGTTGGTGTGCCGTGTTGTGGGAGAAGGGATGCATGCAGGGCTGGCAGACCAGGTCCTGGAGGTGACCTCCTTTGGGCGGCTCTTTGACTGCAGGATGAGCTTCTTGCTGATGTTATCTAAGAAGTCCACCGGGTAGCCCGCCCTCCGGAGCCTGGTTGCCTGCAGCGAAAGGCTCTCTCTGATTTTGTGATCGCAGGACCTTTTGCAAGACAAGGAAAGGAGAGACTGAACAATTCCGGAGTTAACGGTTTTTGAATGATGGATAGAAAAGGGGAGAACAGGTTTCTGGGAGCACTGTTGAAAAACCGGCATAGACCGTGAGACGAGGAGGTTAGTCGAAGATCGACGAATTGGAGGCCCTCCTGAGTAGGATTTTCCTATGTAAATGTGAGGTCGCTGGCGTTATTTTTGAAGGCCTGAAGGATGAAAGCATCTGAGTGTGGGGACAGGATGAAGAACGAGGTAGTCATCAACGTACTGTACCGTTCAGACTCTTTTATTTTTTTGGAAGGACCCTCTCGCCCCGCAGGAAGCGGATCTCTCGATCGGAAAGAGAAAGAGATGGGCTGGACACGTTTGAGACAAAAGATTTGATATGTAGAGACTCAAGGATCCTTGAGGCCTTCAAAACAAACGCCAGCGGCCTCACCTTCAAAAAGGAAGACCCTACTCAGGAGGGCCTCCAATTCCTCGATCTTCGGCTAACCCACTATTCTCACGGTCTATGCTGGTCTTTTCAACAGCGCTCCCAGAAACCTGTTCTCCCCTTCTCTAGCCATCATTCAAAAACCGTTAAGTCCATAACCGTTCAGTCTCTCCTTTTCTCCTTTAGTAAAAAAGTCCTGCGATCACAAGATCAGAGACATCCTGTCGCTGCAGGCAACCAGGCTCCGGAGGGCGAGTTACCCGGTGGACCTCCTAGGTAATATCACCAGGGAGCTGATCCTGCAGTCTTCGAGCCGCCCAAAGGAGGCCCCCTCCGTGACCCAGTCTGTCCACCCTGCGTGCGTCCCTTATTCCCACAACACGGCACACCGACTGCGCGCACTTGCACACCGACTTGGCACAAGGGTTGTTTTCACATGCAAATTTAAATTGGGAGTCACGTGCAAGCGAGTCACGAACCCAGAAACCCCACCCACATGCAGAAAAAACACGTGCAGTGATTCCGCCCCTGCACAAGGGAGACGGTGTATCGTATTCCTCTTGTGTGCGGAGCCAAACACATCGGTCAGACGGGGCGCTGTGTGAATCACCGTCGCCGGGAGCACGCCAGGGAGATCTCGTGTCCTTCTCCCGACTCCTTCCTTCCAGTCGTTGCTCACGCCAAAAACTGACCCTCGTGCACCCCCGAGTTCTCGGAAAGAAATATTCTCAGCGGGTAGAAATCTCGATTCGGCAGGGAAATCCTTGAGTCTCCACATATCAAATCTTCCGCCTCAAACCTGTCCAGCCCATCCCTTTCTCCTTCCGATCGAGAGATTCGCTTCCTGCGGGGCGAGAGGGTTCTTCCAAAAACATAAAAAAGTCTGAATTCCCGTGTCTTCTGCTCCTTCTCTTCTCCGCGCACTACTCCCCCCCCCCCCCTTTCCCTTCCTTCCCCTAGAGGGCACCGCCGGCGCATCTTTTCTTTCTCCTCTTCTCCGCGCCCTTCCCCCCTTCTCCCTTCTTTCCCCAAGAGGGCACCGTCGACACTCGGGCCTATGTGTAATGGCAACGTGCCGATTGACACACAGCAGATCCCATCTTCCGCCGTTCACGCATAGCAGCAAGCAGGGCCAAATGGCTCACGCTTCTCTCACCCACCACCCTCTCCCTCCACCGCCCCGACGCCCCTCGTCGATCATCAGGAGGCGAAGTCGAGCCAGTAAACATTTTGTTGAAAGTTGAAAGCCTGTCTTGTCTGTTTGTCTTCAATGTCCCTCTTTCCTTATCGTAAATTAGAAACCAACACGCGCAACCATCTCATTGAATAGTTTATTTTTAATAAAACACCAAAGTCTCCACACGAGGCAAAGATATCTTAATATTTGTTCGATCTAATACTCGTAGTATTTAAGTGGCCCAGTATACTATTTTAAGCGTTTAAATGACAGCGCGTTTGCTCAAATAAAACAGACAGGACTGAATGCGTTCTCGGGTTACTTTAATGACCTTATATGTCAATAGAAAACGCCCATCATATATTCCGTATGAGAGAATATGAATAATACAAATCCGCTAACGACGTTTGTCCTAGCTGTATATGCGTACGGTTTCTGCGCAATAAAAAAATATTTACCGAAGAACAAGCGTTAATAATATATCTAAAAAAGCTTATTCCTCCCCTAGTCAATCGTGAAACCTAATCTAGAGCAGACTATGTCTAAATCACAAACGCTTTCACTAATGTGAATAGCTTAATTAGAAATGCAAGACAAATTGTCAGGCTAGCAAATTGAATAGGCATTGAAAGAAAACACAATGTTTGAACACGAAGATGGTTCCAAGAGAGCCATCACCATGACATAAAACGAAAAATTAAGCATCAAATTTTAAATTCACCGCCCATGTTAATTTTATTTTTTATTTAACATTTAACGAGCATTATTTCAAGAGAGCCGTCATTTTAGCTCTGTTAAGATGTCCTCATTTTTTCCCTTGGTGTAAATTTTCGCATTTGCCGTCAGTCTCGAGTTACTTCAAAATGTTTACTGTACACCTTCTTACTTGCGCCCTTACGTTCTGTTTGCAATATTAGGGTTGAGTCTCCGAAGAACAATATTTTTAAATTCTCAAGACACTTAAGAAAGACTATCCATGTACTTCTAGACGTCCTAGTCTCAGTTAGTGACGAGCCAGGAGTGACTACGAAGACAATAAATATTAATGGAAATACAATGACTACCTTATGATTTTCAAAGTGGTAACAGAGAGGAAGTAGCATATTCCTTAGCCCACCACATAACTTTGTGTAAAGAGTATGGTTAGCTAAACAAGACGATTAATAGCATAGTAATGCATGGTCACTTGACGTTCATGGAGGGCATGCCCCCAGAGGACACGCAACCCTCTCGAGTTTGAGCCTTTTGTACTTGTTGCCATGCCGCCAACTCTGCTGTGCTTTCCCGTGACCGCGCCTCATTGCTCTGCGAGTACCATGTGGGCACCCTGACGGTTACTGCTTTGTGGCGCCATTGGGACGAATACATCTTCAAGAGAGAGAAGTTGAACGTTGTATGGGGAGTGTTTGAGAAGTAGTGAGACCATCTGAAAATGAGTTTCCGCATTTGAATTGCACATTGCCAATTTGTCACTCAACTCTTCCCAGACCATTCTCGAAAAAAGTCATCCGGCAGAGCCACTCGGTAAAAATGGGCAGTCCGTCAGTTGAGATGGAGACACCCGCGAGTGAGGGGCTTTCGCGTGAGCTGTGTTACGTTCCGGGAAAACCGACGACATGAAGTCCGGTTTTTCGGGCAGTGTTTACACCGTGAGAGTAAAATAAAGTAAAAAAAGCTACGGACCCCGGACGCGGTGTTTTAAAGACCACGTATGCGAGAAAATAGAAACGCGGGCTTCCAAGACGACAACGATGCAAACCTCTCTTACAGTGCCTGCGTCTCCTTGCAGCAGATCAATCAACGTGACTATAAACTGTTAAGGATGGTTCACAGATTTATCTTTGAGTGTGCTCAGTTGCATTGCGTTCTGTAAGCGCTTACGACAAGCGAACCCGCAGACACACTGGAGTCATCTATCGGGAAAATTCAACCCAGACATGGCCAAGAAATGTTATCTGCAAAACCAATTGGTAAAGGAAACAACAGCATACAGGTACATCAGAACAAGGTTTACGAGCGAAAATTGGACAACCTACCCACCACGAGAAAGACAATATAGCAAAATCTAACAAACTAAAAGGAGCAGTTTTGCATCTCGCCCGACACCCGTGTAACAGCTATTCGGCAGGAAGAGGATTGTGAAAATCAATAGCAGCCCCAACGTAACCTACGCACACAGCGTGCTTATCTACAGCGCAGCTCACTCCGCTTTGACCCTCAGGCTAAAATCGCCGGTCATCTGTGAGTGCGCTCAAATCGCAGCTCCAATGTCACGACTCCAGGGCCAACGACAGGTTGCGGATGTCGAAACCACGAAGCAGCGCTTACCGACGCTGAGGTCTATAAGCGGCCGTCAAGCGTGGCAGCAGTGCAGCCTGTCGGAGTGCAGAAGGAGGTTTTAACACCTCCGCTTTTACCCTGAGGCTAAAATCGACGGTCATCTGTGAGTGCACTAAAATCGCAGCTGCAGCGTCACCACGCAAGGGCCGACGACAGGCTGCGGATGTCGGAGCCACGAAGCAACGCCCACCGACGCCGAAGTCTATAAGTGGCCGACAAGCGTGGCAGGAGTGCAGCCTGTCAGAGTGCACTAGGATGTTCTAACATCTCCGCTTTGACCCTCAGGCTAAAATAAACGGTTATCTTTGAGTGCACTAAAATCGCAGCTGCAACGTCACCACGCAAGGGCCAACGACAGGTTGCGGATGTCGGAGCCAGGAAGAAACGCCTACCGACGCCGAGGTCAATAAGCGGCCGACAAGCGTGGCAGTAGTGCAGCCTGTCGGAGTGCACTAGGAGGTTCTAACATCTCCGCTTTTACCCTGAGGCTAAAATCGACGGTCATCTGTGAGTGTACGAAAATTGCAGCTACAACGTCTCCACGCGAGGGCCGACGACAGGCGGCGGATGTCGGAGCCACGAAGCAACGCCCACCGACACCGAGGCCTAAAACATACCGACAATCGTGGCAGCATTGCAGTCTGTCAGAGTGCACGCGGTGGTTTTAACGTCTCCGCTTTGACCCTCAGGTAGGTACAGGTTCTAGTTTGACCTTTGACTGCATTCGTCACTCCGCTGGTCTGCCTGCTGTTGTTCATTTCAAATCATGCCGGACGACTGTAATGATTCCATCCTGTCTTGGAAGCAACTAACACCGGAAAGCCAAAGGCTCAAAGGCGCGAAATATAACAACTCCTATCATGTTCGAAAATGTGCAGGTTTCAACAACACCAAATTAAAAGCTATGATTCCCTCTGATTTGTTGTCTTGGAGGTGTACAACATGCAGAGTACACTCCGAATGACAATCGCTGCGAACTGACAGACAGGAACTTGAGCTTCCAAAAACTGAAGAAGGCCCTAAAAAAAGGAAGAAAGACGTTTACAGTTTTCTGTATTGCGACATTTTAGCACAGCTATTTAGGAAGAGGAGGGTAGGTAGAGGAGGGGAGATAGAGGAGGGGAAGGTATGCCCCTCCTTCCCCTCTTCCCACTCCCCTCCTTCTCTCCTCCTTCGCTCTCCTTTAGCGGAAAATGTAGCGAATATTTTCCCGCTAAATTTTGCGTTATTAGCGTTAAATTCAGCAAACATTTCTCCGCTAAATTTACCTATAAAATATTCCCATAATGCAAACCGCGTTTACGCCCGGTTGCATTATTTCCATAATGAAACTCGCGCGGTTACGCCGACGCCGACGGCGACGGCGACACCGCTGAACCCGGAAACAGTCACCTAAGAGAGGTGCTTTAGAAAAGACTAGATGTCGCAAGTCTTAAAAAAACAAATCAAACACTGATGGAAGTCCTAAACATAATCGAGACCACCGAAAAAAAAAAACAACTGAATCTGTAGTCAGCAAAACATGACTCCGTAATTCACAATAAAGTTGAAGTGGAAAATATATTCGAAGCAATCGAGAAAATAACTGAAATGATTTCGAAGCCGTACAATGGCTTCATAAAAGTTTACTCATTTTCGCGTATCCCAAACGAGCTGGGGAAAAAAAAAAAGTCAAAAGAACTCGGAAACCTCGGTAAAAAAGGGACGCGCGAAATAAAGAACTTGAATGGGCGGTTAAAAACATTGAGGAATATTAATGGCGGAAGAACATAAATTTATGTGGTAGCGTCCAAAATATTCAAAAAGACTTGACAGCCGTTCTCGGCAATCTGGCAGTAAAAATGGACCTGCCTGTGCCTTCTTCTCGTAAGATTGAATCCGTGCACAGATTGAAAACGACGGTAGGAAAAATCCCTCCAATCATCTTGCGGTTCAGGGACAGGTGAGAGAAAGAATGGTTGGTCAAGAAGCGCACCGCATTAACATCCGACCATATTTTCATCAACGAGAACCTGACGAAGCTCCAGCGATGTTTGTCTTGGAACGCAAAAGAACGTGCAAAAGGAAATGGCTACAAATATGTCTGGATGAACAACGGGAAACATTTAGTATGGCGAAGAGACGGCGCGGCTGCGATACGTAATGATGAAGCGAGTGACTTGAACCACAATTTTTTATTTGATCTCATGCAGGACCTATACATATTGGGACAGGTGCACCAAGACCGTACTAGTGTAAAACGGAATAGAACACAGCGAACATATTCTTCATCTTATTCAAATAAATGTTCGACGCGTTAAGAACCACTGGGGAAAACTAGGTGTATACCTGCTGGATGCTTTGATAGATATAGATATAATAGTACTAACCGACAGAAACATGGAGGCTGCATAACTTTTGACTTTTTGTTATGATGAATGTAACGCAAAATCGGCACGGCTACAAGGCAGAAAAGAAGGAGGAAATCTCGTATACATAAAGAATTCCTCACTATTTGCTGGTATTAAGCGGTCTCTGAATCGCGCGGACGTTCTTGTGCATACTATTCATAAAACAGAACTGTGATTTAGAATATCTGTTCTGTATAGGTCGCCTAGCAATCCGAAGTCCAGGGCAGTTAGGAACAAGTCCTGGACTTCGGAGACGCCAGCGACGCAGACGACGTGAACAGGAAGCGACAGCTAGCGGAGGTCACGAAGCGCCGCCTGGTAGTTTGTTAAAAATCTTTGTCGCAAAACCATTTCTGCTAACCATGGCGCAAAGTTGCTCCAAAGCGCAATACCCGGAAAAGGAGCAGACGTGAACATTTTATTGTATTAGGGAACCAGAGGCACTCAGGACTGCCGGCTGCGTTGAGAAGGGTTATGGTACAACAGATCTACTCTCTAAGAAAAAGCCCGTGCGTCTGCTTTCCCCCGCACAACACTTGGAGAGCCAATCACCCAAACTTGCGAGGCAGCTCTGCGAATGACGATGCCGAAACATATGTTTAGACCAAAAAGCGCGGTCTGGGTTGTGACATTAAGCAATGCAAGCTTGACGTTTTGCATTGCTTAATGTCGCAACTCAGACTGCGTTTTTCAGTCTAAACATATGTTTCGGCATTGTCATTCGCTGAGCTGCCTCCGTAAGTTGCGGTGATTGGCTCTCCGAGTGTTATGCGTGAAAGTAGACGCACAAACGTTTTTTCGAGTGTACTGGATCTTTGACAGAACACTTTTGACCTGTGAATATATTAGTGTAATTGTGTACGCATAAATCTTTGACCGTCAGCTTGAAAAAAAATCTGACAACGTTATATTTGTCACTTTATCATAAATAGTGCGTGGGCTTGATCGAACAATAAGTGAAACAAAAATCAAATATGGGGTCTAGTTTTGCACAGGTCGAAACAATTCCAGTGTTTGCCGTTATATTTCACCAGTGTTCCAGTGGCTATCATATCGGGAGTGGATACACAAGAGCCCACTCAAATGCAAAGATGTGAACCAGTTTTTTACCCCACCCACTCTGCTTGCCGAATCGGGCGCAGCCAGATTTTCATCTGTTGCCTGCACCCAAACATTATAAAAAAGGAGTATATTTCTTTGATAAAGAAGCTGTGCTTGAGTTCCGTTAGGACCGAGACAAATCGTTTTTATTCTCCCCGAAATGACAACCCCAGCACCGCTGGGAGAGTGCATCAAACTCAAGTGGGACTACGTAGAGAAGTCCCAAGCTGCCACTCGCCAGGGGCAAGTCCTACACGCCAAGCCCCACTTCTAATACATCTCTCACGTGTAAAATGTATACAGGGTGTCACAAAAAAAATTTACAGGGTTTTTTTACCGCAAAAATAAATTAAGCATCGCCCAACACTCATTCACCGCCCAAAGGTAGCGTTAGAGGTCACAACCAGATGCCAAAGTTTCAGCCTGATCCGATACCTTAATAAAAATTTATAAGTAATTTTCTGAAAATTTCAATGGGAAAATGGTAGCCGACGGAGTTTTCGAATACATGGGGCTCTATGGCACCAGAAACCAAAAACAGACAAAAATGGGCTCCATTTTCCCATTGAACTTTTCAGAAAATAACATAACTTTTGAATAAGGTGTCGGATCGGGCTGAAACTTCGGCATCTCGTTGTGACCTCTGGCGCTACCTTTGGGTGGAGAATGAGCGTTCGGCGATGCCTAGTTTATTTTTTCGGTGAAAGAAACCCTGAATTTTTTTTTGTGACACCCTTTAAGTAGTTTTTTCTTCAACGTTTTTCAGACTACATTCGCTTCAAATCAGTTCCGGGTTATCAAAATTGACAGTGGTCTTCCTTATTGCAACGGTTGGAGCATTTGCTATATTATGTCGCTTTGCGTCTGAGACTTTGTTGCAAAAAAAAAGCAACCTTTTATTTGAAGGAGCAGACAAAGAAGGAAACGTCTCAAACACAGCTCAAACTCAAACTCAGTTATGAAATTATTTAGCCAAATACTTGGTGCCGTCGCCTTAACGATATCTTTACTGCTGTCAGCGTGTGGCTAGCACAGGCAGTGTTTCCCACTTTGTAAAAAGAATGTAATGGACACGTTCATTTCACGCAGCGGCAGTATGACTTTCGGTGACCTGATGAATTCTGCGACTGCTGAAGACCGCGCCACGATGCATTCTCTGTCTGGTAAAGTGCAGTTCGACGAAGACGCTTTCATCCAGTATTCATCGGTAATTGTTTAAAATCTCAAAATATTATTTAACATTACCATACCAGCTTATTACACAGAACGATACCGTAAAATTTAACCAATAAGTCTGCAATTAGCATAACAGCAATGATGAGGTAGTACTCAGAGGGTCGCAAATCTACAGCCTGCTACAACCGGTGTGTGGATCAGTGAGGTTGCCTTCATTTCGAGCACCCTTTTCACAAGCTTTTTAAATCAATCCTTCCAAACAATTTTAGGACACGTCGCTGTAATCCCCAATTGCACCGAGCGGCCAGAATTATTCTTGTGTTGCTCTCGGACCAACTCCACAAAACATATTTAAAACGAGGACGACACACATTGTATACCAGTATTGATAACATTTTACCAAATTTTATAACACTGGTTTAATGTCATCATATTCCCCCAGGAATATGTAAAGCTGAAATTTTTAACAGTTGTTGTCACGGATGCCAATGTTGTAGGGAATTCAAAACCGGCAAAAGGTAAAAATAACTTGCAACAATAAGCCCCAAATCTTTTACCGGGTACTATTTCCTCGGCAGATTAAACAAAATATATATTTACCGGTTGTTGTGCCGAGTGGGTGTGGCAAACCTGCTGAGCTATATTGATATACGATATTTAGGCTGTTCTGCAGTAAGCAGTTTCCAGCTGATGGACATAAATCAGTTAAGAAGTCGTGAATTTAGGATCGACGAGCAGGCTGTCTATAGTGTGGGTGCTGCATATATCTGTCACTTTAGAGGAACCGATTTAAAATTTCAGGGTTTAATTAAACCTAAATAAATCGCACGAGACAAATTTCATTGTAAAAAGCCTGAAAAGCTTGATACGGGTTGTTAAAACGTGTGTGTCTCTGAGGAGCAATATGTTTTTTGTTGCTAAGGTGCCAAAACGTTGGTGGATCCTTAAACAATGCGCTACCATGACCCTTGGGAAAAGCCACACAGGTCATTTTTTGGGAAACGCTACCGCTGATCCCTTCAATGTTCTTTTTTGGCTTTCTTTTCTCGGTTTCTTTTTTTTGCATTTCCCTTTTTCGTCCTCTATCTTTGCTGCCTAATTTCGGCTTCCTTACAGGGTCAGTGTTCCTTAAGGATTCTTACGCATTCTTTGAGGATCCACCAGTGGACCTTTATTATTTCCGGCTTCTATCGCAAACAGACCCGCGTCGGCTTGCCGCTTCTTACGCCGCATTTCGGCCAGCCCAGCGAGGTGCTGTTTCCGCTCCTCTGTCTCATTGGCCCGCCTTGCATGCTTAGCTGCGTCTTCCGCGGCCTCCGCGCTCGCATTGGCTTCCACCCCGTGACGTCGCTATCCCTTCTGCCTTTCTTCTTCAATCCTCTCCTCCTCTCTACGTGGCTCCCTTCTCCTTCCATTTTCGTGTGCGCGCACGGACACCGTTTGCTGACAAAAGAATGCTGCAATTGATTTTAAAGGCACTGGACGGTGTTTGGGATTCGAAGAGTACGTACATCTATGTTTTAGCTGCATCTCTCTCCGCTTGAAAAAAATTGTGTCTGTAAGTGTTTGGCGAGCGGTGTCACGGTGAACCCCGAGCCCGCCGTAGTTCCAGACCTAGTGATTACTGGCTGTCCGTGAAATAGTCTAGTACGGGTAAAAGGGGCATCCTGATGGCTGAGCTCAGCCCTCTTTTAAACTTTACTGGCCTGCCGGTAGACGCAACGCACACCTTTTGCTCTTACTTCCCGTTGACGGGTGTCCTGGTAGACACTGGCAAGCATGAATTGCTCAGTCGTCTCATCTATGCTTTGCTTCGTTCTTTCACTTTTACCTCCCCCTATGGTAATTGTTCTTTCTTTTTTTGTTGTATATTTGGCGTCTTTTTCTATGCAACTTGCAAGCGCAAGCTCAGGTCGGAACCAGGTTTGGTAACTTCTGTTGCGAGCGTTGCTTTCTACAATTAAACAAACTCCAATACTCGTTACACCAAAAAAAAAAAAAAACTTGCTTGAATTTTTTTTTTATGCAACTAAGTCGTTATTTTGTTACCGAGAATGATAACTAGGTACACGTAAAGCGTAATGTTCAGTCTGCGTGATGGAGAGTGAATATTTCCTGTAAAGCAACATAACCCACACTTTTACGAGACCACTATTGTAAAATATGCGTTTTTTTATTAATCTAGGGTACAACGGGGAAGCAGAAAGCAGCGCGCCTCTCTCACTTCAACGTTGTCAACAATGCCAAGATTGTAGGCCGCGTGCTTGGATACCATCAACAGGTATCGTACAGCATTCACGTCCCGTAGTTCTAATACTTCCAGACGAATATCGTCATTTTAAATAAGGCTTAACGGACACAGTCAAGAAAATGAGCGACTACGGGTAAATCATATGCCAGGTGTTTCACTAACAACTAAAATAATATTTACAACATAAAAAATCATAATAACTATTTTGAGGAGGATAATGTTGCCAAACACGGTAGACGTCATATGAATCGAGGACAAAACAAAAATGTCGAAAAATCAACCGAAAAACAGATAACAGACGGATCAAGCTAGAATATTTTCCCATCATTCTTGGGAATAAAGCGAATGTGTTCCACGCAAGCCAAATACATTATCTGGCTAAAAGCTTACGTGGATTATACTTGCCACAAACTCCCTCATAATCTTCGTTTAAAAATAATGTAGCGGGATATGTCGTCCAAGTTTCGATATTGTTCGTTTTTCGCATGGTCTTTCGCACATTTGAAAGAAAACATGTCCGGCAGAAATCGGCCTGGTTGGTAGCACAAACCAAATCTCGAAAGGAAGCCCGACGTTTTGAAGCCAACTCGGTTTCTTTTTCAAGGGTGACTGAAAATACGCGGAGTAGCAGCAGCTCCTAACCTCTTCGTCTTATATAAAAAAAAAAAAAAATTAAAACAAAAAACAATTTAGTTTTGGAGAGCTTTTTTGTAAGGTCACAGAGGTCATGTGCGCACACGAAGGGCGATGCACCCCTGGGCCTGTTTAGGTTTCCTGTCGTATGCTGGATTTGCCACGATTCCAAGGAAAGTATTCTTTCGATATTTGGTTCTTTGTCGACCACGTCCGCGTTCGCAAAGTCAATGCGATGGTCTAGGGCAGTGCTTCTCAACCACTGATTATTCGCGGACCCTTTGTGGATCCTCGGAGATGATGGAGGACCCCGTTCGTGGTGAGGGGTGTTGTATTTTGTGTGTGTGATTCGTGTTGCGCGAGCTCGGACGGCAAGAAAAAGAAGAGAAGGAGGTTTTGTCGAACCGAAGGAACCCCCTTTGTGTCTGTCTTCCTTGAGGTTGTCAGTTATTAATTCCATCACATAACAATTTGGTGCCGAAACCCGGGAATTAACTACAACCAGGACATGCCGCACCCGAGCGAGGAAAGTGTCGACAGCCTCAAAAGAAAAAGGACCACCCTGCGCGCCGCCATAACGAAAGTGATCAACGAGATCGGCGCCCTGCTGACCTCTGATCCGACTGAAATAGGTGAGCTGTAGGAGAAGCTTGACATTCTTCTCCTAAAAGAAGCCTCCCTAAAAGAGCTCGACAGAAAAATCGAGCCGTCGGTCGAAGATGAAGCTCTAGCAGAGGAAGTGAGTGGCGCTGAAGGGTATGCTGAACGCATCAGCGTAGCCAAAACACGAGTGAAGCGGAAGATCAAGGAACACGAAACGAGGAGCAATACAGCGTCCGGTTCGTTGACACACGGCAGCGACTCAAGACAGCCTTCATTTAACAACGCCCTGACAACAGTAAGGCTACCGAAATTGGAGATCGCTAAATTCGGAGGAGACATTCGATTATGGCCCGGCTCCTGGGGCCAATTCAACGCAACGATCTATCAGAACGAGTCCCTCTCCGACATTGACAAATTCAAGTACCTGAAAAGCTACCTCATTGGTAGGGCTGCCGTCGCGATCGAGGGACTCCAATTGACAACCGAAAACTACCAGGTTGCCCTCGACCTTCTTACACAAAGATTCGGACAAAAGGACCTAATTTTCGAAGACCACATGTCCAGGTTGTTGGCTGTTAGAGCGGTTCACGACTCCAGGAACGTCGAGAGACTCAGGACGCTGTATGACCAAATCAAAATGGGTGTCCGCAGCCTTGAGGCCCTCGGGGTCGAAGAGAAAACATATGGAGTGCTGCTCCTAACGGTTTTACGTAAAGCGATAACAGCCGATATTGGGCTGGAGTACAGCCGGAAGGTAAACGCGCAGTCAGTAAACCGAGAGAACGAGTTGCGAGGGTTCTTGAGTTTTTTGAAAGGTGAGGTGGAGTGCCGCGACAGGATGCAAACGGTAACTGAGGGAACGGTACGCCGGCGGAGCGACAGCGACACCGCAGAGGGACCCAGAGTTGCATCGGCGGCGGCGCTTACCACAACAACCGAGGCAGACAATAGATGCGTGTTTTGTCGCACGGACGATCACGGCCCGGACAGCTGTGTTTCTGGGTTGTCACTGGAAGACCGAAAAGCCGTCCTGCAGCGAGAAAACCGCTGTTTCCGTTGCACTAAAAGAGGGCACTTGTCACGAGTATGCAGGGGCGCCAGATGGCTGAGATGTGCGCGGTGTGGCGGACGACACGTCACCGCCATGTGCAATCCCAACGTGACAAGACGCTGTACGCAAGCGGAAAGGGACGCAGCGATCACAGCGGTGAAGGAGGTAGCGGAAGGAGAGGTTTTGCAGTCATCACTCGGAATCCAAGACAAAACAACCGGACGAAGCAAGAACCAGGTGCTACTGCAGACAGCACGTGTGTGGGCCGAAGGTCTTCAGGGGCGCACGCTCCTCAGACTCCTGCTGGATGGTGGCAGTCAGCGCACGTTTGTTCAACGCGACATATCAGAAAGGCTGCATCTCAGGATGCTGGGCGAGGAGGACGTCAGGATTTTCACCTTCGGCGGAAACGCAACGACAAATCCAACGAAGTGCCGCCGGGTGGAACATTGGCTACGGAGTCCGTTCGACAGGAAAGAAGTCCGGGTGGAGGCTCTCGAGGTGCCTTGCATCTGCGCTGACCTCGTGATGGCCCCCTCGGAGGTCGTGGTGACACAGATGAAGATGGAGGGCATGAACATCGCGGACGTCACACCTGACAATGCCGTCGAGGACGGAATCGGGCTTCTGATCGGGGCCGATCATTACTGGGATGTAGTCACCGGAAGCGTGAGGCGCCTGAGACCGAAATTGATGGCAGTGGACACGGTGTTTGGATGGACCCTGCAGGGACCGTTCGGAACAACCAAGTCTACGGCAATCTGTTCGTCGGCCACGAACGTGATGAGGGTTACCGTGAGAGAGGAGACCGAACTAGAAATATCCGCTCAGCTCAGATCCTTTTGGGAACTGGAGCACATTGGAATCAAAGAACAGCAAACGACAACCTCTCACCATGGCGCCGTACTTCAGCATCACAAAGAAACAATCAACTACGAAGACGGTCGATATGAGGTGCCGCTTCCATGGAAACAAACGGCCGAGGAACTTACAGACAACCTGGAATCTGCGGTAAGGCGTCTCAGATCTCAGACCACTCGCCTCCTAAAGAATGAACAGCTGATCAAGGAATATAATGTCTGCATCAGGGACTACGTCGAAAAGGGCAATGCCGAAGCAGTGAAAGAAGGAGACAGTTCTTCCAGCGGTAGAGTCTACTACATGCCGCACCAAGCGGTCGTACGTCACGAAAGCAGAACGACCCGATTGAGGGTTGTATTTGACGCATCGTCGAGCTCTGGAGGTCGTCTCTCACTGAACGAAGTTCTGGAAAGCGGGCCGAATTTGAACCCGCAGTTGACTGACCTGCTTATCAAGTTCCGCACCCACAACATCGGGATCGTCGCGGACATTAAGAAAGCCTTCCTGCAAGTGTGTCTCTCGAAAAGCGATCGAAGCGCGGTGCGATTCCTCTGGTATGAGAGACTGCCGATATGTGGAGAGGAGCTTCCTCGGGTCGTGTCGTATCAGATGACGCGCGTCCCCTTCGGCGTGACGTCGAGCCCCTTTCTCTTCGCCGCAACATTACAGCATCATCTCGAAAACGTGCCAGAGCAGTTCACAAAGACAGCAAACGCACTACGGAGTCAACTCTACGTTGATGACCTAGTCACTGGTGTTGATAGTCGGCAGGAGGCGAGGGTGCTTTGTGAAGAGGCAGCGAAAGTCATGAATCAAGCCGGAATGCGACTCCACAAGTGGATGTCGAATGACCTCGAACTGGTAGAATTGCTGGAAGGTGGAGAGACCCAACGCGCTTACGCCGACTTTGGACATTCGAGAGCCGCTAAGGTCCTGGGAGTTGGCTGGAGTCCACAAACAGACCGGTTTGAGTACAAGATAAGCTCTCTCATTGATTTCTTGGCATAAAGAATGGACAATGCACTAACTTTCAAGAGAGCGTCCAGGGATCTACGAGATATCTTCAACGCAGTGCAAGGGGAGGAAGTCCAGTCTTACTTCACTAGCCATAAGATCCGCTGGAAGCATATCGTCGAGAGGGCAGCTTAGTGGGGCGGGTTCTGGGAGCGCTTGGTGAGGACGGTCAAGGTGTCACTACGCAAAGTGTTAGGTCGGAGTAGCCTGAACTTCGAGGAACTCTCAACAATCCTCTACGAGGTAGAGGCCGTAGTGAACTCGCGTCCGTTGACGTTTCTCTACTCCGACGCTAAAGAACCAGAGGCGCTCTCACCTGCTCACTTTCTCGTCGGGCAAAAGCTCACGACCCTTCCGCCGAACCGCTTACCAGCGGAGTCATCGACCAGCGGGGCACAGTTGTCACGGCGCTGGAGGTACCGTGCCACCACCAAGGAAAACTTCTGGCGGAGGTAGCGTCGGGAGTACCTACTAGAGCTTAGATCGGCGCACCTCTGCAGACCTGCCGCGTCAAGCGACCTCCAGGTGTATGATTTGGCGCTCCTGAAAGAAGACCGCCTGTCTAGGCACCTCTGGAGGACGGGCCGATTCAAGGAGACGTTCATGGGAAGGGATGGCAGGGTGCGTTACTGCAGACTTTTGTTACCCGGGGGAGCAGAACGCAAGCGACCCGTACAGTTGTTGTACCCCTTAGAATTGTGTAATTAATGAACTTCGACAGCTCATCCGGGGGAGATTGTTGTATTTTGTGTGTGTGATTCGTGTTGCGCGAGCTCGGACGGCAAGAAAAAGAAGAGAAGGAGGTTTTGTCGAACCGAAGGAACCCCCTTTGTGTCTGTCTTCCTTGAGGTTGTCAGTTATTAATTCCATCACATAACAAGGGGAAACAAAAAGTATAGCTTAATTATGACAATGATTCAAAGTGCGAGTTAGGCTAGTTGGTACTTATGCATGGTAAATAAACTGCATTGAAACTGCGAGTTGGGCTAGTTAGTACTTATGCCTGGAGTTGCGAGTTGGGCTAGTTGACTCTTTGGCTGTACATTGTGATAGGTGTGAGTGTCAGGCCGAGTTTAATAGTACCAGGATTGTGGGAAAATTCAAATCGAAATTGGAACGCGAGATACATGAGGCATTCATGACAAGAGCCCATGGCACGAATGTGTGTATTAGTGCTTCTTCTGTTGCCGTATCCGATAAGGAGCAGGCTTTTATGGTCACTCAACAGTGACGGCAGGCTTTCCAGGAGGTTAATGAAAGTCCATCATCTTTGCGCATGTGCGGTTTTATTCTTTTTTTTATGTGTTTTCTTCAGTAAAGTTCAGTTGCAAGTTGCGCCTCGTCCTGTGTGCTTCTTTCTTTGTCCGTGTTTTTTAGGCGTATCTACCACCATAATAATGATTCCTTAAGTGGATTTTACTCCGGGCTGGTTTGAAGTAGACTTTTCTCGTTGACATATACACGAGAAAGCTCATCTGAAAATTGGAACGCTTTTTCTCAATCGGATAAAAGACAACTTTTGTTGTCGGCTTGACTGACGAGGCAGGGCTTCGCGGACCCCTAGAATGTCTTCGCGGACCCCAAAAGATCCGCTGACCCCCATTTCAGAAACACTGGTCTAGGGTATCACAATGTTCGGCGTTGGCACTACGTTCACTGTTGAACTTTCGCACGTCTTTCTTGTGTTGGCCGATTCGCTCGGGAATGCTAAATAGGTGATTAATTCTGCATTCTCAAGAAATCGAACGTGACTAATGTTTTTGCCCACCTCAAATCCATCGAGCCGGAGACGGATCGTACCTTGCCGTTTTCGATGCGCTAGTGAACCGACGAGGTCAAGATCTGAAGTTTACGGTGCCCAGAAAACCAACACACACCAGAAGCTACCTCCATTTTGACTCTAACCACCCAACAAGGCATAAGGCGTCAATCGGTTTGACCCTCCAGCGTAGGGCAACGACTACCTGCTCGTCCGAAACCGATAACAAGAACGAGAAGACCATAATTGCTGACCTAAAAAAAATTGCTACTCCATTAGCATCATTGAGCGCGACGGCCGACGCCAAGAACTCGCCAGACAATACCAGATGGCTGTAGAAGAAAGGAAGTCCCATCGAATCGCGTCCATTAGCGACCCCTACGTAAACGGGACCAGCAAAGCGCTCGTACGAGTACTGGGAAAGGAAGTTTTTCTGATGGCCCAGAATCCCGCGTCTACACTGCGAAGGTTCATGCTAAGACCCAAATGCCCTCTACCAAATGAAAAAAGCACAGGGTGTGGTCTACACCATTCCATGCGCAGAGTGCCATTCCAGGTGGCACGCCAGAGAAATGCGCAACTTAGGCAAAGGTCTGCAAACGTAAGGGCCCAACTTTGGCCCAGTTAGGTTTTGCACCATGACGTTCATCAGTGGCAAAGTCTGTTGCCTAATTATAGCCCAAGTTGGGCGATACTAGGGCAAGCCAAAATTTGGCTCTGCTCTAGTCCGCCATGGGAGTGCCGAAGTAGTGCCATACTGAAGCCATAACTGCGAGAGACGACAAATTTGGGTATTTCGGATATGCCAAAGTTTGGCTTTTCTCTGGTCCGCCACAGGAGTGCCGAAGTAGTGCCATATTTGAACCATAACTGCCAGAGCAAAGCGTAATTTGGGTATTTCGGATATGCCAAAGTTTGGCTTGTCCTTGCTCCACACAGGAATGCGGAAATACGTGCCATACTGGAGATATAACTGCCAAAGCAACGCCGAATTTGGGTATTTCGGATAAGCCAAAGTTTGGCTTTTCTCTGGTCCGCCACAGTTGTGCCAAAGTAAGTGCCAGACTTGAGCCATAGGTGCGGAAGTAAATCTTAACTTAGGGATTCGGGGCATGCCGAAGTTCAGCTATTCTCTGGCTAGCCACTGGAGTGCCAAAGAAGTGCCAATCATGCCAGGGAAAGCCGTGAAACCTGCCGAAGTTTGGAATTTCTCTGGTATACCACAGAATTGCTCTTTCACGCGCTCCAGAAGAAAGTTTAAATTAAATAAGCGTTCAAAACACGATGGTCAGATCTCACCATCTCCGTTCCCAAGCAGCACGGCGATGCTTGGCAGTGTAGTGCCAGTACCGGCAGAAAGTCGGTTCCAATTTCGCTCAAATGTCTAGCTTTGCACCACCGTTGAATATCCGGCAGGTAATGCCGTACAGTCCTTGGCCGGACGACTTTGAAGTCTGTGTTGTATCGGACGTTGCATATAATTTGTCACATGTGAATAACATACACGGAAGAACGAAATTTTTTCGAACGCTCCCAGAAGTTTATTAAGTCACTATCATTACACACTGCTTATTTTCGACATACTTACAAAGTTCATACTTCTCTGTAAAACGAAAAAGAAATGATAAAATATCAATAACACTTATTTAAAGCCAAGCAAACCTCGTAAATTAAAACACAAAAACCGCAAACATTAAGAGGAAAGCAGAACTACTATCAGAAGCATGCTTGCATTGTACCTACTAATAAAATCGATATATTGTAATCCTTGATAGATGCATAATCCGACTCGGGCAGCCCAAAAACACAGTCGAGAAAGAAAATTGCGCAAATTCAACTGACGTTTGGTCGTCGGTGAGGAGCAGTTTTTGTCGAAGCGCGTCTAACAAGCACAACACAAGAATTACACGGGCTCCGTCGAAAAAAATGGCCATTACGGAAAAATTTGCGTGGACGTATTCCGGCCGTTTACAACCAAAAAGCACGGCCGTGTCTGCAAGGCACGAAAGTAACAGAACACTGAAGAGCGCATTTTGGAAACCGGACCTACGTGGCCCCCCTATTTCTATAACTTGGCAAATGGCCCAAGCTACACCCCGGAGATCCCATTAGCGTGACAGAGAGAGTCACGTGATAAATTTCCGTCCATGCGGTTTTGTATTACGCGTCGTTCGGAGTGAGGTCACGCGTCTCGCTCCACCCTTCTGATTTGTTTAATGCGGCCGTCGTGCTCGCTGACAGCCACAGAAAGACACAAGCGCAGGGGGGAGGCTAGCAAAAGGCGCGGTTAAAGGGGCACGAACAATGTAGCTAATCTCCCTCTCTATTTTTGACTGAAAGGGAAGACATTCTATGCTCGTACCCGAAGCTTGGAATGCCACCTTTGGTTAGGGGGGGGGGAGGGGGGGAGGGGTGAAGCAACACTTCCTAGAAGACAAGGCCGTAGCGCTCTTCTCGTGACGTCGCGAAGGAAGGCCATCGGGGGCGCACGTCGAAGCGAAGGCAACGCGCGTGGATCGACCGTTGTAACGCGCTTTTAGTCAGATACGCGTGCCTTATTAGCTAAAATTAAAGCTGCACATATATCAAGGGGTCTCGAAAATATTTTATTACACGGGCAAAATATTACACCGCTAAATAATTGGTATGAAATGGTACGAGGTAGGCGTATAAGAGAAAACATTGAGTCACGCAATTATTGCTGTACGAATGCATATTTTACACTGAAATACTTCGACAAATGGCAAGACACGCAGTGATGGACACAGCAAAACAGGTCACAGTTAAAAATCAGGTAGACGTAGTCAACGCCAACACGGCTAGACAAATGTCACTTACGATCATGTAAGCGATGTTATCACGTGTAGTCACTGAATTCTTGCATCATACCCCGGCCACCTGGCAAACGTAATGTAATTTCGATCGAATGACATTATGGGGTTGACAAATCAGCTTGTGACGATCGTATAATCACTCAAGACCGCGAGCTGATTAAGTCCCTGATCATTTAATGAAAATATATGAACTTTTCCGTGTGGCAGGGGTAGTAAACTTACTATTTACAGTCAACTAATTTACTTCTTCCTATGAGCTCGAGTCGCCTTAGAACAAAATATCTTATTTTATATACAATAATACTATTACCTTAATACAGTCAAGATTCTAGTATAAAGCGGTAAAGGCAATAAAATAACATAAGTATAAATAAACACATAAGCACAAACAACGCACTTTTTTATAATCACACAAACTTGTTATTCACCTTCCAGTGAAAACTAGAATATTACAACACAGATTTACAAATGTCGACGCAACCGCACAAGGATACCGATCGAACAAGATGCCATTCTATTATGAAAAACAAAAACAAAAAAACAACCCGACTGCAGCACTTTCCTCGCGTCCCACATGACGAAGAAAGCCCGTAAATAAGTTGTTTCTCACCTGTCGATCGTATCCATACGTCCCACAATATCCGTGACGAAAACATTTGAACACGAACTTTAAGTCTCTCTCTGTCGAGAGGTCTATCGATAATCGACCAGTGTCATCGTTGGCTAGTTGCCACACGTTACTCAAACCGCAGCAGGACTTGTTCCGCGAATCCACGTAAATGCCGTAGTATCAAGCGAACAAAAAGAAACTACCCGAGACTGCGGTGACGACAAAAAAACGACGGGTAGGAGGATCAAAAGAACCACACACACACGCACACGAGAGCAGCGGCCGCAGTGTGGGAGGCTTAATGTCGTCGACCCATCTCTTGCTCGCGTGCGCTCCCTGCGACGATTAATGGATTTTTTTTGGTTCCCTTCTCTTCCGAAAGTCTCAACGTTTCTTTTTAGACAGTCAGCAGCTCACACACAACGTAAATTTACCAGAATCGGAGCCCGTACATGGAAAGAAAACGTCCCAGCGGACCGGTTCATTTGAAAAGTCTGGGGATCTGCGGGATTGCACGTAGTCCCGCGGTTACGAGGATAATCATAAATATAAAAAATTGGTACTTTTAACCTTGGTAGCGCGTTGTATATTATGTTCATATTATATATATATAATAAATTGTGCAATACTGCGCTTTTAAAACATATATTAATGTCGGATAAACGCTCACGAACACCCAGCGCCGCTCGACAAGAAACGTTTTTTTCACGTCGATGTCCAGAAATTTTTTCTCTCGTAGTTGCGCGATGGACTTCCTTCTCCGACATTGTGACGTAACGACTCGGAGCGCTACGGCCTTCTCTTCTAGGAGGTGTTGGGTGGAGGAAGGGGGGGGGGGGGGGGGCGACGAGTGAAAGACTGTGAGGGAAAGGGGTATTTGGGTCGATGCTGTTACATGCTTCAAGTTAACTTTAAAAAATATCGTCCCCGCCCAGATTCTTAGTTCACCCAAGTGTGAAGCGGGCGCAATGTTACTGAGTCACTGTCGCTCTCGCATTTTGTTATCGCTAGGATTTGACTTTGCTCAATCGCAAAGCAAGACACGCACAGAGCTAGGCTCGTTTTTGCAATGCGCCGCCTTTTAATAATATCTGTTGAGGAGACGTGCGCACATCAGTTTCGCGGAGCGCTTGCTCGACGGCAGCAGTTTCTGCAACGTCGAACCATTATCACTGCGCGTCCCGATATTGGCGTGTGTACTTACGCGCGAACGCAATAATCCGGCAAAATATGCGTTTGCAAAGCCTGGTCCAGCCGCGGCAAAACATTCAGCCCACCTTTGGCCTGGAGAAATCAAGAAACACCCAAAATAAAACCAAATGTTACGAGCAGAATAAAACTTGATTTCTATTGAATTAAGTTGCAGACAACCCGCGTACATTCAATATCTCATCAACCGAACTGCAAGGCAGTAAGCCTAGTTCTGGTGCTTGTTTGGCCACTTTGGCCCGTAGCTGCCAGATGACAGACGAACTATCAGGAAGCGAGCCTAACTTTGCCATTTGTTTGGCGACCGGGCCCAAATATTCCAGATGTCAGCCAAACTACAAGGCAGTAATGCTAAATCTGGCATATCTGTGGTGATTTTGGCCTGAAGGGGCCAGATGACAGCCGAACTATCAGAAAGTGAAGACGAACTTCGGAATTTGTTTGGCGAGTTTGGCCCAACAATGCCAAATATCAGCCGAACTAATGGAAAGTGAGCCTAACTCTGGCATTTGTTGTGCGATTTAGGCCCAAAGATGCCAGAAGACAACCGAACTACCAGGCAGTGAAGCCTAAGTTTGGCACTTGTTTGGCGAATTAGGGCCAAAATACCCAGACTCTTGCCAAGGAAGGTCTGGTTTGGCTCTACTTTGGCTTCTTCGGGCTTTCGAAAGCCCTAAACGCCAAGACAGCAGCCAAATTTTGGTTCAGAGCTTTGTGCTACCTGGGATGTAACCTGCGTCGACAAGACGCAGAAATTTCCCGAGCGAATCCGCCAACAAAAAAACGATGTGCGCAATTTTGACAGTGAACGCAGCGCC
This sequence comes from Ixodes persulcatus, assembly GCA_013358835.2. Taxonomy (NCBI): domain Eukaryota; kingdom Metazoa; phylum Arthropoda; class Arachnida; order Ixodida; family Ixodidae; genus Ixodes; species Ixodes persulcatus. Next base: position 445,408 of record JABSTQ010009247.1, read on the forward strand.
ATCGCCGCCAAACATTGCGATACCCTGGGCCATCGCATTAACTTCAAGAACGCGCACGTGGCTTATTTGTCACAGAGCCAAATATCCGAAGACACATCTTGGAATCCTGGGAAATCCAGCATACGCCAGGGAACGTAAACAGGTCCCTGGGCGCATTGCCCTCTGTGTGCGCACATGGCCTCCGTGACCTGATTATAAAGTTGAGATGACCATCTCTATAACTAAAACAATAAATATTGTTTTTTACAATTTTTTTTGTAAGACAAAGAGGTTAGGAGCAGCTTCTGCTCCGCGTGCAGTCAGTCACCCTTGAAGAAGAAACGGAGGTAGTTTCGAAAGGTCGGGTTTCCTTTGGTGCATTTGTTGGAGCTACATTTTTTTTTGTACTTTATTTCGCACATGTGTTTCCGTCTTTAGTGACTCGTTGCTTCCCATTCAAGTACGTCTAACTATCTTTAAAAGCAAAAAAAAAAGAAACTAAAATCTTTTTGACAATGTGGAAATAGTTTTTATTTTATTTCATAACATCGCAATGAGCCGGGCATTTTTTTTTCGGGTAGTGAGCGCCGGGAAGGTGTGCACACTCTAAAAATGAAGTAGAACATCCTCCCTTGAAGAGGAAACTCATGTGTTTTCTATGTTCATTTAGAAAGGGTGGAACGCTGCACCTAGAAATGAGGAGCAGATTTGCTCCCTTAAAAGACATATGCAAAGGTAAACAAAAAATATTTGAAACAGGGTGGAAGAAAACAATTATCTGATAAACAAAATTTAAAATAAATTACAGCTATATTTACGCCGGGAAATAAATTTGTAGTTGGCGCCCATGGGAGCCCGCGGAAATGAGGCCGGTTTTGTCACATGGTGCTAGCGTTTTTTTGGGAGCCTTCAATGAGCTCTGAAAGTTACCTATTAATCTTCGTTTTGGGTGTAACAAAAATAAATGAAAATGAAGATGCAACTATTAGAGCCCGTAGAAAGCTCCCAAAAAAACGCGTGCACCAGAGGGTAGACCGGTGCGCCGGTCAGAAATTGACGGCTGCGGGGGCGTCGTGAAGAAACCTGCTCACCCGACAGCGTGGGCGTTCTGGGGTTTTTAGCGTCAACACTAAACGGCACCGGTGTAACTTGCACCGGCGGCAGCGCAGCGCAGCGGCGCACAGATGTACCACGTGAGAAGTGGCGGCTCCCGCGGGTGCCAACTACAAATTCGTTTCGTGTCGTAAACACAGCATTAAAACCATTTTTGTTTTGTAAATTTATTTGATGACATTATTTTTTCATTCAGACTTTGCCTTTGCATATGTCCTTTACGAATGAAGTTGCCACACTTTTCTATCCAACTGAAAAAACTTCCTCCACTAAACCAACATGGCGGCTGGTCAGCGAGATCCGGGTGGAAAGCTTAGCCAGCTGCACGCCTTTTCATCGGAGTGACAGCGCACGGCCTACTTTCTTGCCGAGGTTTTTTACGTGCCCTGTGACACTCCAAACATCCGCCTTCAAGCACTGGCACCATATCTCGGAAGGGAAAGGGGACAGTGTTCGCGTGTTGCGGTTCGGCGCCTAGGGCCAGGTGGAGTGATTAATCTAAATACCCCCAAAATTATAAAAAAAACATACTGCAAACATTTTGTCAAGATTTCCGCACCACTTAAAAACAGGAATATTTGACATAAGACTGGGCCAGGTTCCACGACAATTTCACAAGTTTAAACGTGCTCCCACCGAATGTCATTCGAACTCAGCTGACCATGAAGATGTACAACACGGTAGGACATCTGTTCACAAGGTTCTCATGCCTCCAGCAGTGAACTCAGCGTCATTGTGGAAACATAAAGAAACCCGTATGACACGCATAACAAGCTCAACGGCCACCTAATATCCGTTGATCTACAAGTGAAATTGAAGCTGTATGTGGTTACGACAATCGTCTTCAGACAAGCATCAGCAAGGTTCAGATTGGTCTAGCTAGCGCCCCAATAGCCAACCAAGACTTGCCGATCAGCAATTACAAGTGCAGATGTCACTTGTTCGATCTAAAATGCTGCCGACTGGGTCGCACGATGTGTCATAGTGGGAGTTGCAAATGCAGAGCCGACATATTTTGATGGCCGTAGAAAGAAGGTGCAAACCTACAGGTCACAGTTTGAATAACCTGCTTATAAGAACAATGACGTTGTCATTAGAGGCAAGTTCTCCTACCTACTTTGGGTGAGGGAAATGGTGCCTTCACCTGACTTTAACTAATATATTAATGGAATAAAAATCTATAAAATTGCAGCAAGAGAGGTAAGACGAAAAGCAATGTTTGGTAAAAGACCATCTTCGCAACCAGCTTGACGTACACTTCAACAAGTCGACAGAAGATGTCAAACGTATGCGGAGGCTCTAAGATCGATTGCCCTGAGTCTCTTCAAGAACAAATGCAGTTTGTTTCTATCGACAATTGGCTCTGGACAATATATCCCAAGGGAACAGACGCATAGTTTCGCTAGAGCGTCTGACAAGGCACGATGGGATACCAAACGTGCATTAGGCTCATTGCATATCCTTCTCGAGATAGATATTTAGTTCCATGTAGTAGTAGTAGTAGTAGTAGTAGGCAACATTTAATTGCGCCCGAAAAGACTAAGAGATTGGTCGGAGACCGATCTAAGAGTCCCCTCCCAATCACCCCTTAAGCGACGGCCAGAATCCCTTAGACTCCAGCGGCGTCCTCGGCCAGTCGGATGACTTGTTCCTGCACCTTAAGGTCGGTGCAGAGAAGAAGAGCTTCCCAGCTCTCTTGGTTGGGGACCTTTTTTAGTAGCAACTGGGCGTTGCGGTCGAGCCAGCCACATTCCCAAATAATGTGGCGAAGAGTCACTTTTGCACTGCATAGCTGGCAGTCTCCCTTGTAGCAAACCGGATACCATTGGCTGAGCTGGGCAGGACTGGGGTAGGTGCCAGTCTGTAGTCGCCGCCACGCTACCGCTTGTCTTTTGTCCAGCGAGGGATGCGCCCGAGGGTAGCGTATCCTTTCGCCGGCGTAATAATGGAGGATGTCTCGGAACGTAACCAGTCTGTCGCCCGCCATTAACGATTCGATGGAGGGGTCCGACGTTTCTCTGGCCCGGTGAGTGAGACCTCGGGCCGCGTCGTGAGCTTCCTCGTTGCCGGGGAGCGACGAGTGTGCTGGAGTCCAGGTCAGCTTCACCTTCGCAGTCTTTTCAGGGTCACCCAGTACGCGAAGCGTAACCTGCGAGATCCGTCCCTTGGCGTATTGGCGAATTGCCATCTGTGAATCGTTGACAACGATCTTGGCGTCTTGCAGCTTGAGTGCCAGAGCGATGGCTTCTTCCTCGGCTACCTCCGGTTCTGTCATCCGGACACTGCAGCTCGCAACGATCTTCCCTTGCTTGTCAACCACGGCCGCGGCCATGGCATCCCTGCCGTAACTCGCAGCGTCCGTGTAGTAGACGCCCTCTTCCTTCTCTAGTACTCTTCGAAGGGCTTTGGCTGTCGCCGTTCATCGCTCCACACGGTGCACGGGGTGCATGTGACGCGGCAGGTTCGGGATGGTAAGCTTCTCCCGGACCCGCCTCGGCACGTCGATTTTCTCGCCCGTTTGTCTTTCGTAGCGGAAACCCAGTTTTTTTGAGGATGTGACGCCCGGTCGCACACTTCGTTAGCCGTTCGAGTTGAGACGTCCATTGCGCCTCGACGATCTCTTCGACGATGTTGTGTAGGCCTAGCGCCGCTAGCTTTTCGTTTGACGTGGAGTCCGGGATTCCAAGTGCTCGTTTGTATGCCTTCACAATCAAGCAGTCTAGTTTGGCTTTTTCCGCCACCCCGAGCCGAAGGAAGGGAAAGACGTATGCCAGCCGGCTCACGACGAAAGCGCGGACGAGGCGTACAAGATTCCTTTCCTTCATTCCGATGTGACGGCCCGAGATGCGTGAAATAAGCCGAGTGAACTGGTAAGCTGACGCCTTGAGCGACTCGATCCTCTCATAGTTGTTGTCATCCGCCTGGACCCGCAGACCCTGGATGCGAATGCTCTTCACCGACGGGATACGCAGTCCTTGCGAGTAGAGCGCTATGTCCGACGGCAGCTGGCGGGACCGATCAGGTTTGAGGAGGAGGAGCTCCGACTTTTGCGGAGAGCAAGTTAGGCCCCTCAAAGTGACGAACTCCTCAATCGTCCGTATCGCTTCTTGTAGCGTGTCTTGGATGAAGCCGTCTCTGCCGCCGGTCATCCATAGCGTGATGTCGTCTGCGTATATACAGTGGTGCAGCCCCTCGATCTTGCTGAGCTTCGCAGGCAACTCAATCATCGCACCTTAAAGAGGTATGGCGACAGGACCGAGCCCTGAAGTGTGCCTCGCCCGCCTAGATTGATGTCGACGGACGTGACGCCACCGATGGAGATTTGTGCCGTCCGGTCGGTGAGGAAGTCTTGAACGTAGTTGAACGTGCGTCGCCCCACGCCCAGCTTCTCCAGGTTCTCAAGAACCGCGTCAAGTCTGATAGTGTCAAATGCCTTCGTAAGGTCGAGGCCCAGGATCACCCTACAGTCGAGATGAGAGCTTTTTTCGCCATCTATGATTTGGCACTTGAGCCTCAGCATCACGTCTTGGGTAGACAGGTGGGGCCGGAATCCAACCGTGGTGTGAGGGAGAAATTGGTTCCTCTCCATGAAGTCGTTGATTCTTCGTAGGACAACGTGCCCCATTTCCTTGCCCACGCAGGACGCGAGCGAAATTGGGCGCAGAGCGTCGAGCTGAGGCTTCTTGCCCGGTTTCGGGATCATGACCACTTCGGCCGTTTTCCACTGCCGTGGTAGGTGGCCTAGTCTCCAGCACTCGTTGATGTACTTCGTGAAGCCGGTTATGGCTTCGTTGCTCAGGTTCCGCAGCATCTTGTTCGTGACGCCGTCCGGTCCTGGAGCACACTTGGTCTTCAAGTCGCGCAGTGTCTCGGCAACTTGAAACTCAGAAATGTCCGCGTCTAACACCTCGTTGTGTGCACCACCGTATGTCGTGGGTGTCCTCGGCGGGTCGTCCCCAATGTATCGCTTACGGATCTCCTCTACTAGGTCGTCCTCGCCACCCTTGTGACTTCGAATGATCTCGCACATCTTGCTACTCTGAGCCGTCTTACAACCATCCGGATCCAGTAGGTGCCGCAGTATGTTCCAAGTTTTGGGTACATGGGGCTGACCGTCGAACCCATCGCAGGTATCCTGTCACTGTTGCCGCGTAACCTGGTCAGCGTACGTCTCGATCGTTCTGCTGAGTTGAGCGATCCTTCTTCAAAGGCTCCGATTGTTACGTTGCGTGCGCTGCCACTCCTGCAGGCTAGCCTTGGCCTCCCATATGTGTAAGAGACGGCTATCCGCAGCGGCCACGTCCGTTTCTTCCGGAATCACCTTGGTTGTCCGCTCGGCAGTAGCCAGCAGGCATTCCATTCACTCGCCAATGTTCGTGACGACTTCCGTCTCATATTCGCCTAGCAGCTCTCGGAACTTGTTCCATTCCGTGATCTTGCACTTTCTGCCCCGCGGCTTTCCAGGGGCTGCGCGGATCATTGTCTTTAGCGCATAGTGGTCGCTACCCAGGTCTTCCCACGTGTTTGTCCACTCTGCATCCTTTGCGTAGCGCACAAACGTGAGGTCTGGTGTAGTGTCTTGTTGTCGAGCGTCTTCTCTCCTCGTCGGATCATGCGGATCGGTGATCAGGGATAGTCCGCATTCATGAGAGTCGATTACAGTTTTCGGCCCTTGGGTCGTTTGATCTTGTATCCCCAGTCCGGATGTTGCGCGTTGAAGTCTCCAACCACGCTTAGTGTCTGGCGTCTGACGATGTTCAGGGCCGCCAGGAAGAGGGAAGCGAATCTGTGAAGTTTCGCCGGGCTGCTGTATATGTTCAGCATGAAGATGCTGCGCTGGTCTTCCTTCTTCCCCGAGATGATCTCGATTAGTACGTGTTCTACTGTTGAAACGCCTGTGTCATGAACGACGACCGGTATGTTCCTTTTGGCCAATGTGACCACTTGCGTGTTTTACTTGGTATCCCTGCCGTAGGACCTGTAACCCGACAGTTTGGCCAGTTGTGTTGCCTCCTGTAAGGCAATCAAATCCGGTCGTTCCTTTTCGTCTTTGTTACTGACGTATTGCTGTAGGTCGCCCCTTTTTTTGCCAAACCCACGGCAATTCCACTGCCAAATTATGTACTTTTTACTGTTCATCATCTTGGTTTCTAACAACTTGTGCCTTACGTAGTTGTTCCATGTGCCTAGCCAGCTGCGTCAGCCACTCGGGTGTGCACATCAGCTCGACCACCTGCTTGTTAACTTCCTGTTGCAGCGGCGCCTCGGCCTTGTCCAATGCGACCGTCTCTTGCCCCGGTCTTACGACCATCCTCCCCTTCGCGGGTGGCGAAGCCTTCTCCGGTTCCTTCTCCGTCTCGTTGCTTTTCTGCTGAAGCTGTGTCCTCAGCCATGCGTTCTCCTTCTCGGTCTTCTCTATCATCGCGCGTAGAGCCTTGTTTTCTTCCTGGAGTTGTCGCATCATGACGAGGATCTCGTCTCACTTGTCGTTCTGCGTCTTGGCCTCCTTGCTCTTCTTTTTAGAGGCCTTGTGGTCGGTCACCCCGGCCCAGCTGACTCGCTGTCGGGAGCTGGACCTCTTCCTTGACTTTGATCTCCGCCGCGATCTGAACCACTGTCGCGAGGTTGACCGCACGGATGCTCGGCTCCGTGACCGCGACCATCCTTTGGGTAACGGCGGGAAGTCCTCTTCCTTTAACCTGCTCTCCTCTTGTTTCTTCTTCTTCTCCCACTGCCGCTTTTGCAGGATGTACGGCGTCTTGAAACGCTGCTTGCATCGTGTGTCACCCGTGCGGTGAGCCTTGCCGTAGATGCCGCACGACGGCGAGCACGTGTGGCCATTAGTCGGGTTTAGAGCGTTGCAAATCTTGCACCGCTGCTCTTTCGGCCGCGGACACACGTCGGACCGATGTCCGACTTCGCCGCACATACCGCATACTTCGATCTTTTCTTGTACAGGTTGCATTTGTACTCCACGTTGCCGTACATGATCCAGAATGGCACCTTCTGGCCCTTGAAAAGCACGACCGCCGACTTGGAACGGCCCATCCGTCTGGCGTGGAGCACGTTTGGGTTCCTCGCTGTGACTAGGTTGTTTAGAACGGCTTGCTCGGAGTCCTCGTCCGGTATCCCGTGAATTACACCCTTGATGGTGTCGTATGGCGGTATTGCGTAAGCTACAACTTCGAAGGTTTGGCCCTTGAGGCTCATAGAGTGCACTCCTCCGTATTTGACGGCGTTTTCGAGTGCCGGAGTGCTTACGATGAGCGTATTTTGTTCCTCGTTGAAGTGAAAAGCGTCGTGTCCTGCGTTCTCCGATGAGAGCTGTGCCGCGCGTTCAATGCTTCGTTAGACCAAGACTCTGTCTTCTTTCCGCACGTTTAGTCCTCCCCGAAGTCGAAAAACGATCTTCGCATCGTCTTCCGGAAGCTTCGGAGGCCTTGGCGCCTTCTTTATTCGAGCTCGGCCGTCCCGCCCATTGTTCCTACCAAGAGTGCGGTTTGGCTTCGAACCGGCCGTCAGGTTCAGCGCTTTCTTTTCTGCTCGGGCCTTGAGTAAGACCGGCATTCAACATCCCCCGGCAGAGTGAAACTCCTCCGGAGTGATTTCCTCTCCTTCTACCTCGACGACTTCGTTTCCGGGGGTCAAAAGAGGTATTCCGGAGCTTTGAGTGTCCATCTTGTCGTCGGTGCAGCGGCTGCGGCCGCCCTCCATTTGTCTCTTAATGGCGGGTGATGCTGAGCGAGGCGGCGCCTCGTTTCGTAAAAAAAAAAAAAAAAAAAAAAAAACCGGTGAAAATTTGAAAAAAAAAAAGCGGCCCGCTCACCCAAGAATTTGGTGTCCGGGGGTTTCTCTCGCGTTCCGCCGCATGTTGGTGATGAAGATTTGGAACGAAACTGCAGAGGTTCGCTGAAAACTTAAAAAGTTCACGGAGCCGATGCCAGATGCGTCCGACCCACTTTAGTTCCATGAAAACAAAAATAGCGATCAGAGCACCGAAAGTCTTAGCAAGAATGCAAAACTGTTCAGATAATCAAAATGAACGCTCTTCATTAGCCGTTTTCTGAAGCAGTGGTACGACCTTCAAATGTCTGTTTTGTCCGAAGCTCCGTGAACCTTTTCTCGGACGACCTCGGCGAGTGAGAGTGAGGGCGGGCGATCAGCAGCGGGTAGGATCTTGCGGAGCTCTTCCCGGACAATAGTCCTGACGATCTCCCGAAGGTTGTCGACACCGGTGGTGTTCAGGTCAGTCGGGAAGCTCCGACAGTTGGAGCAGCAGCTTCGCTGGCGTGTCGCTGGAAGTGGCATACTTGGGACTTTTGTGTACACTCAGTATTGGTGGCCTCGGTTGAAGGCACTGCCTCGCAGTGCCTTCAAGCTAGACGTAGAAGTCCCCGAGGTACTGCCCTGTCGTCCATAAGTTGTGGTTAATTACACATCTATAATGTTGCAGCCAGTCCCCTATATCCTCGCGCTCTTAGCCGTGAAATCGTGTCGGAGTGCGGGGAGTATCAGGCAGGACGACGAGCGGTGGGGTAGTCATTATCGTGTTTTTTTTCTTTCTGCGGCATGGGACCGAACTTCAATGGTTAGATTCGGCGTCTTCTGCGAAGGGTATCCTTCCGAGGATGGATATCTCCCTTGGCCGGGGTGTCCTCGGTGGGGAACACTTCACAGGTATATAATGCGAAACACAGCACCTCCACTGAAATATCACAACTGACAATTGATGAGGCCACGGATAGACAAAATAAACCAAACGTTTATTCTGGCGAACTTGTGCCGAAACAACAAGAAAGAGAATAACAGAAGGTAACACGACGGCGTCGTCGGCGTCTAGTGTCAGCGTGAATGCAGAGTTGACCGATTACGAAATATTGCCTTCTTAAGGTGCGGCACGGCCACTTTTGAACCCTACCTAGGAGCATAGAAATGTCTAGCTCGTTCGTTCTGGATTCATACATTGTGAGCATAAACAAGCTATACGGCTCTCCAAGATTTCAAAACCTTCTATTCACATAAGGAAACGAAAAAAAAACCCGCTTGCAATGGCGGGATTTGAACCCCGAGCATCTGCAGTGGAGCCAAGCGTGCTGCCTACTTGGCTAGCTGCGCACGTGGCAATATGACCATTGCAGAAAACAATAAAATGGTACTGATTGAAAAGCACAGCTTTCGATGCCAGGAAAAAGATAATGTGGCAAGGCACCGTGTAAGAGGACATCATCATCAAGACGGGCTGCATCGGCGGCGCATGCGCATCCACAGCCTGTTCTTCGCGGGAAGGCTACAAAAGCAACGATCGCCCAGCGACAGTGCAGTCCAGCGGGGTGCTCCGCACGCTATGTAACACTGCGTTTTGCTTCTGGTCAACCATGCCAGCAAGGAGAGATACGCTGTCGCGCTGCTGCTGAGTCATCTGCAAGGCAAGGGTAGAGGACATCATCATCAAGAGGGGCGGCATCGGCGGCGCATGCGCATCCACAGCCTGGTCTTCGCGGGAAGGCTACAAAAGCAACGATCGCCCAGCGACAGTGCAGTCCAGCGGTGTGCTCCGCACGCTATGTAACACTGCGTTTTGCTTCTGGGTGAGTTCGTTTTCGTTATTTTTTTTTCTCTCACCGGAAGCGCTGGTTGTATAGCACTACCGCTGGACTGCTTCTGTCTGTATTTTCTCTGTTTTGACCACCGACATGAACGAATGTATTTCCTGCTTCAAACTGCTGTCAAAGGACATCGCAAACCTAAAATGCTTTGCATGCGAGCACCGGTATCATGTAGGGAAGTGCTCGGGGGTGAACAAGACTGTATTAAAACGCATGACATCTGAAACGTACCAATCCTGGGTGTGCTCTACATGCAAGGTTCATGAGGAGAGACAGTCGGGAGTGACAGGGATTGTAACGTCCCCTACACCTCCATCTCCGGAGGACCGTGACTCAGTGGGAGTGGTAGCCGAAATTGCTGAGATGAGCAGGAAGTTAACGAGTGTTTTGGACAAGGTCAGGAAACTAGAAACGACGTTGGAAAAGTACGAATAACTGCTAAAAAAATCTGAAAACCTGGAAAAGACGATTAATGAGCTAGCCGCCAAAACCACTAGCCTGGAAGCCACTATCGCGGACCAAGCGTGTGAGATCACGAACTTAAAGGCAGCCATTAACAAAAAGGAGCAGTACTCTAGGCGCAAGAACATTGAAATACACGGCGTGAGACAGTCGGGGGACGAAAATGTTTTGGACTTAGTCAAGAACCTCTCAGAAAGACTTGGACTTCCGACAATATCGGAGCATTCTGTAGAGGGAGCTCACAGACTAAGGGTGAGAGAAGGACGAGTAGCTCCGATATTAGTCAGGTTCACGGAGAGGAACTTTCGGGACCTTTGGATCAAAAAACGGGTTGCTCTAAGTGAGGAGGGAATTTATGTAAACGAGAACTTAACAACAACTACGAAGAGCCTTCTCTGGACGACAAAAAAGACGGCGAAAAATAAAGGTTATAGATATGTCTGGGTGAAGAATGGACATGTTTTCGCTAGACAGAGAGAGGGCGCTGCAGTGATCCGGATTGAAAACGAAACCGATTTATACTAACTGAGGTAAATGGATAGCTCCATCAATGAAATAAGTTCTTTTGATAGTTTTGCTCATTGGGACGAGTATGCGAGTCAGGTGATGGACGAGGGAAAAACAAAGAAAGTACTAAATATAATACACATTAACGTAAGGAGCATCAGAAAAAACTGGGAACAACTTAAAGTGTACCTAGAAAGAAGATTAAGTAGTCTTGATGTGTTAGTTATAACAGAAACGCACATAAAATCGGTGGAGGAATGTGATTATCAATTACCTGGTTTTCACTCTGTGTCACTATGCAGAGAAAAGGGAAAAGCAGCAGGCGTACTTTTTTACACAAAAAATGATTTGATAGCTGAGCAGTTTGCAGCATCCCTAGATCACGCTGAAATAATCGTTATTTCTGTAAGCAAAAATGACCTTTCTTTTCTTGTTATGGCTTTATACAGACCACCCAGTGCAGATTTAAATTTGTTTTACAATGAATTTGAAGGTTTACTAAGAAGGTTCAACAACAACGTCCGTGTAATCATCATTGGGGATCTGAACATTGATGTTATGAACCAAAGCAAGTCTGGGGTTGGAGATTATCTAGACATATTGTCAGGCTACGGTTTACAGAACTTAATCCGTGATTACACCAGAGAAGAGTATCAGGGTGACAAAGTAACTAGAACCTGCATAGATCACGCGGTCATTCGAATCAGTGATATGATAACAATATCCGGTGTTATTAAAAATAAAGTCGCGGATCATTACTTTATAACCATAAAAGTTTTAAGTGCCGATTCTTACATGGAAAATAGTGATGGAGATGGTTTCAGATGTTTCCTAGATTTCAAAATACTAGACAGACTTATTTGTCAATATAACTGGGACTCTTTACTGGGACAAGATCATGTTGAAATTTACGAACTGATGGTGGATAGATTCAACCGCATATACAGTGATTCTAAGAGAAATGTAAGGTTAAAACAACGAAGACAAGAAAATAAATGGATAAATTAAGACATTTTAGAACTGTGCTACGCAAAAGATAGATTCTGGAACCGATGCAAACAACACCCGAACGACATTCAATTACGAAGAGAATTCAGGGAAATGAGAAATAAAGTGACTGCGAAAGTACGGTTAGCGAAGAGGAACTACCACAATATTGAGTTCCATCGGTCAAAGGGGAACGTGAAAAAAAAACGTGGGATGTCGTAAATAACATAATAGGGAAAACAACAAAAAAAAAAAGCGTGGATGACGTCATACGCAAACGATTCGGTGGAACTGATTTTGGCACCCTGAGTAATCAATTTATTCCAAGCTTCGTGAAAGAAATACAAGATTTGCGGAGTGAAGCACAAGAAGGCGTGGAAGCCCCCGACAGTATCTCTAGTTCCCCAAACTCAGCCTGTTTGCCGTCCATGACAGAGCAAGACCTGAGTGACATATTAAAAAGGATGCCACTCACGAAGCCAGAGGGATATGATGGGATTAGAATAAGAGATATATACCATAATTTTGGTAAAATAAAAAATATCTTGCTTGCCATATTAAATGGAATTATTGAAACTGGCAGAATACCAGATATGCTGAAGGTGGCGTTAGTCCGTCCAATATACAAACAAGGAAATCAAAAGTTGGTATCCAACTACAGACCAATAGCAATTTTATCAGTTATATCCCAGATTATGGAAAAGTTTGTGTCCAAAATTATGCGATCATTTTGCGAAAAATTCTCTTTATTAAATAACTGCCAGTATGGCTTTAGACAGCACAAAAGTACAACTCTCTTGTTGGAGGATTTTACTGACTACATTCATGAGAAAATCGAAAATGATCACGTAGTCTTAGCTCTTTTTCTAGACATAAGAAAAGCGTTCGATACAATTGATCACGGGTTGTTAATAAATAAATTAACAAATATGGGCTTCAGAGGACCTTTTCTTCAGTTTTTTGAAAATTACTTTCATAACCGTACACAACGTGTACGGATAGGAGGTAGCATAAGTGAACCCTTGTCCGTTACTTCCGGCGTACCGCAGGGGTCTATCTTAGGTCCTCTGCTATTTAACATTTATATAAATGACTTAGATAAATTGTCTCTGAATTCTCAGTTATACCAATATGCGGACGACACTGCAATTGTATTGGCCCATAAAAATTACGAAGATGCAGATTCCATTCTCCAAAGTGATATAAACAAATTAGTAGACTGGTTCTCCTGGAATTCTATATTTGTGAACAAAACCAAGACCAACTTAATGTGCATGCTTAATGTGGACACATCAAAAAAGAGTGAACCTTATACGTCCTGTCTGTCTGCATTCTACCGACTGTAAATCTTGTGACTGCTCTCCGCTCGTGTATGCGACCGAAACAACTTATTTAGGAATAACTTTTGATGAATGCCTAACATGAAGTGCACACGTCGAAAATCTAGTAAAGCGCCTACGAATGGTTTTAGCGTATATGTACAAACTAAGAAATCTCTATAATATTTCACTAAGGAAAAGAGTGTACGAAGCACTGGGAGTCTCCCTCTTACGTTACGGAATCACTGTGTATGGAACCTGTTCTGCCTACCGGAAGAAAAAATTAAATAGACTAATATATAGAATTGCAGATAGCATTGCCTATGGCTCAAAATTTGAAACCCTTGATAGGGGTGCGAAATTGTCCTCTCTACAAATATTGCAGGTAGAGGAATTAAGAGAATATGTAATTTTAATGAAAAATTATTATATCAACGATTTCAAGTATAGAGTCAACAGACAAAAACATCTAAGATATTCTGAAACCTTTTCCATTCCTATGGTATACACAAATTGCGGGAAGCGTTTAAAAAATATTATATTCCATTCTACTTTAATAGACTTCCGAAAAAATTGTACGACCTGCCGTCTCTGAAAGACGCGAAACAGAAATTAAAGGAGTGGTGCTCCCGTCATGTTTAGGTGTATACATACTGTTCCTTCTTTTGGTGTCCAATTTGCCTTTGTTAATATTGTATAACCTGTTCTTGGCAAAAATGTTTGTGTCACCACTGTTTTATTTATTTTGAGCACTCTGTTGGGTTGCCACGGTCCCGCATACAAGCGCTCGCGCGCTTATGCGGGCCTTCGATCAATATTATGTACACGAATTGCTCAATAAACAATTTATTATTATTATTATTATTATAAAGAAAGAAAAATGCAAAACCTGCAAGAGATTCAAGGGAAGCGTTACGTGCGACTCCAATTCTAATCTAGAATTCCCATTCAAGAGTTAGGAACAAAGCACCAAGGACTGATCAGGACAGACATCCCTATACCCCAATGAAGCAGAAGCGGTATCTCTAGGTGTTTTGATAGGAGCCGATAATTAATGTGTTGTGGTTAACGGGACCGTAGAAAAATTGGGTGATACTTTGATGGCGTCAGATTCCTTGGTAGAATTTATGTTTAGCAAACGGGTTCCCATAGCTGCGACGGGATCTCCATTTTCACAAGCTATAATTTGCAGGTGTCTATAGACGGTTCAAAAAATGTCCGCCATCCTCAAGTAGTTTCGGCAGACAGAATATTAAGGGTCGTCGGAGAACGCAGACAAGGTGTTGAGTCGGAAGTGCCTGGGAAGCGTTTAACAAAAATAAAAATATATTAAAAGCGCGGGAAACAAAAAACAATATATACACAGCCCCAAAATGATATACTTCAAATGGCTTCGTTTGATATTCGGAAATGAGCTTCAAATATTTCGGCGATTATCGAGAAATTTGGAAGAACTGACGATGAACCAAAGATGTCTAAAATCCCTACAAACTGTTCATTACGTTAGGACCGCCATGGATTCTTTGGAGTGATTCCTTCTTTTTCAGAGCGCAGCTCTTAGTCGTCCGTTTCCGGGTTGAACAGTGTCGCCGTCGCCGCCGCCTTCAGCGTAACCATGCTCTGCATTATGGAATGCTTCCCATAATGACGCCACACGTGACGTCACGAGGGCAAACATTTTTCGCTAAATTTGGCGGGAAACGTTTCCGCTAAATTTTGCGGAAAAATTTCTCCGATAAATATAGGGATAATATTTTACCCTAGTGACGCCCCACGTGACGTCACGTCTGACGTCAGACGTGACGTTACGTGTGACGTCACGAGAGTGAAACTTTCCTGCTAAATATGGCGGGAAATTTATCCACTAAATTTAACGGGAAAATTTTTGCGCTAAATTTAACGAAAAAATTTCTCCGCTAAATTTGGCGGAAAAATTTTTCGCTAAATTTAGTGGAAACATTTTTTGCGAAATTGCGCGGGAAAAGTTTATCATCGTGACGCGACATGTGACAATCCCCTCCATGCCCTCCCCTCCTCCTCCTCAAGAGCTGCGCTCTAATTCAGTATTACAAAGAATTGTAAACGTCTTTAATTTTAGAGCGCAGCTCTTAGGCGCCCGTTTGCGGCTTGAGCGGCGTCGCCGTCGCCGTCGCCGTCGGCGCAATCGTGTGTTGCATTATGGGACGTTTAACATAATGACGTCCCACGTGACGTAACGTGTGACGTCACAAGGGTCACGAGTGACGTCGTCACTCGTGACGTCATCGCTCTTTTTATTGCGGGTAAATTTTCCCGCTAAATTTAACGGAAAATTTTCCCTCTTAATCTAGCGGAAAGAACTTCCCGCTAAATTTAGCGGAAATTTTTTCCCGCTGGATTTAGCAAAAAGATTTTACCGCAAAATTTAGTGGAAAACTTTCCCCGCTAAATTTAGCGGAAAAATTTTGCCGCAACATTTAGCCCGCTAAATTCAGTAGAAAATTTAGCCGCGAAATATAGCGGAAAAAGAATATTTTTATATTAAATTGGAGGGGAGCAGAAGAGCGTACGTTAGAGAAGGAGGGGCATAGCCTCCTCCCTGTACCTTCCCCTCCTCCTCCTCCTCAAGAGCTGCGCTCAAATTCGTCGTTACAGGGGATTGTAAACATCTTTCATGCCTTTTTATTGAATATATGGACATTTGCAAGGAAAAGCAAAGATTGCGCGATCTGAATTGCAAAGCACCAAAATTTTGAAAAACTCAATGGCAGTTCTTGCGCCATTTGTCATTCGATCGTGCCGAGCAATTTTTGCAGAAGATTCAGATGGACGTTTATTATTGAGATTCCTACCTGGTGGTGATGGCTTCGTGGGGGACCGGTACAGTCTCTCAAGGTTGCCATTTTCAAAGGTTTGAAAATGGAAAATCTTTCACACAATGAAAGTTGTGCCATTTTCAAACGTATGACAAATATCTTTACACAGATGGAGGCTGCGATAGACTCCAAGGACTGATTAATGTATGTAACGAGACAGGTGAACCACATTGTATACCAATAGGCCAAGGTAGATCACCAATGTTTATGCGGGTCCATATGAGACAGACGCAGAGAGAGGAATTAAAAAAAGAGACGGACAAAATATTACCTCTAGGGCTGGCCATTGCGGACCAATCTACGAACTCGCCGTCGTTTAGGGTAAATGTTTGTGATGTGCTTATTGCTGACAAGGCCGGACCATGACTCGCGTGGAGAATGAAAAGAGTTAACGATGCTTGTCTTGTACCTGATGACTTGCTACTTGTGGATAAACACACGGATAATAATCAAGAACTGAATTCAAATGTTGCTACTGATAGAGGTCCAAAATGAAAACATCTTTGTGCCGGCCATGATTGTGCTAAAGCAAATCAAAACAAAAATGTCATGACAGTAACGAAGACAATAAAGGGGAACGCTGACAAGCAATTTTTTATCAAAACCCCGTGATGACCTTTGTTTCTACTCCCTCGCACTTTGAGGAGGAATAAACTTTATTGTTGGAGGCAAGCGCGGTTCGCAAAGAAACCGCTCATGACGGGTGGCTAGGCGCGCTTGATGGCCGAGAGCCCGTGTGCTTCGGCGACCTCGGCAGCTCGACGAACCACCTTTAATTGGGTGGCCGGGTCCGAGCTGCGCAGCGCAGCCTCCCACCGCTCCTCCGAGGAGAAAGGGGAAGGGGGGAAGAATGGGCACTCCCATAAAATGTGGGAGAGGGTGGCTCGTTGTTCACAGAAGCTGCAGTTAGGAGTATAAAGGGGTGGATAGATGTGAGAGAGGATTAGGGGACACGGGAAGGAGTGTGTTTGTAGCTGTCGCCACATGATACTCTCTTCGCGGGAGAGGACAGGTGCCGCTGGAGGGTAAATACGGCGGGTTAAACGGAAGTGGGACGTGATGTCGTGAAAAGTCACTAAACTGTCGCGGGCCGAACGGATCTCGGCGGTCCGGAGCTGTGCCCCCTCCGCCCGGGTGGTGAATCCTCGGGCAGTGGAGTGGGCCAGCTCGTTCCCGCAGAGACCCGAATGCGCCGGCGTCCAGACCAGACTAACGGCAGATTCCAGCGGTTGTGCTTTTAAGGTCCTCAGGATGGCCTGAGCGGGGGTGGACACGTATCCTTTGGCGTAGTTTAGGATAGCGGCTTTGGAATCGGATATGATTGTGCGGGGGTGGGGCGTGGTGGCGAGGGCTAGTGCTATAGCTGCCTCTTCTGCCTGTTCTGGAGAGGTGGTAAAGATTGTGGCTCCAGCGGTTATCTGACCCTCAGAGGTCACGGCGGCAATAGCGAAAGCGGGTCTGTGCCTGTATTCGGCTGCGTCCACGTAAAGGACATCCGGTTTATCGGTATAGATTTTGTGATGGGCAGTGGCTCTGCTGCGGCGGCGACCTTCGTGAAAGATGGGATGCATGTTTCTCGGGAGTGGGGCTACCGCGAGGCGCGAGTGGATCTCGGTCGGTAGGGGTCGCTTAGGAGTCCATTCCGTGGGGGGGTTTAGGTTGAGACGTGACAGGATTAGGCGCCCAGGTGGGGATCGCACTTTGAAAAATACTATTTTACAAACAATGTTTCGCATTACACCTCGCGACCGCAGTCACACTTTATTTTTTGTAAACGTTGGGCTACGGCTCTCGTAAAGCGACTGAGAGACTATAATGGTGTCAGCGCAGTAATGACTAGCATTGGCGTCAAATAAGAGGAAATAGTAAATTATCCGATCGATCGTAAAGAAAAGCATGCCAGTCGGTTAAAGAGTGTTACTTTTACGCCTGAAACGTCCCGCCAAATATGCACTGCAGTAGAGAGTGTTTCTATTGAAGTTGATGTTGGAACCTTCCTATCCGCTAAGTTATCGAAGAGTGTGGAATTGAAGTCATGGTAGTCTCCCAAAATGTTCCGGAGAATACCGGGAGATTGGCAATTAAGGTTCAGTGGGAAAGGACAGTGGAAAGACCGGGAGAGCGAGGCGAACCATATAACCGTAAGCCAACTTGTTTCCTTTTCAATAGCAGTAAAGTAACCTTGCTAAAGGTAATGTAATTAATTCTTTGGTTTGTCACACATTCGTTTTGTCGCTTTTGAGAATAGAACATTCTGTCTGCTAGTAAGAAATATCAGTGAAATGTTCATTGAGCCATTAATACCAACCATAAACAAGTTAACTGAATTAATTACTAAAATGATTACACTCGCATCTCACGCGGCGAGTTTAACCCCGCTTTCTGAACGACGTCGGCGTGTTGAAATTCTAGGATTCTTCTATCTCGGAATTTCGGGTTATACCTATGCCCCTTAGACACACTGGAGAAGTGGAGCAAGGCGACATTCGTCAAAATGAAAGAACACATGGCGAACTCATTTTAACAAATCACACATTATTAACACTCAAACATAAATTGCTATGCTCAAAACGTTCATGCAGTACTTACAAAAAATGCGACAGAAAACGTCCCGTCAGCGACTTCTTTGTCGCTAGAGTATAGCCCGTCGTTTTCAGTCACAATATCGCCGGCTTGCGGTGCTCTCTTTTGAATTACTAACAAAGCTTTGGCTCAGAATTGACGCATCAAATAGTGTTGCATCACAACCCGAGCTGTATCGGCAAACGGACTTTGTTTTTCTTCGACACATAGTGACTCCTTCATTTCGGCCAAAAATAAAAAAAAACGTCTTCTATTACGGTGATTCATTGCCTTCTTGACGTTACACGAATCAGTACCTAAACGCTGTATTGCAACAATAGCGTAACTAAAGTGCAGATGTTTTCAAGCATGTACGCGTATTCATTTTCGCGTAGAAAAATTGTAATATAGCACCTCATTACAACATGAGATAGTTTATTCCTTTAACTTTGAATTTTAACAAGTCAAATAAACCAGAATTGCACAGCTTCACTTATTACTAAACCTCTTTATGTTAAATACGCTTTTCGCTAAAAAAGTGCTCAGAAATGTTTTATTACGTGGTATGATTTCGGAAATTCTAACACGTTGTTTGATCTGGGATGCTAAGGGGGATCCGAAGCCGTAGAATACTGGAGATATCTTCTTTTAGTTACTTAACGAAAAAAAAAATTGGGCAGCAACCTTCGAAGTTTTCGATAAATGGAATGCAGCATTTGCAGAGGCATCGTTTAAATGTGTTTAAAAAACATTAAACAGTCGTTTCAAGTGGTCAAGAATCTATATAATTGTTTTTCAATTCACCCGCTAAATTAATCGAAGAAACTGACCTGTGATAGGTCGCGTCACTTAAGGCCACGCGACGTACATTTTTCATCTATATTTAGCTGGAAGAGTGATGGTATATTCGTCACGTGTCATCAATGTCGCCACAAAATCTAGCGGGCGTACAATACTTTATGCGAGGCAAACCAGGGAAACTTGTGAGATAATTTTACCTTATACAACGCCCGAGTCGATGAAGCCGCGCTTCAGGCGTTCGAAGAAAGCAGAACACCACGGAATGTGCCACAAAAACGTTTAGTGACACATTCCGAAGGCCCCAATTCCGGTCTTCTCTGATAGCGGCTACAGATTGTCGGCACCTTCAATTAGTGCTTCGAGAATGAAGACCCTCAATGAAGACTTGTTCCGCCTCCGCTTGCTCGTTCCTTAAGTAGCCTCCAAGCCCTTTTTTTTTGCCACCACATCCAGCTCCTGCCGACGATGGTATTACTAGCCTTCTACCGAGGATGTTATGTCTATAGGGTGTCCCAAGTCACCAGGCTCGATCTAAAATGTTCCTTAAAAATCGACGCCTGCACGTAGTAATCTAAACTTTTCGTCAAAGGTGTATTTAAGAGGTCTGTTTTTTTTTCTTGTAACATAACAAGGTGTAGGTCGCTTTGTGAAAAGATAGGGCCAATAAACTTGCAAGGATCAACGGCGAGCGGCGACACAGACGACCAATTCGAGTTGCGTGGTGCGTTTGGTGCGCGTATTGATGGATGGCGTCTGGAGCAGCGTCCGATGGTGTAGCCGACCAGCGAAAGAAGGCAGACGACAAGCAGACGACACGCAGACGAAATCCGTTGGCAGCAAAAGCGCTGTCGTTATGCAAACGCGTTTTTAGAGCGAAGCTGTCTATGGCTAGGTTCTGGCAGATCGTCTCCGGGGTCAGACCGAGCGTACACCAAAAATGTTGTACTGTTAATGCTGCAGACGCCCGCGTCGCACGCTGGCGCCTTCTCCGTATCAAAAATTCGAATTAAATAACCAAAATAAAGCGTTGACAAACGCGCGTGCAAGATGCCATTTGTTTTAGGCTTTTGCTTTAGAACAGTTAATGCTGCAGACGCCGTTACCGCACACGTGCGTCTTCCCAACGCGCGGCGCGTCTCTGTCTCCCTGACATTGCGCAATGCCACTCTCTCTTCGGCGGCCACCTGCCGAAGATCGCGCTACTATCCTTATCAGTTGGACTTCAGACTTCACATGGGTCGCACCCGTGTTTTACGTTCCGAAGAGGAGCAGCCGGAGTACGTTTCCGCTGCTCCCAGCCCGACATTGCAAATCTCACCAGAGCGCCAGCTTCGTTGGACTTCCCTCTTCACGGGATGGAAGGGCTCTCAATGTTTTGCCTCGAATTTTTGCTTC
The DNA here is from genome assembly GCA_013358835.2 of Ixodes persulcatus. Classification (NCBI taxonomy): domain Eukaryota; kingdom Metazoa; phylum Arthropoda; class Arachnida; order Ixodida; family Ixodidae; genus Ixodes; species Ixodes persulcatus. The sequence goes on from JABSTQ010009247.1 coordinate 465,994, forward strand.
TTTTGTCCGTGTTTATTTTTTAACCAAAGGTACATTACAAACAGGTTATGCTCATTTCAATAAACCATGGGGGTCGCGAGCAGTCTCATTGAAAAGGTAGCGCTATCTATCAATACGAGCGCCAAACCCGCGCCGCTGGTCGACTTGGTCGTCTGCGTCTCCGTCCGCCGTTGACCCTGGCAAGTTTTTCGGCACTATTTTATGCACTAAGAGAGCTACGCTTTGTAATTTTACAAGAAAAAACCGACCTGTGAAGAACACCTTTGACGAAATGTTTAGATTGCTACGTGCAGGCCTTCATTTTTACGGTCTACTTTAGATTGAGCCTGGTGACTTGGGACACCCTATATATCGAGCTTAAGGATATGACTATACCGGGCCACCGATGTGTCTCGGAGCGAATGGCACAAATACGGCAGAAAACGAGGACGTTGTATCTCGGATTTGTGGGCTTTACAGACCACAAAACGTCCTAGATCGGCCGGGAGCCTCGGCCTTTGGCACCGGAGACGTTGGAGGAGTCAAAACGTGTTAGCAACGGCGGGGAATTGGGGAGTCGGCGACGGACACGTGAAGAGAGTGAAGGGTTCTCCAAGAGCTGAATTGGTGTATAAGTCTCGTGAATTCAATTCACGTGACATCAATTTGCACACTAAATTTAGTTGACATTTTGAATTTCTTCGCAAACTGGTGTGTGTGCGACGTGACGTAAATTTCTCCGCAAAATGTAGCGAGGAGATTGAATTTGTGTATAGGTTATTTGGTGTCAGCTCACATGACGTCAATATCTCTGCTAAAATTAGCCAGAAAAGCAGGGACGGAGCGACACAAAGTTTACATTTTAGAGGTTACAATAGACTGCCTTTCATTGTAAAAAAATATGGCATGTGATTGCAGCGTGAAACCATCTACGTCAGCGGAGACTTGATCTACGGATTTGGACGGACATTGGGCGCTTTGGCTGCCACGATGTTCGGGTCTACCCTAGTGCATCCGGGAGCGGCCTTCGGACCAAGAGTGGCCCTGGATGCCATAGCAAAGTACAGGTAACACGCGCCTTCATTAGGTATTCGATTACCTCCCTGTAAATCCTCGCTTATATTTCAAACAGAAGGCCTTATTGCGTCATTGAGGCCTTAGCCAAGCCCATCACCAATGCTCTGAAGACTTGGCGTGAATGTTAGCACTAAGAACCTAGTACTGAGAGTCTGGTCTCCCGACTACCAAATAATATTGAGGCTTAAGATTTTATAGACTCGCCTTAAAATCAGGTCTCCCTCCTACAAGTGCAGATTTTGTTACTGAGCCGTGTCTAAAAATTCTATTGCGTTTACGAGCTATTTCTCATTTAGTGACCCCTTCGAAGCAACCGTACTTGGCTATAAAACTGTACGTTTGCAGTGTTCGCTCTTCCACTTCGATGAGATGCATCTTATTTTCAAAGCTGGCTTTGTAACGTGGTGCAAACATTATTTCGTAATGATTCAGTTTTATGCGTTATAAAACATAATATATGACGTCTATTCGGTACAGCAAACCAAGGAAGAATGAAAATCGCATGTCATGAACATTCTTATGCAGCTAAAGCTTGGCATGCAGTGGAGATATGACGATAATGAATCAACAGCAGAAATATTCATGTAAACCAGAGGAGGATTATGGAGACAGGATAACGTTTAGATACCAAAAAGAAAAGAAATATCAATCGTGAAATTTATAACAAAATCAGAAAAAAAACATTTCGGTGAAACTGTTTTGCCGCACCCTTTGCTGGAGCAGGTCGTGTGTCATGTCCGTCTAGTTAACGCTGTTCACACTGTACGGTGGTATGTCCAATTCACATATTGCCACGAATGACAAATGATGCGGCAAAGAATAACTGAATAAAATAAACGTTTAATGGGGCGAGCTTGTGCTGAAAATAAAATGGAAGTAAGGTAGCGTCGCAGGCGTCGATGTCGGCGAAACACCTGGATCGAGCGCTGGGGCGGAACTGACTGCGGCTTGCCACGCGAAGCACACGTGGGCTTCTGGAACAATCGGCGTAGAAGGTTCGGCGTGTAGATCATTCGGACCGCGAACAAGCAACAGGGTTCTCTAAAGCCTGGTTCAGACAGTTGCGTTTGACTGCGTTTGACTGCGTTGCGGCAGCGAGAAACCAGGACATCCCTGCTGCTTATATCGCATGCCAAGATGATTCCTTGAATTGGATTCCACGCTTCATACGAAGCACAGATGTGCCGGTGACTCACTTTCGGTTCTCGCCGCAACGCAGTCAAACACACTCAAACGCAAGTGTCTGAACCGGCCTTAAGTCACCAGAAATCTAAATTGAAGGAATAAATAAAAGACACGTCGCTCTTAGGGATCGAACCCAGGGCTTAAGCCTGGTTCAGACAGTTGCGTTTGACTGCGTTGCGGCTGCGAGAAACCAGGACATCCCTGCTGCTTATATCTCGTGCCAAGATGATAATTCTTTGAATTGGATTCCACGCTTCATACGAAGCACAGATGTGCCGGTGACTCGCTTTCGGTTCTCGACGCGACGCAGTCAAACGCACTCAAACGCAAGTGTCTGAACCGGCTTTACGCATGAGAGTCAAGCGCGTTAACCACTCGGCCACCCACGCGCTCGCTGGCCCATGTGTGTGGCAATATATCGTCGTGCGTGCGACACCGCACAATCTCTAGCTCTAAGGTGCTACATTGGCTCTCCCGTAGATGACTTTTTAGGGTGATGTCAAGCCCAAGAGGAAGAGCAATTGTGCTGACGCTTAACTGCTGCAAGGTTGCACAGTCAATGATTTGGCTGAAAGTAGGCAGCGAAAAAATGTTAGGGTAAGTAGTTGTGGCGCCATAAGGTGGACAAGCTACAAGAGGTCAATGAATGTAATATCATGCAGATTTTTGTCACACAGGCATTGTGACGCCTCTCAGGTCCCACGAAAGTACGTTGACACTATTGATGGAGTGTAGACAGAAACAAAAAAGGTTACTTTTTTAGTTAATACTGTGATGTATCTACCGGCACACGGCCAGCGGGCAAGTTTGCGAGCGCTGCGCACGAGCGCGTGGTTTTGTCTCGAGAGCTGGCTGCGCTCTCGTGAAAGATATAAAAAGAACCACGACCGTTTTCGGATGCTTCGAATGACGGTCTCGTCATTAGCCCAGCTAAGGTCGAATACCTAGCTAAGGTTATTTTACACTGGCGACGAGGTAGTGAATGAACGAACACACATCTTCGGACGTCTTTACGATGCCAGCTACCCAGGGTAAGCTGGAAGAATTCGACGGCGCCGGTTGGTCATCGTGAGCAGAATGACTGAACTACTACTTTGAAGGGAATGGGTAACTGTCGTTACGAAGAAGAGGGCACTTCTCCTCACCTTGTGCGGCGCCAAGACCTATGAAACGGTGCGAGCATCGGTGGCACCTAAGAAGCCTGGCGAAGTGGCTTACGACGACATAATGAACATGCTGCACACCCATTTCGACCCGCAGCCGTCCGAGCTCTTCAGCAGAAGAAAGTTTCAGCGGAGAGACCAGGAGACAGGCGAGTCCATCAGCGATTATGTTGCGGCACTAAGGAAGCTCGCCGTCGATTGCAACTTTGGAGTTCAGACAACCGCAACAGCCAGCACCAGCACCAGCGCCAGCACCAGCACCAGCACCAGTGCGAGCGGCGATGAGCCTGTGACCGCATCGTCCACAACAATACTACCACTGGAGGTGATGCTCCGGGATAGGTTCGTATGTGGGATTGCGGACGAACACCTTCAGCAAAGACTATTTGCAGAGCCGGACCTAACATTCCAGAAGGCGTTTGATTTCGCATTGAGAGCAGAGAGTGCTGAAAGACCGCAAAAAGACGTCAAAGCTCAAAAGACCACCATTAACGCCGTAACCAAGGGTCAAAAATCAACTGTACGTGAAAATCGGAACCTAGGCAAGCAAAAGAAAGAGGACTTCGTATCAAGTGAAAAACGATGCCATCGCTGTCACGAACAACACGTCGCAGCTACATGCAGATTCCGCACGGCACGCTGCAATTTTTGCCGAAGGACCGGACACATTGAAAGGGCGTGTTACCAGAAGACTGAAACGAATCAACGGCGGCGATCAACACACGCGGTTAGTCATGATGAGTCGGCACCTTCGAGTGATGACGAGGATACCCAAGACTTATACGAGCTGAACAGCGTAAATTATACCACGTCGGTGAAGAAGTATATGGTCTCACTCAAAGTCGAAGGACGACCCATGGAGTTCGAAGTGGACACCGGAGCTGCGTGTTCCATCATCAGTGAAGACACATACAGAAAAACCTGGCCAAAGAATGCCTTTTCACTGAACAACGAACATATCACGCTTTGACCATGGGCAGGAAAACAACTACAAGTTCTCGGGTCAGCAGAAGTGCGAGTCTGACACAAGTCAAAAGACTATCTGCACCCGCTAATCGTGTCCTCAGGTTCGGGCTGCAATCTGCTTGGGAGAAACTGGTTCCCGGCACTCAATATCAGAGTAAGCGGGATATACCAGCTTGACCAGGGCAAGACCCTTCATGACGTGTTGCTGACACACGAGGAAGTTTTTGATCCAGAGATAAACGGGCACAAGGGCCACGCGGTACATCTGGAGCTGAAGGAAGATGCGACACCGCGCTTTTTAAAGGCTCGACCGGTTCCCTTCGCAATGCGAACCGCAGTGGAGGCAGAACTGCGGATGCTCCAAAACCAAGGCATAATCGAGCCGACGCAGCTCTCCGACTGGGCGACACCGGTGGTGATCGTACGAAAGAAGGACGGCACTATACGGATGTGCGGAGACTATAGGAGCACGGTGAACGCCGCTGCAAAACCAACGGTGTATCCAATGCCAACTGTTTTGGACCTTCTGGCAAGTGTGCAGGGAGGCACCATATTTTCGACGCTGGATCTCACTCAGGCATATCAACAGCTCCACGTGACAGCAGAGACAGCAGATGTGCTCACCATTAACACCATCAAGGGACTAAACAGGGTTAAACGAATGCCTTTTGGAATTTCGGCTGCACCAGCGATTTTCCAACGCTACATGAAGACAATCCTAGCAGAAATACCCGGCGTGGGAGTCTACCTGGATGATGTTATTATCAGCGGAACCACAAAAACAGAGCACCTTGAGCGCCTCGAGGCAGTTTTGAGCAGGTTGGTGAACGCCGGGCTTCGCTTAAAAAGGTCAAAGTGCCATTTCGGTGTCGAAGAAGTGAAGTTTCTGGGACATAAGATAAATGCAACGGGAGTACACACAACAGAAGAAAAACTGAGAGCAATCAAAGAGATGCCGGAACCGACCAGCCGGGCCATGCTTCAGTCTTTTCTAGGACTCCTGGCATTTTGTGACCGCTTCATTCAGAACCGAGCCTCAATAGCCAAGGTGCTGTACATGCTACTTGAGAAAGACGCTCCATGGCAGTGGGGTGCACGACATCAGCAGGCGTTTCTGCCACTGAAATTAGCAATCGCGGAACGTACAGTTCTAGATCATTATGACGACATTAAGCCGCTGGTATTGTCGTGTGACGCATCACCATACGGCATCGGTGCGGTACTGGCGCACCTAGACAAAGACGGAAACGAGTCTCCCGTAGCTTTCATTTCTAGAACATTGGGGAAGGCCGAGGAAAACTACTCCCAGTTGGACAAGGAGGGTTTAGCAATAGTGTACGCTACAAGCAGGTTCCACCGCTACATTTCCGGTCGAAATGTTACCATCACAACGGATCATCAACCATTACTGGGAATTCTAGGTCCACAAAGTCCGGTTCCGCCCATTCTTTCGCCACGCATGAAAAGGTGGTGCGTTAAGCTCATGGCCTATAACTACGATCTTGTCTACCGACCAGGAAAACGGAATCAGAATGCAGACGCTTTGAGCAGACTACCTTTACCGGCAAGCGACGACGAGCCACAGCCTCCCGGAGATGTGCTCATGCTGGAAGCGTTGACCAGGCCACCGATTACTGTCGAGAAACTAGCAGACAAGACAAAAGAAGACACTACTCTTTCCCGTGTGTTCGACGCAGTTCAGAGTGGAAATTTCAGGAGCCTTAAGGAAGACATCTTTCAACCATTCAGGAACAAGGACACTGAACTGGCGACACAGCGAGGATGTTTGATATGGAGATCACGTGTTGTGATACCAGCGTCTCTGCGGCCTGAGTCCTTGACTCTTGTACACTCAGGACATCGTAGAATCGTGGCCATGAAAGCCTGTGCCAGAAGTTACATGTGGTGGCCATGAATTGACAAAGATATTGAATTATGTGTGGCGGAATGTGCCCAATGTCAAACAAACCAGAAAACCAAGATAAAAGTACCGATGACAAATTGGGAACGACCATCAACAGCCTGGGATACGCTTCACAAGGACTTTGCGGGTCCAGTGGAAGGGAAAGTATTTCTGGTCGTTGTTGACGCATACACCAAGTGGCTGGAGGTGCGAGTAGTTAGCAGCATGGCATCAAGCGCTGTCATCAAGGAGCTGCGGGGATTATTCGCCACATTTGGAGTGCCAAGGAAGGTTTGTTCAGACAACGGGGCTGCGTTCATCTCATAAGAAATTGCGACGTTTTACCGCATGAACAACATCATCGCAATCACGAGCGCACCTTACCACCCGGCAACCAACGGGCAGGCTGAGCGGATGGTACAGGAGCTCAAACAAGCTTTATCTAAAAAAGGAAGGGAAGACCTGTCGTGCGTGTTGTCACGTTTCCTATTCAAGCAACACACGACAGTGCACGCAACAACGGGCAAGACCCCTGCGTGGATGATGTACGGCCGAGAATTGCCTTCTGCACTGGATCAACTCAAGTCATCCCTCTTCAAGCAGTTGCCTGAAGAAAACAGCGATATCCACAAATTTACTCGTGAACAACCCGTGTGGATTCGACCGTTCCCAAACGAGCGAAAGTGGATGCCGGGGTCCATCGCACGCCGCGCGGGACCACGATCCTGGATGGTTGACACAGAGCGCGGTCAAGTCAGACGACATCTAAATCATATTCGACATCGCGCTCCGAATTCGAGCTGCTGGGAGACACAGCCGCCACCACCAGTTTGCGACATGTGCTTACACGATTGCCATGGCACACATTCGGGCACGAATGGTCCAGAACAAACAACTAAACAGCACAGCACAGACGACGACGTTCGCCTATTACCAACAGTGCGATCTGCCTTGTCAACCGCGACGCGGGTGAGCTCCCGGGCGCGTCGACCACCGGACAGATACGGGGCCCACGTCTAAGGAGGAAGGGGTGTGATGTATCTACCGACACACGGCCTGCGGGCAAGTCTGCGAGCGCTGCGCACGAGCGCATGGTTTTGTCTCGAGAGCTGGCTGCGCTCTCGTGAGAGATATAAAAAGAACCACGACCGTTTTCGGATGCTTCGAATGACTGTCTCGTCATTAGCCCAGCTAAGGTCGTATACCTAGCTAAGGTTATTTTACAAATACAACGCCACATACAGGTAGTGGCAATCATTTTGCCTTGCCAGAGTAGTAAGAATAGGCCGTAGGCTAGTCGCATCTTAATGATGTTATTAAAAGGGTTCGGCAAGGAGGTAGAAGAGGCATTATGAACTGGTCTATGTATGGTCAATGCATTGCTTACCTCCGCGGAAGAGCATACCCCACAATCGTATAAGATTGGTGCACAGGCCTAACAGTAAATGTGCTCCTCTTGTATGGGTCGCGGTGAATTGTAAGTGCGGCTCTCAACGTCCGATCGAACGTTGTACCCAGGCCGTTAGAAGCGGAGCGGTGGCGAGGATGACAAAGTACCCAATGAGAGTCAGGAGTGTTTTCATTAGTCTGCATTCAAACATTATCCTTGGTGCGTGGATATACATAAATAAATAAAAAAATAAATAATATATATATATATAATATATATATATATATATATATATATATATATATATATATATATATATATATATATATATATGCACTGCTGGCATTTAAGCGAACACCCAGGCATGGTGACATAAAAAATACAGAAGGAAGATGCAAAAATGAATAAACACACAACGCAACAAACATAATTACTAAACAAAGTGCTTCGGGGGGGGGGGGGGGGGGGTTACTAAAAGAGAAGAAAAGCAGAGGTGCTTTACCAGGTGCGACATTCTGCCGAAGTCCCCGGTCCCCCCGCTCGTCTACAGGATGTAATAGTAGCTTCTGAGGTTTACTCCTGTGTTCACCCGTCTTGAACTTCCGATTCCTCTCACCATCGCTAGGTTGGGTTACAGACTCAGAGACGCCTACACGGAAAGGGACAAGCACATGCCGAGACACGTGCCCCAACCTGACGATGGTGAGAGAAATTCGAAATTCAAAATAGGTGAACACAGGGGAAAACCTCGGAAGCTGCCATTACATTCTCTGTACGAGCTGGGGGACCGGGGACTTCGGCAGAAAGAAGATCGGTAAAGCAAAGTTTGTACAGTGGGACAAGTGGGGCAAGCAAAACGTTGCGACCATTCACAAAATTGAGGAATGAACAGGGGCGCTAGTTCGAAGCCTCGAGCGGTATTTTGCGGTGGTGGACACAATTGTGGAAAACTCGAAAGTGGACTCACATCTGCTGCACGTGTGGGAGGCGCGAAGGTCTACAACAAAATACAAAAAGGCAAACAAAAAAAACAGCAAAAGAAGATTGCGGAACTGAATACGAAGACGGAGGAGTATGCATTGAGACGTTCAAGGTAAAACTAATACTGTCTGTGTGATGAGTTTCGAGGCAGCCTAGTGTCGCACCAAGCTGGAAAGTTCTTCGGGCACTGGTTGTTCCGGATGGGACAAGAACGGTGAAACAAAACAAGATAACTTCTTTCATGCATAAGGAAGGGGTTGAAGACTACGGCATTACGGAGCGCATGGCCTAGGCATTCCTGTTCCGTGACCCTCCCGTTCACCAACCAGATTATCAGGGAGAACCGAACGAGATGGTCGATAGGCCAATAACGCTGGGGGCACTCGAGGCGGCACTAACGGCTACGACGAAAAAATTGGCGCCGGGGACGGACAAGGTCACAGCGAGGCAGCTCTAAATCTGGATAAAGGATAAAGGATCGTCGCGGGAGCTGATGCGCCACTTCAATGAAGAATATTGGAGGACATGTATCATCCCGGAGAGCTAGAAGAATGTGGAGGTACAATTTATTCCTAAAACTAAAACGTCTTAAATCTGGGGAACCCCTGACAAATGTCTTTGACATTATACTTGGGAAAGTCGTTTGAAAGGGTAATCAATGCGTAACTAACCACGTATATTGAGGACATTTCGTTACGTGCTCATACACAGTTCGAATTCCGCCCACATATGTCGATGCAAGGTGTGTTGTTGAGGCTGTATAGAAACTTTCTCAACAGCCCGGCGCGAACGCAAGTAAGGTGCCTTTTAGCGCGTGATCTCAAAAAATAGAGACGTTTACAACTCTTTGTAATGCCGAATTAGAGCGCAGCTCTTGAGGAGGAGGAGTGGATATGGAGGAGACGGCATGCCCCTCCTCCTCTTCCATACCCTCTACTCCTCCCTCCCCATCTACTCCTCCGGTGCTCCTCGCCTCCTTCCCGTCTTCCTCCTCCCCCTCTCCTCCCTCCTCCTCTTCCTTCTTCTCTTCCTCTTCCTCCTCCTCCTCCCCTTCCTCCCGCTCCTCATTCCTCCTTCCCCTCCTCCCTCCTACCCCTCCTCCCTCCTCCTCGCTCCCGCGCGGTGCATTATGGTAAACGTCCCATAACGCAAAGCGCGCGTCACCGCGGTGCATTATGAGACGTTTCCCATAATGCACCGCGCGGTCACGTCGACGGCGACGCCGACGCCGCTCAAGTCGCAAATGGGCGCCTAAGAGCTGCGCTCTAAAAGCCATTCAATAATGTAACACATGGAAGTATACTGGAAGGACTCAGTCGGATTAACTGAGGAGAAAGAACGTAGATCTACATACGAAGTTTTCCTTCGAAACGTAAACTGGTTCTCTCGCTGGGGAACTATAGATCGGATCCCCTAGCACTGGGGCCCCGGGGCACGCCGCAAGGGACAGTGCTTTCACACGTACCTCTGAATTTGGCAATGAGAAATCTGCTGGAGAATCTGAAGAGGACCCCGAGCGACTCTGACCTGTGCGTAATATCCTCCGCATATATCGGGTCTCGCACCTAATATACGCCGGGGATATTACGATCTGGTGCAAGTCTGGGAGCGACGGTCAAGGGAACGATACGCTTCAGCCAGCGGGCGACGTTCCGGCAGCATACGCGTGGAGCCGAGGGCTCCAAGGCTCGCCGCAAAATCCTGAGTTGCTGGTCATGCGGAACTCACAGGAAGTGCTCGTAACCTACATCAGTGTCGAAATGGAAGGACAAGAGGTGCCCAAGACGCAGGTGGTGCGAGTCCCAGGGCAGCTTATTCCACAGGGAAGGAACAACAAGAGCACACTTGAAAAGCTCACGAAGGCGATGGTACACACCAGAAAAGCTCACCAAGATCGAGGTAGTAAAACTCAATTGTCTGCTTCGGGAGGCATAAAAAAATGCCCTGGGACTGCAGGAATATGCAGCCACTAATAGCCTATGCAGCCACTAATAGACTAATCGCCACAGCACCTTTGAGCAGCTGGCCAGCGCCCAGATTGGAGCAAAAGTCAAAGACTCGGAGGAACTTTGGGTTGGCAAACCCGGGTGCCGCCTTCCTACGAGAACAGGTCGAGGTTGGAGAACATATTTTAGCCGATTTTCAAACAAGTAAAATTCGGGTGGCCACAAGTGACAAGGTCCCCGGTTTTCGCTTGTACTTGGGATAACCGACCACGCGCCTTCTGCGTCGACGTCGCGGGACCTGTTGGGGGGTGGCCACGACAGCCATGGCAGCCTCAGAGGGGAGCAATATAGTCGCAGAAGCGTTCTTCAGAATGTCTCGTGCTATGGAAGCCAAGCAGGGGGCCATCGCACTGGCTATCTCTTACAATCCAAAGTCAACTATAATATTGGACGCTCAGGGCGCCATTCGCAACTTCGCGGCGGGCCCCGGGGGGGAGGTGCGGCAGGGCTACTGAGAAGTCACCCCCCCGCAGGTCATTCACATTGTCTGGTCTAAAGCATATGGGCATGCAGTAAATGAGGCGGCTCACGCCGCAGCCTGCGATTCTCTTCCAAGCCGGGACTTTATTTCTGCCTCAGGCGTGAAGGACGGATGGTCTTACTCCAAATGTCAGCTGGACATCCAAATAGCACGAAGGAGATTTGCAGCAGCGGACAAGTTCCTAACCATGGAAGGGGAACACACCCTTCGACGGCTATAGACGGATAGCTTTCTCACCCCAGAGAGCTACGCACCTCTTAACTCGACAGATACACGCCGGCGGTCTTCCCGTGGTGAGGGTGGCAAAAAAGAGACACATACCACATGGTGTGGGCCTGCGAGAAGAATGAAGAAACACCGCAACGTGATGCAACTAGAAGAGGAGTGGTATGCGGCGCTCGCAAGCGAGGACTTTTCCAAAGAACATCTGTTAGTCCGGCGGGCCAAGGCGGCGCTAAGAAGTGGAGCCTGGGAATAAGGGTATATGTGGTGAACTATGATCGCGCATTTCAACGAGGTGCAAGAAAGAAGAAGACGGGATGCAAAAAGAAAAGAAGCACGAGACGACAGGCAGAAAAAGAAGAGGTGACAAGAAACGAACGATAACGAGAGCGGACTGGGGATGGTCTTCCTGGGAGCCGTCGAGGCAAACAGAAACGACTGGGCGTAACTGCGAGGGATAACCGCGGGCCGAATCGCAAAGACGATGTTCCGTTGTCCCGGACGACTCCCAGCGGTGGCTGCACCGATCATGGAAGCCATCACCGCACCGTTGCCGCAACGCCACGTCACCACATCGTTGCCACATCGCCACCACCGTCGCTGTCAGGTGAAGTTACGTGAAGTGTTTCACTCCGACCTCCACTGGCTTATTTGACTTTAGACTCACATTTATTATTCAGTGACTCATCAACTAGTTGCTTTCCGACTACCCTAAGGTGATTGTGTGTTCCGTAGCGTATTTCATGTTTTCTTTAATTTTGTATCGCTATTGTTTGTTTTTTTTTTTAACGGAACTACTAAAGCTTACACAAAAACAGTACTTGCCTCGTCGATAATTTGATGCACTGAAAAAGAGCTTGACCTCAAATAACGAACCTCCTCACATTGGCGTCCGCGACAGGACGAGGCAAGTCGTGTTCTGCTTTGGTGTAACAAAGAAAAAAAATGAATACGAGAGAACTAATGTCGATGGGCGAGGTACTCGGTCTGAGTGGAGATGATCTACGCAAGTGGGTTGACGTGGAGCGGGAGCGTGAACGCAACGAAAAGCTAGCGGAGAGGGAAGCAACGAAAGAGCGGCTTGACGCGGAGCGCGCGCTGGCTCAATGCGAACGCGAGCGCCTCGCGCTTGAACAACAAACTCTCCAACTAAAGTTGCAGCTCTTGGAAACGCAACAAAGTAATGTGGAAGCAGTTAACTCAGGATCGTCAGGCGAAGGAGGCGCCTCACCAGTAACTGCAGCCGTTGTTAGTCCCCACAAACTCATCCCAGTTTTCGATGAAAAACGGGACGATCTAGATGCTTACCTACATAGGTTCGAGCGCATAGCCGTCGGACAGGGTTAGCCACAGGAGAAGTGGGCTACAGCCCTCAGCATGTGCCTCGTACGGGAAGCACTTCGCGTTTTCGAACGACTATCTCCAGTGGAGTCGCTAGATTACGAGTGCACAAAGCGTGCCCTACTTCAGCGGTTCCGGTTCACAGCCGAGGGCTACAGGGAAAAGATTTGCTCATGCAAACCAAAAAATAGAGAGCCCAGAGGCCAGTTCGCAGCCCGTCTAGAAGGGTATTTTGATCGCTGGATTGCGATGAAAGAAACTCCCAAAACGTACGAGGCCGTGCGGGACCTGGTTGTCTTTGAACAGTTTCTTGGTAACTGTCGACCTAAATTGGCGGTTTTTCTTAAGGAGCAGAACTGCACAAGCCTAGTTGAACTAGCTAAGAACTCGGACCACTATCTCGATGCCCAACATCTATCAAACCTTAACTGGATGGGAAAAGAAACCATCACATCTGGAGAGCTTGGGCAAAAGAAAAAGGACAGTACCTCCGCTGTGGAGAAGCCACGTTGCTTGGTGTGTAACAAAACCGGACACAAGTCAGCGGAATGTCGATCACGGATGGGAAACCAGAAATTTTGCTGGATATGCAAAAAGGAGGGGCACCAGGCAAAAACCTGTCCTCAGAAAAACCAGCCGAACCCGCAAGCGTTGTGTATCCTTGCGCCACAGTCTACTATGGGCCCAAAGGCAGAGCAGCGAACGCAAGAGTGCTCCAACCCCCGGGAAATCCAATCACAACTGGTCAATGTCGTTCGAGACCGTCCGGAGGTGGTTGGCAGGGTTAAGGCTAATATGCCAATCTCTGTAGGCACTTTGAACGAAAAATCGATTGTAGTCCTCAGGGACACGGGTAGCAATACTGTGGTAGTCAGACGGCAATTGGTGCCATCTGAAGCGTTCACTGGCACAGAAGGGCCAATATACCTTGTCGACGGATCATGTCAGACGCTACCAGAGGCTAAAGTGCAGGTCTCATGTCCACACTACAGTGGCACAGTCCGAGCCAAGGTAATGGACAATCCACTGTACGATGTAGTACTTGGAATTATACCAGGATGCTCACTACCAGGAGAACCAGATTTTACTTGGGAGGCTAAGACGGGGTGCGAGCAGCTCGAAGAAAACAATGTTTCAACCGATCTAGTGGCCACCAGCAAGGAAAACTTTTTGCCTAGCATAGCACCGGCGGGAAGGGAGGTTTCGAGAGACGATCTGAGTCAGCGTCAGAAACTCGACCCTACTTTGGCAGTATGCTTTAACAGAGTCGGGCAGATGCAGACTTCGAATGGGGGCCATACATCGGAGTTTTACCTATCGAAAGGGGTTTTGTTTCGCCGGTATGTCCTCACATCTCGAAAATCGTTCAACCAGGTGGTGGTACCGCAAGACCTGAGACCCTACATCCTGAAAGTTGCTCACGAAGGAACAATGGCATTCCACCAGGGTATCAAAAAGACGACAGATCGCGTCCTGGAAGCTTTCTTTTGGCCAGGAGTGCAAGCACAAATCAAGCGATTTGTGAATTCCTGTGACAGGTGCCAGAGAGTGACCCCCAAGGGGAAGATAGCAAAGGCTCCGCTTGGGAAGATCCCTATAATCGAAACGCCATTCGAGCGCGTCGCAATCGACCTGATCGGACCTTTCTTGCCCTCATCAGACACGGGAAACCGCTTCATTTTGACCATGGTTGACTGTGCTACAAGATATTTCGATGCAGTGGCGATTCCATCGATTGACTCCAAAACCGTGGCTGAGGGCTTGATCCAGATGTTCTCGCGCGTTGGAGTACCACGGGAAATACTTAGCGACCAGGCTCCAACGTTCACTTCAGCATTGATGAAAGAGGTAGCCTGCCTCTTGTCCATACAACAGCTAACCACCACGCCGTATCATCCCATGTGCAACGGGATGGTGGAGACGTTTAGCGGGACGCTGAAGACAATGCTCCGAAAGATGTGCCAAGAGAAGCCACGACAGTGGGATCGCTATATCACTTCCCTCTTGTTCGCCTACAGGGAGGTACCGCAGCGCAGTTTGGGTTTTTCGCCTTTTACGTTGATATACGGAAGGCACATTCGAGGCCCTATGACCATTCTGAAGGAGCTGTGGACAAACGACAGTCTCACCGAAGAGGCCAAGACTACCTACGGGTATGTGTTGGACTTAAGAGATCGCCTTGAAGAGACGATGGAGCTGGCCCACAAGAATCTGGCTGATGCGCAACAGGTACAGAAGAAATATTTTGACAAGAAGTCCCAATACCGTCAACTGCAAGTTTGTGACCGAGCACTGCTTTTGCTGCCGACTACCCAAAACAAGCTGCTCATGGCTTGGAAAGGTCCATTTCCGGTTGTCGGAACTAAGGGAAGTTACGACTACCTCATCGATTTGGGACACACGCAAAATCTCTTCCATATCAACCTACTCAAGCGGTACGAAGAGCGGGGAAAGCAAGAACAGCCTCAACCCCAGACATCGGCCATTTTTGCCGTAGAAGTCGAAAAGAACGGCTTACTATCAGCCCCGCCGCTTCAAAAAACACAAGGAGCCAAGGATGTCATGCTTAGCCAGGATCTCTCAAAAGAAGAGAAAGATGAGCTAAGGGCCCTTTTGAAGGGGTACGATGATGTCTTTTCAGACCTGCCCGGGAAGACAAACATCCTTGATTGCCAACTTCAACTAACAAGCGAAGTTCCGCTCCAAACAACGCAGCATCCCGTGCCGCTAGCCATGAGGGAGACGATCGAAAAGGAAGTACAGGAGATGTTGCGAGGAGGAATCATTGAAAAGTCAAAATCCCCATACAGGTCTCCACTTATTCTAGTGCGGAAGCCAGAACACCTTCCGCATATGCGTCGACTTTCGTCGCATCAACAACATCTTAGTAGGGGACGCAGAACCCATGCCCCGCACAGATGATGTGTTTGCGGATGTGGGGAAGAAGATATACTTCTCCAAGTTTGACCTAGTTAAAGGCTACTGGCAAATACCGTTGACGGAATAATCCAAGCCAGTTACGGCGTTTTCAACAGCCTCGGGCTTGTACCAGTTCAAATACTTGCCTTTTGGATTAAAGACCGCTTCAGCAGTCTTCACAAGACTCATAAGAGAACTCTTGAACGGGATCCCACATGTGCAACATTATATTGATGATGTTCTCGTTTACACCGATACTTGGTCAGAGCACCTCACAACGCTGCATTGTTTGTTGGAGCGAGTTCGTCAGGCAGGCTTAAAAATCAAGCCCAGCAAGTGCGAGATCGGCATGAAAAAGATCACGTTCTTGGGCCACGAGCTTGAGGAAGGAGAGATTCGACCTTTGCTGCGCACACTAGAGCAGGTCATAAGGGCGCAAAAGCCACAGACAAAGAAGCAGGTCCGATCGTTCTTGGGCCTGGCAAATTATTACAGGCAGTTCGTACCAGGATATGCTCAGATCGCCCACACCCTAGTGGAAATGACAAGGAAAAGAGAGCCCAACAAGGTACATTGGACAGACGGAAGAGAAAAGGCCTTTAATATGTTAAAGGTCGCTCTCTCCGCTAGGCCTGTGCTGCGAGCACCCGATATCACCAAGGAGTTTGTCGTGCGAACGGATGCGTCACAGACCGCGGTTGGCGCCGTCCTGATGCAAGAGCACGAGGGATTGCTGCATCCTATATCCTACGCGAGCAAACAACTTCTTCCGCGCGAGCAAAACTATTCCACGGTAGAACGGGAATGCTTGGCCCTCATATGGGCGATTCAGAAATTCCACATGTACTTATATGGTAAACAGTTTACGGTACAGACGGACCACCGTCCACTGCAGTACTTGATCACTGCGAAGTTGATAAACAGTAGGGTGTTAAGGCGGTCTCTCTTGCTTCAAGAATATAGTTTTAGAGTTGTACATATTAAGGGTAACGAAAATGTATGAGCAGAATTTATGAGCAGGATCTGAGGTTTTGCGTGAATTATCTACCTGATATGGTTTTTACTGTGTACTTTTGGGGGGGGTTACCATGTATATGTTCACCGGTGCAACTGGATTTTCTTTTGTGGAAAAGAAAAGCTTAAAGGGGGGTTGTGTGGTGAACTATGATCGCGCATTTCAACGAGGTGCAAGAAAGAAGAAGACGGGATGCGAAAAGAAAAGAAGCACGAGACGACAGGCAGAAAAAGAAGAGGTGACAAGAAACGAACGAGAACGAGAGCGGTCTGGGGATGGTCTTCCTGGGAGCCGTCGAGGCAAAAAGAAATGACTGGGCGTAACTGCGAGGGACAACCGCGGGCCGAATCGCGAAGACGATGTTCCGTTGTCCCGGACGACTCCCAGCGGCGGCTGCACCGACCATGGAAGCCATCACCGCACCGTTGCCGCAACGCCACGTCACCACATCGTTGCCACATCGCCACCACCGTCGCTGTCAGGTGAAGTGACGTGAAGTGTTTCACTCCGACCTCCACTGGCTTATTTGACTTGAGACTCACATTTGTTATTCAGTGACTCATCAACTAGTTGCTTTCCGACTACCCTAAGGTGATTGATTGTGTGTCCCGTAGCGTATTTCATGTTTTCTTTGAATTTTCTATCGCTATTGTTTTTTTTTGTTTAACGGAACTACTAAAGCTTACACAGAAACAGTACTTGCCTCGTCGATAATTTGATGCATTGAAAAAGAGCTTGACCTCAAATAACGAACCTCCTCACAGTATACAACCAACTGCTCCTTCTCCTTTGTCCCATTTTACAACCAATCCCTTCCCCTCTCTCCTGCCTTTGTGCGATAAAAATGTTTTCAACAACAACCTAGTCGGTGCAGCTGGAAGAACACCAGTGTTCTGCCCCCTTGTCTTACGGAAGACAGACTGGTATTGCTGACGCAGGTTGCAACTGTTACACCACCAAACAAGTTTTTTTTTTTTTTTAACACAGGTCATTGCCGTCATAGGATATTTCGTCACTGCGGGACATTTTACTGCATGCTAATAGCTTGATGAGTTCGAACATTTCTAACACGGCCCGTCCGGTGCAACCATTTTCAAGCGCTCAGAGAGTGAACTTATTCTATTCCCCTGCGAATCGCACTACCATTAAAAAAAAACAGGCCAGCAAAATGCGAACCGACATTCAAATAGAACAGGTGACTGCGATCAATTGCTTACTTACATAGCGAAAATCAGAGCCTCCGTGGGCCTGCGCCCCGCTGGTTGTCCATTCCTTTAGTTTGTTTCAACATATGAAAACAGTTCAACCCCCTGGCAATGGAAATTATACAAATTAAATTTACTGGGTGCTTATATCACTGAAGGGACTCTTGGTCACGTTGATGAGCTGCTGCTAAAGTGAAAAAAAATTTAAATCAATAGGATGTGCTTGGAGCAAGGTACAACAGACAATTCATCAAGAGAAATGTCATCAGTTTCTTTGATTTGGCAAATGCCCCTGCTATATGAATGAAAGGTGTTGTCCTTTCCGGAGAGAAAGACGGTTCCTCGTTCCTTGTAGTTTGTAGGTTATTGGCTTATTGTCGATGAAGGTACAAAAGATTTGAACCTCCAAGGCTAGAGCTGAGATCGCTTCATGGTGAGGTAAGGCCCCAGGAGTTTTGAACCAACGGGCCTGTAGCTGGACCCAACAGGGGTCATCTTCAAAAAAATGCTTTAATGTTCTCCAAGTGCCTAACATAAAACGATTGTAGAACTCCACCAACACGGCATCTGAACCGTGTGTCATGACGCATAGAGGGGTAGTAGCAAGTGGGAGCGCAAACGAAGTAGTTGTTGCGAGAAATATTTCAATAATCCAGGACGCCTCCACTGCCACCTGTGACCACTTAAAACGTTATAAGTTGCACTGAGCTTCATTTAGGAGATTAGCGTCACGTCTTAAAACAATTGAGGAGTGCGGCAGAAAATGCCCATATAATTTTTCGACTTCAAGGAGCTATTGATGTTTCCTATGCGACTTGGGTGTAGGCAAGTTCTGGACAGCGCCTACTTTTCATGAAAGCTTCCGACGACCGTTAGAGACGATGCGGTGCAAAAAAAATCCAACTGTGAAACGATGAACTTTCACTTGGCCTAACTAATCATAAGTCCCTTCTCTGCCAGTCACATGAAAAGGATCTCCAGGAGTTGCAGATGTTGTGCTTTTGTTTTAGCGCTGAAAGCCGAGATTTTGTAGAAATGAAACGTGACCATTTGGATGGCGCTTTCGATCAAAAATTCTTACCGAAACACCTAAAATGGCTTTTCACTATCTAGATTATGGAATTTTTTTCAAATGATGGCGTAACGTCAGTGATGTCTGAAGGGATATAAACCAACTCAACTCACTGACCTCACGCGACTGCGGTGGCGCTGTTGTCGGTACGGCGCATGCGCAGACGCTTCTCTCCTCCTGAATTCGGTTTCTGCGCACGCGTAGTACCCACACCTGGTGTAGGCAAAGCAGTCTTTTAGTAAACACTGTGTTGGTGTATAGCGGATTGAAAAGCACCCATAGTTCAAAGCGGGTCTACAAATGCAAGGCACCAACGCACCTTTTGGATTTATATAAACTTTTAGCGCCTTATAGAAACACCGAAATTAAAAGATAAGCGCTTAAACATTTATCAGGACACCTATGTCAGAAAAACTATGTTCGCAATAATTACGTTTGGAGAAGCCCCGACAGCAGGTCTAAGTTTTGCCAACAAATCATTGGCCCAGCATAATACTACTGAATTGGCTTGGATGCTTGGCCGAGCACGTCCGCATGCGTAATATATTCCTGTCGCGATGTCCGGTGCGTAGACGCGCGGTGGTGGTGTCTGGTATCGTCGCTCTACCAGAAATCATAGCACAGTCTTCAGTGATCTCAAGACGCAACCACGAAAGCGTCGCGTGAACCCCCGCCATAAGTTGCATTTGTCTGCTATAACGGCATCGTTCACAGTCGTCTGCAACACCCAGAATATGTAACACTGCAGAGCGGCACTGTAGCATTCCATATTACACTCGCGACTGTCGAATACAATAGCCTGTCCGCGTGTCTTGATGTGCGTTAAAAAGGCGCCCGAAGAAACTAAAAAATATCACCAAAATAAATCTGCAGACCTTTCACAATTTTGTTTTCTTCCATACGTCGGCGATCAAGGTAGGTGAACGTAATGACACACATTTTGAACCCGACCACTAATCTCCACTAAAGGTTGCTGGATGGCGCATAGCTGCACTCCGAGCCTAGCGCAAGTGAACCCACCGAAAGTTCGATGCTTCTCCCGGAAGTCGGGCGTGTGCTGGGATTTCTATAGCATTCAGTCTATATCTTGGTACATGCTTTTTGGGGTCTTTGATTGGGTTTTAATACTCCCGTTCTGAATTAAATTTTGAGAATAAGGCATTTGAACGTGGAACATAGGCACCCTTGATGAACTAGAATCTCCAAATTGTCACCTCAAATGGCCTCCCAGGAGACTTCTCGGGTCCGCATGCGCTGTTACTTTGTAACAAGCAGGCTCTCTTGGGATGACAAGAAAAAATCCAGCGCCCTGAACGCTGTCGATCCAGCACTCGGAAGAGATGAAAGTTTGTCAAGTGCTTACTTCCGGGACGAGCCGCTTAGTTCCGGTGGCTTCATACCTGTCTGCTTAACGCGCCATCCAGCCCCCTAAAGTAGAGATTAGTGAATCCGACTTAAAATGCTCACCTTGGCAAGCCAGGTGTGCAGCTCGAAACTTACAAGCGGTGAAATTTACGTTTACTGAACCTCCAAATCAAACCAGTTTCCCCACTAAATTTAGAAAGGAAGTGTATGTCACTTGACTTGACGTTGCGTGTCCTTTACGCCACTTTAGTTTTGACGCTAGATTATAGTAAAATTGAGGTCGCATGAATTCAACAATTTATTATTCCCGCTAAATTTAGAGTAAAACTTGGCGTGACACGGCACATTCAGCAAAGGATTTCCGGGCTAAATTGAGTTGAAGTCCCGAAACCTAAATATCCATCCAACTTCACCTCTAAATTAAGTTTTAAAATTTACATCGCGTCGCGTGACATTACGTCACCTAACACCCGTCCAGTTTCCGTGCCAAAGTTTGCGTTGGAATTTACGTCACGTGGCCTAATTACCAATCCGATTTCGCCCATAAATTAGGCAAAATATTAACGTCGTGTTACCTGACGTCAGGTTATCTGACCTCTTACAATAGATTTTTTACATTTATAAATAGCGGTACAAGTTACGTACTGAGCAGACGGTTACTTGACCCGTAATTTATTTGAGAGTAAAGTCCTCTCCCCGAAACCACTGTTTAATATTTCGTAAACAAATTGAAGCACTCGCGTCGTAAATGTTGCAGTATTAATTTTAGGATTTTGTAAAAACAGGCTAGCTCCCAATTTTTTCCGCCCTTTGTGAATAGCCGATGACCATGAACTGCAGGATATGACGATGCCGAGCTTACAAACTTTGAGAATTCAGTCTTCGCGATGTTTACTTTAGGCGGTCTTGCAAAAGGCGTAGCAAGAGTCTATAAGCAATGCCAGCTAGAAAGCAGGGTCTGCTCCTTTCCCCTCAAATGTGATTGCTAGTAAACTCACGCAGCGTGGCCAACTTTGCGTTAAAATCATCGAAAACACCTCTTGTAGCGTCTCAAACGAGACCGACGCTTGCACGTGGTGACGCCAGGACGGACGCGTCTGACATTTTGTGGCGGCTGTCGTCGAGTTTGAATGTGCTTGCCGCTAGGCGCGGGGCGGGGATTCACTAACAATGACATCATACGCAGGCCTAGTCTTTTAGGTGATATTGCCATCAGAGAGATGACCACGCGTTATGTAGTGACTTCTAATGTGGTGTGGCATACGTTTGAGTAATGGGCGCTTGCTGTTGCTTGAAAACAATGGAGCAAATATTTTCACCATCTTTGTCTCAAGTGCAACATTAACGAAGTGATGAAAGGAAAACTCAATGCTTGGACTATTACCAGAGTCGCTGCATTCGCAACACCCAACCGCTACACGTTCTTTAAAAAGGAAGTTCCCAAGAAAGTCTGCTCTATGCGATTGGGTACATTACGTGGTCAACCATGAAAACGCATCCGGTGGCAATCTTGAACTGATGTTCGAGGCAAGTACTCGTGTGATAAATTTTCCGACGACAGCTTTGTTCTCTGTTCACGAGGTTACTTTGGAGAGCGGAGGCTTGTTAGAAATGGATGCCACCGGAAGACTGCTAACTTCGTCATGGTTGTCGACAAAGGAGTGACTACGATGCTTCCGTAATATCAAAAATCAGACGGTTGGACTCAGAGTCGTCACCACTTTCGGCCTCTAATAGAGGGCTTGGGTGGTTTACCAGCAACTACCAGGTAAGCCGCCCAAGCCCGAGGTTTTTGTTTGGTCTCAATTGGAGTGGACGGGTCTTGTGAAGTCGCGGCACGGTGCGCCGTTCTCACTGCGCTTTTTCGCTCCGTTCATTTGCTCGTCACGTCCACTTTCCCTCCTACAAGAGGCAAAGAGCCTCCTGGCACGCGTCTAATGACGCGCCGCGGGAGCGGGAGAGTAGTCGATCGAGCGGCCATGGCTGGGGCCAAGGCCGCTCGATCTGCTACTCGCCATGGAAGCTGTTGTGGCTGCATCCGAAACCGCCGACGCCCGGGATACAAAATGGCTCTTCGAAGACTATAGATTCCGGAGCTTTGCGAGGTTGGAATTCCCATCCTTCTCTGCGTCTGATCCTCCAAGATAAATGCTAATTCATTCGGACGTGAAAGAGCGCAGCGACAACAACGAGTGCTGTATGACTTCCGTTGTCCGACGACGTTGCGCTTATCGAAAGCGTGAGACAAAAACATGGATGCGAATTGTTGCTCCTAGCGGACGCTTTTCGGATGAACATCGTGTGAAACAGTTGCCCTTACTCTCTGTTCAATGTCACCTTACCTGAGCGCTGCGCTATACAAAACTTTGGAAATCATACTTAACGCTAACTTTTGTTTTTTTTTAGAGTGGGACCTGAAAATTGAGAAAAGAGATCACCCTTTTGCTCTGGTAAAAACTGCTGTAATTATCTCAATTCCACTTTGTCTTCGCGATTCGCAGGCGATGGAAGATCAGTCTGACAATAAGGGGAGCGAAAACTAGTTCTCATTGTTGATTCTATAACTTTGGGAACTGCATGCCTTCAGCGCTTAGCGGAACGTGTCAAACAACTCCGTGCAGTGCTCACAAATGTCTTTGCCGGTTTTCACGTCATATACGCTTGGCAGCTTTCTTCTAATCGAAGAACTCACTTGAGCTTTTTTTTTTCCTCAAATGCGCTTCGCGCCTTTTTTTTTAATGGTTTACGTGGTTTCAATGAGGTTACCTGACGGACTAGTAGAACGCAAGTCTTGACTCACTTCAGCCAGAATTTCATCAGAGTCCCGAAATAAGAGTTTGATGAACTCACGTCGTGAGGAGAAGCAATCTCATTATTGAGGTATTTGTAGCAACGCTAGCATAAAAGGTCAGATTCGTGCACTGTTCTTGGATCCAGTAGCTTTTCCAACCGCACTCTGTTGAGTGTGGTTGGAAAAGCCGGATGTTTACATGGCCACTTCCGCAACTGAGAGTTTTAAGCTTATATGTGCATAGTTAGCAAATTTACAGAAGGGGGCCGTTTTGTTTTTGTGAATTGTAAGCTAATTAATGGTATTCCAACTCAAAGTTCCTTTTCGCGTCAGTTATACTCACCCCTCTTGAAAAAAAGAATTTGAAAAATATAAAATACATGCCATGACTAGCGCTCAAAATGTTTGATGCTGTGCGGCAAAGCTGCTATGACGAAGACGTCGGCTCGCTCAGAGTGAAGGTTTGTAGTAGCTTTCCCCGTTTGGAGGTCATATTTTACTCAATATTTTGCCATCACAAGTTAGTTCAAGTCACTGCAAAGTGCTAGGGGGAGTTTAAAAATAAAAGCTGGAGCTTTGTTTTCCAATATTGGCGCCCAATCTTGCCATATTTGAGAAATCGGCTGCATTTCTGCGTTAATAAAAAGAAGACAATTAAGGGTGGGCATATCATCTTTATATATTCGTAAAAAAATATTTATTGACGCGCATATTGATTTGTTTAGTGAGGGTTTATGAACGATGGTTTATTTGCAAAAAACGAATTGTGAATATGTCTCTAAAACGCGTTTTTATGCCATAATTGATCATTTTGTTTGCATAAAAATATTTTATTCATATTTCTAATATTTTGGGTATGTGTTGTATATCTTTTGTAAAATGTATTTAAAACGTTGTGGTGACGTGAAAGCTTCGATGCCAAAATAAAGACTGTGCAAAGTAGCATCGTGAAAACTTCGCAATTTCCACGCCTCGAGCTTCTCTATTTCATATCTCGGCGAAAACAATTGTTACGGCGTTCATATACAGCTGAGTGTTTCTCCCAAGAACATGGCTTTCGCATATATTTTTAACGAAAATAATAAAAATATATGACCCGGATCAATATTTCTCGAACTGACGTGGAATCACCCCGCAGACTAGATTAATGCAAATGAACAAATAAAGCATTTTTGAAATATGTGTAATCCTTTGAACTAAGTTAATTGTGCAATCCAAACGAACATGTAAGTGGATGCTTGTTTAATACACAACCGTTCCTTCATAAATTATTTCATCTCGAGCTAAGTTTATAAAAGTTTATTTTAATTAAGGATGATATTGCCGCGGGCGCAGCTGCCCACGCAGGCAGCGCACCCGTGGTTAAGCGGTTATCGTGCTTGGCTCCCACGCAAAGAGCCGAGGTTCGATTGCTGACTGCAGATGCACCTTTTTATTGTTTCTGTAAATGTCGCGTTCTGGAAAATTCAAGAACCCTGTTGCTTCTTCGAGATTAGAATGTTCTACGCGCCGAAATTTCTACGCCGATTGTTCCAGAAGCCCGCGCGTGTACATAGGAACTCCTCGTGGCGAGCCGGAGTCTGTCTTGCTCCAGCGCTCAATCCTGCTTTCACGGCGATAGCGGCACCTTCGACGCTAGCTTTCTTCTATTTTTGTTTTGGGCTCAAGTTCGCCCCATCAAACGTTTAGTTCGTTTCAGGTTTCGTCGCCTCATCAATTGTCATACGAGACAATATATAAAACATTTCGAATAAGTTTGCATTGTACGAAGCTCGTTAAAGTTCAACATTTTACTTTGTGTAATGTGTCCTTTATATGAAACTGTTTTATAAATATTCTGTCTTCATCTGAACTTACTTCCTCACCATGTTCTCTCACTTTATGTTAGAGGACGCTCTATAAGATGAACCATGCAGCCCCATAGCGGCGCTAAGCTTTTGTAGAATTCAAAACAAAAATGAAAAGGATGGGTAGAAATTTTGACGCTTTTCGCCCAGACTTTTATTTTTGAGACAAAGGCCGCCGAAGCCAAACTTAAAATGGAAAGGCTCGCTATAGCGGGATGCCAGATTCCGAATTTTCTTCTTGCCCCACACAGCCGCATAACCATGATTGCGCCGGAACATAGCAGAAAAAAAATAACGTTCGGAAACTTTGTGTGCGCTGACTTAAAACAGTTTTCTCCCGGTCACAATCGGGCATTAGAGGGTACTCGGGTGGTTTTCTAGAGCGCAGCCCTTGGGCGTCCGTTTCCGGGTTGAGCGGCGTCGCTGACACCGTTGCCGTCGGCGTAACCGCGCGTTGCATTATGGGAGTTCCCCATAATGACATCACGAAGGTAACGAGTGACGTCACGAGGGTCACGAGGGTCACAAGTGTCGTGAGGATCACGAGTGACGTAACCCTCCTGACGTCACACGGGCATACCCTCCCCTCAACTCCTCCTCCTCAACAGCTGCGCTCCAATTCGGCATTACAGAGAATCGCAAACATCTTTCATTTTTTTTAGATTCCCCAATTAACTACACCTTCGGAATCACCTTTTTCTTTTCAAGATGCTATTTAGCATCGCGAAATTCAGAATAGTTATTGTGAAATCGACAAGTAAATCAGATACCAGAACCCCCGTCCAAATATACCCTTGATTTTTAATGCCGTGGCGTCAGTGACAGGCAGGCTTGCAAGTCGAGCGGGCAGTTTGAAAATATACTATGGCGAGCATTTCTGTCGTGCTGCTGCACGGGTGCTAGAGCGAGCTTCCAAAGGATTCATTTGATACCCTGAAACTGCTTGTAATCAGTTGGGAACAAAGTCTACAGTCCAAAGACTGAACCCCTACGTTCCGTTGACGTCACTTTTGTTTCCTGTAAAGACCTTCACTTTGAGAAATGCAATGAGAACCAAAATGACTATTTTGCCCAGTATTAGGGTTACAATTTCAGCTATGTTTGTTGGAGTGTTTAGTGAATTTTCAAGCAAATCGGCGGCAATAAATAAAAAGCCCAAGTACCTGCTTAAATAGGCCGCATTTAGACGAAGAAACGATGAACTTGTAGTAAGTTTATCGGTGACAAATCAAAAACGGATACGATTTGGATTTTGTGTTTTTGTTTCTGAGCGATGGAGGATATTTTTTAGAATTATTAAGGCGCACCAATTCACGCAGGCTTTTTTATTCATAATAAATATTAAATGCAAAACAAATCGAAAATTGAAGTAAACAACCTGTGTATTATAATATATAGTAATATAAAAATAATATCATGTTCTAACTCAATGCGTATTAGATCACAATAAAGCTGACTCCGGAAAAAAATAAGGTGGGTGACCACCTTATTTCTTTCTGGACTCAGCCTTTATTGTTCAGTACGTTTACCAGCTTGCCTGCGTCTTATGCCTTACAGACTCTTACCTTGTTGGTTTTGAACATTGCTCGCATTTTCCTGACGCCCTCCTCCCACGTTCAGATTCGCTTCGGCTTTCAGTGAAGATAAGAAATCTGAGATTAGACCTCAAAACAAATGTTCGACTTGAATACGACTTCATCCCTCGCCAAGAGGGTCACCGCCTTTCTTACGTATCACTTATGATGTACTTGAACGAACCCTTAACACTTGTTTGACTCGAGTGGATTATAAAACTGGCCTATGGGCCAAGAAACACAATATATAATTTATGATTCGCGACACTGTCATCAAAAACCAACTTGATATTCCAGATGCACGACGCTCTACGGCTCAACGCCTCTTTTCTACTTTTGTTTGGTCATCTTGAAGAAGGAATATACGACTTGGCTTCCGTTAGAAAAGGTATGAAAGTTCTAATTATTAAATTACAAACGTCATATTCTTCGACATTGCCAGTTTCGGGTCGGTTTAAACGGTGGATACTATGCTACGTTCAAAGTAAAAGAAAGTTGAAGTACTTTTCAAGGAATCTGAGTGTGTAGGTACTCCTAAAAATGTTTGTCCAATGAATTCACTCATCCCAATCATCTTTGGTAAAAGTACACGTAAAGCGTACTTATTTTGAAAAAAAAAAAAAAAAAAACATTCAGCGATTGCCGCCGGGCGCGCGGCAATCGCTGCTGTTATCTTGCCAGGGCGTCGTGACGTCATCGACGGCGTTCCCAAGACATCTTAGTGGCGAGCAGGGGTCATCGAACCCCGCTGATGACGTCACTTCTGCTAGCATTTCTCTCCGCTCTCGCACTTTTCTACTCTCGCCGTGTCGGAACGGGCGCGTCGACGTCTAAATTTTAATTGGCTCTGACGACACACGTACTTATAACATTGGAAAAAAAACTTAAGAAACTAAGACACATAATTTGGAAGGGGTCTACATTACAACTTTCACTTTTGGTTCGAACTTAAGAACCTGTTCAGTGTCCCTTTATGTCCACACGCAGTGGACTCGACAATGTAATGAAACAATTCAGGCAGCGTCAAAAACGCAAATCACTGACTCTGTTATGTTTATGATAGGTTCAGCGATGTCAGAACTCGTACAGTAACTTGACGAACAAGAGATGGTGCGCTTTGGACGACGTTTGATCGGACTCATCAGCTCGTATAATCGACTGCGTCTGGATTTAAAGTGAAATAAAGTATACTTGGGTAGAATCTGAGAAAGAGAAGGAGGTGAGAGAATGGGGACGTCAAAAAACCGAGCTGTTTAAACAAAGGCAGCCAATCATATGTCTCCCCCCTGATCATTCCAAGCAGAGCTTGATTTGACTTGATGTTCACTCTTTTATTTTGTTTCCTCAAGTGCTCTCATGTGAGGGTATTAAATAAGGAGGAGACCACGCTGGAAATTATACAATGAAATTGGAAAACACAAAACACAAAAACAACAAAAAAACAGCACACACTACCACGATCAAAATCTGAGCAGTAGCAACACTGGAAACCTAATAAGTAGAGCGAAAATGCAAGATGATAGAACTTTCAAAAACCACTGGGACAGTGATTAACAGGTTAGATTCTGGAAGACCGTTCCAGTCCACAATTATCATTGGTAGGAATAATTCGTTCAATTCGTTACTCGAACCGGATATCGGTTCAAAATTGCGAGAGTTATTGAGACGACAAGATGGCAGCGTTGGATTTAGCAAGAGTGAATTTCTAACCGCTGGATGACAATGATAAGGCTTATAAAGTAAGCAAAGATCTGCTATCGTGCGGCGTGCCTCAAGAACAGATCAATTTAGGCTTATTTTCATTGAAGAGACACTGGATTTATAATCGTAGTTATAAGAAATGTAGCGGGCCGCTCGGTTTTAACTGCTTCAAGTTGAGTGAATAAGCAATTTCGGGAAGGATTCAAGGTTGCGACAGAGTATTCTAATTTTCGTCGAACAAAAGGTTCGCAGGCAAGATTCCTACGTTTTCGAGGAGCAGCACTCAAGAAACGCCGGACATACCCTAAGGTCCTTGCTGTGTCAGAGGAAATGCCATTAATGTGGCTAATTCCTGTGAGATCAGATTTTAGTACGACACGGATATATTTGTACTCATCGACTTTCTCATTATTCTTGTAATCTAATATGTACTCACAGAAAGAAGGGGCTCCCTTTCAAAAAAAGCGAATTAGACTGAAGTTTGATTTATTTAATGATATCAGCCAGTTGTAATATCATTGGGAAACTCGTACTAGGCCGTTTAAAAAACAAATAGTCTGGTCACTGGGTTAAGTGATTTCGCGATACAGCTTCACAGTCGTTTGCAGAACTACATAAGTTAGAATAAGTACAATGTGGTGGGTCCCTAATGAATGTAAAAAAAGAGGACCAAGAACTGCGCCTTGAGGCACACCGGAGGTGACATTAAGAAATTTAGATGCATGTCCATTTAAGACTGTGTACTGCATTCGAGAAGAAAGGCAACTGCATATCCACTATAAAGCTTGTCAGTCTAAATGAAGACGAGAAAGTTTTCAAATTACCCGGATATGTCTTACCCGGTCAAACGGCTTTGAAAATCTTAAGATATTTCGCCAGTTTCGTTCCGAGTTTGAAGAAGGCAATGGATGTCCCGCGTAAACTCGACCAGCTGTGTGTCACATGAATAGCCTCGATGAAAACCTTGTTGGTTTTTGTAAAATAAAGTATTGCAATCTAAAATAGACATTATGCGAGAGCAGATATAATGTTTGAGAAGTTTCGATGGAACTGAATTTAGTGAAATGAAACGATAATTAAAATCGAGGGGCAATCTCCGTTTTTGGTGAGCGAAACAATCTTACCGATTTTCCACCCAGAAGTTGGTAACCTATGGATAGCGAATGATTAAAAATGAAATTCAAAAATTATCGGATGCCGTTTTTTTGTATTTTTACAATTTTGGATAATGTTATCTTACCCTAAAGATAACAAAAGCTTCGTCCCTTCGATGAGAGGGGTAACACCGGAATATAAAATGCAGACAGGGTCCATATGCTCGTACTGGAAAGCTGGAAGCACGGGAAAATTTGGGAGCTCTCGTAAGTAGAAAATGGAAGCACAGTTTTTCCTCAGCGGGGTTGTCACTCTCATCATCCATTTGAACTATGGGAGTGTTGACGTTAGAAGGTATTAATTTGAAAAGCTTCAGAATCAAATATTGCCCAACTTTTATTTAAATCTAACGCCCCAGCGCCCTCTCGTCTCCAACTATAACTCCGTGTATACCCTCAAAAAGGGCAAATATTTGCTTTCTATACCAGTGGAAATTGAGGGAGAGGGGGATACGACAATTCGGCGGCACGTCTGAGTGGGATTTCTGACTGTAAGAATTAACGATTCCACGTAGGGTTGGACACACAGTTAGCTGCCTTTGTCTCCACTTTCGGACACGTTCGAATCACTAAGAATCCCATCAGAACTTGGCTCCCTAGCGTCCTGGCGCGCACGTTTCCCCTACTCTTACACAGTTTCTACCCGCTTAGCACCTCATCTGGACACATCCTCTAACAGCTCTTGCATTGGGACCAAAAGTAAAAGTTACATGATCACGCTTCCAACCTTCTGTGACAATCACTGTGGGAGCAAAAGCTCTAACACACTGCGATAAAGCCTCCGCAAATTGAACGAATATCTAAAGGTATAAAAATATATCACACCTTTAATGAAACGAGCTTTTTCACCACACGCAAACTACAGATAGGGTCTCGTCAAAAGAATGCGTGTTTGTTTCTGTGTCTTTTTTTAAACCGTGTCTTTAGACACATCATAAACTAAAATTCCGGAGTGCTGGATATTTTTTTTGCGCCGCCTGCCGGGGGCCAGCGAGAGGATCAAATTGAACGCGAGTGCAGCGTCGACGTTCGACTCGAGATCAATCGGGGTTCTCGCCGAACGCTACCGCTTTACACATGTCCAGTCTGGGCCAATTGTTCGGTTTCGCTAGGTGACGTAGAAGATCCACAACTGTGGTCTTCTCTTCTAGGAGGTGTTTCGCTGGCACGCAGCCAACTAAGCTCGTGACAGTCAGATATCTTTACTAGCCCTGTTAGACGGGCACCCGTAACCGCAGTTGGCTCACACTTAACTTCGTTAACGTGGCGTCCCCGTTAGCGCACTATACTTTCGGACAGCTATTGCAAAAAGTGTTGAGTGCGCGTTCACTGCTCTGGTGGATGCTCAAGAAGCTCGAGCGCAAGTGCGCCTATAGTTTTGGCTGCGTAGCCACAAAATGTTGGCCGCATGAATTGTGTGCTGACTGTGGTTTAGCGTGTCCGCAGTTACGTGTGCCCATGTAGCGAGGGAATAAAGAGGCTCTGACAGTCCCGAGATCGATATTGTTTTACCGTCTCAAAAGCTTCGGAAAAGACTTGGAACACACACACACACACACAAGCACACACACACACATACATACATACATACACACGCACACACGCACACACGCACACACACACACAAACAAAAGAGATCATCGCCATCAAGACCTTCTAGAGTGAAAGCCCGTCATAAATGATGCCCTTCCCCCTGCCCCCCACCGCCCCCCTTTGCGCTCCTCTTCACTTTTTTTAAGACGTAATTGGCAAATTTATTTTTCAAAACGTTAATACGTGTCACAAGTTGCATGTCCGTAATATTTATTATTGCCATTCATTAAATAAGCTTTTTACGGCAACTCTGAGGGCTCCACAACGTTTTTCTTCACAATTTCAATGATACGGTAATAATATGAGCATAACTTATACGGAATCACCCCTCACGTCGCTCCCAATGGCTGCTAAATTTTGATTTTAACATTACCTTTTTAAAAATCACTTTAGGCAGACTACCATGTACTGCTAAAAAAAGAAGCGCAGAAAAGTGACATGTCGTCTGCTCGCGACGAAACGTCTCCTGGAATACTTTCGCGGTTGGCACCATGAGATGTGCGCGTGCTCATGAACGACGAGAAGGAAAGAGAGAAGGTTAGCGACATTTTCTGTTTTAAGTCATCCAAATAGGAAGGGGTGCACCAGGTCGCCACCTAACTCGTAGATTTCGAAGGGTGTTTCGAATCAATCTTTCCGAAAATATTTATTTTTTTTATCTGCAAATACGCCTGGTATTTTTAGAGAGATCCCTGGGAATTATTTTCTTTCACTATTGGACTTTTCTGTGGTCGTTTAGGGTTCTCTTGGTCAGCTCACAACAGATCTGTACAGAATACTGAACTACATTAGGAAACCGCGCTTATCCCTGACTAGAACTACACCACAATCAATGGACGCTGTGTCTACCATTTCATTTAGAGTAGATGAACTGTGCGGCATGGTCGAAAATATCATCACAAAACAGCTCGCATGAAAAAGTTGAAGCTAAAAAAATACACGCCAAAAGAGTGCAATGTAGCAACAGCACAGCGACAGAAGAGCTTAGTGAGAAAAGAGAACACTGACAAAACAAACCGGGATGTTGAAACGTCTCCACTAGTATCTCTGGTAAATTTATTATTGTAATAATGTAATTATGTACTAATGTGAATCATAATATTAAAATTCGCCCCGCATATATGTGCGGCCTTTAAACGCTTATGTGCATGCCTCACTTGCGCGGCCATCCCAATCTAAGCGCGTGTACCGTTATATTCTGAGCAGCAATTTCGGTTAAGGCAGAGAGTTATTTTCAAGGCCTTATTTACGGTTTTATTTTCTTGGCGACACGCTTTGCATACTCGTCGACCGACAAGGTTGGATATCGTAGTCTTCAAGGTTACTACAACGATATCATATTTTAGAGCGCAGCCTTAGGATACCGTTACCGGGTTTCGGGGCGTCGGCGTCTGCGTCGGCGTCGGTGTAGCCGCGCTGCATTTAGCGGGAAAATTGACGTCACGTGACATCAACACCACTTCAGATTCCTCGCTATATAAAGCGGGAAAACTGGCGCCACATGACTTCCTCTCACGTCTCCTGTGAACAAATTAAGTTTTTCCGCTAGACCTAGTCACGAAATCGACGTCACGTGACCTCAACATCAATTCAATTTCCTGCGTAATTTACTGGAGAAAATGACATCACGTGGCTTCCGGTCGCTTCGCCTAGGAACCAATTCAGTTTGTCTGCTAGATTTATCGGGGAAATTGACGTCACGTGAACCAGAACCTGAACCTTGGCCGGTCTGTGACGTTTGCTATTTTTGTTTTTGTAGCAGCCATGGCCGGCTCCTTAGCCACTCCTGCAATTGTGGAAATGATTAGAACAAGGATGAACGCCCCAAGTATATACGTACGTAAGCTGTTCTCTAGCAGTTTCTTTACTAGAAAATGATTTCGAATTTTATGGGATCCATCATTTGTGCCTGTGAATGGTGAATCCTCTCAGATCTTGTTCGGTTCCTCCGAGACCAGCCCTGCCTTCAGCAGCACGAATCCCGAAGAACCCACAGAGCTTTGGATTCAGACGGTTGGAACACCGCTGGATCACGTCGAGGTATGTATTATACATGCACATAACGGGAAGGAACGAGTAATGCGTTTTAAGTACTTTTTTAATTGAGTACGCAGTAATGGCGTTAAGTTAGGACGTGTACGATACATTCTAAAACTTGTTTGTATTCACTGTCTCTAGGTGTCACCAAGATATCTTGCACTCAAAAGAAATGTTTAAATAAAAAATAATGCAAATATTATTTGTATTTAGGCAACGAAATGGGATATTTGAACGTATTACACACGGAAAGAAAAACCACAAATAAAATCGCCCCGAATAACATTTTCGCAATCGCAAATCAGAAAACAAAGTTCGGTATTGAGTTTCGCGGCGTCATTTTTATGGTTTTATGAATTTGCCATGGGCTTGTCTTTTACTAAACCTAGCTTGTAGAAAAGTGAAGGATTCCAAATACTTGTAGCAAGACGTTCCCTACTTTCAACTTTCTTTAATAGTATTTAAAGCATACTTCTAGTCGGTGATAAATATAAGCCAATGATGGTATAGTGCTTATAAATTACTTTGTTTAACATACCAACTTTTTTTCTAATGTGAGTTTTCGAGTTTGAATATGATATTAGTGATGAAAGAAGCATGGTGAGGTTTTATGAACCTATAATGTTTTGTTCAGTTAAGTGGAGGTGATTTCCCCGGTAAGGCGTGAAGTGATGTTTAGATTTATCTTCGTCTACCGACCAACTAGTCTGAGCATTTAACTAAAATAATATGGATTTATAAATAAACAATCATATTATGCACGCAGTTTGCGGAGCACTAGATTTGTCTCTATTAATTGTGAATTTTAAGTTCGTACAAAGTGTTCTCACCTCGGGTCCACGAAGCCACATAGAACAGTAAACATTTAAAGGCCCTTTGAGAGAAGCTGGCCCTATAGTCATAAACTAATATAGTGAAATAAAAAAAAGTGCTAACTGAAGTTCAATCACTGCGCAGCTATGAAGATTCACAACACACGCTAGTTAACGAAATGTGCCTACTTATATATATATTCGTAGTATTTGTACCAATACTAAACTGTTATAACTAAATTTAGAAGCTTTTTAAAGCTATTACCAGCTTCGAACGCTTTCAAAAATATTACGACTGGGACTAGGTCTTTAGTGAGGTGCATGACTTGGTTATAAAAGTTGTTAGAGGTGTATTCGTGGATCCAAATTGCCTGTTGCGATTATGGTGGCTGCGGATTTCTCGTCGTTCTTTTGTTGATGAGGTGAGGCGGTTAAAGCGGCCGTTATACGATATTGGTAAAGAATGTGTTCAATGTTACTCAAGCTTACTAACACTAGAGGTACCCAAAATAGACTCGAACACAACATAACATTTCCACCCTATGAAGAACATTGCCTAACCCTCAATATCGGGCGTCGACGAACCCACAAATGGGCTTATTTGATCGCTCTTGGGTTTGACCCAATTCCTCGAGCAGAGCTTTTGAGCAATTGCCTTCTCTTGGTAGAGCTCAATCTCCGCATCGTTACTAACAGGACCCATGTGACAGTTCCGGCATTGGCAATGGCATCCCCACCTCCATTGTAACCTCGTCCAAACCAACCTCAGTCTCCTCACCACAGTTTGCAAGTATCATACCTACCCTAAAAGCTTTGAAAAACAGGTTCTACACAAAGGAACCGATCTCATAAAGACGATCAGTGTTGAATCCCATCAACTAGATCCTGAAGGAGTTAGAATAGGGAAGATTCTATTAAAAAAATTGACCGCATCTCCACGTGGTGAATGATGTTGCTTGGGGCGAAGCTCTGAAGGTGCTTGCTGCGTAGACGCCGAGCCGCAGCATGCCGAGCCTTTTCATTCATGTCAGTAGGAGAATGTGTGGTTTTCTTTTTTTTTTTTTTCTTTTTTTAAGCAGACAGATGGGATGGCATCTCAGAACCCCCTACTCTTTTCTTTTTCTTCTTTTTCTTTGAGCCTTTTCATTCATGTCACTAGCAGAATGTGTGGTTTTCCTCTTTTTCTTTTTTCATACATTTTTGCATCTTTTTTTCAATTGTTTTTTGCCGTACACGAGCACGTGAGCATGTGCTCACGTGCTCGTGAGCACGTGATCTCACGAGCAGAAGCACGAGCACCCGACGCCGGGCCTACGGCGGACGGCGGACGGCGGACGGACATGGCTAGCCCCTAAGGAGCTTCGCCCCTAAAACATTTCGGAGTTGGGGATCGTTATTCCTTCGAATAGCCCTCGAGCCTCTCAGCTCCACAAGGTGTCAGTAAATTTTTTCTGGTGGGAAGAGGCGCCAGATACCCAAAATGTTCACTCCAATTGTGGCTGGTGACTTTGTTGACTATTCAATACACATACGACGAGTTGAAAGTGCAAACTGTGGGAAAGTTTCCTTGCTGCGTATGTCCAACCTAGAGTAACGTCACAGAGCCAGGGGTTTAAAAACAATGAAATATATTTAATGTTAGTTGGACGGGACGATTAGTAGAACGCTAAATATGCGTCGTGCAACTGCCCATGACTGGCTTCGGCCCAAAAGCCCCCTGGGCACTTATGGCGGTGTCCTATTATATCCGTAGTGCGGGACAAGGCCCCCTTAAATCGTGCGCTGGTCGCTCCAGCGTTGCGCTACGGTTCCCGTATAGCCTGCCTACGGGAGCCAAATTTGCGCGTCTGTTTTCCGCGTGGCGCCGCGCCGATATTCACCGAGCTCGATCATGTGAGGTGAAAAAAATTCAACGTCGTGCAGAAAAGCCTCCGGTACAGTAGCTTTGCCGACGGTGCACGTGCCCAGGCGTATTTTTCCCGGCTTTTGCCTTCTCATCCTTTCCTGTTCTCCCCGCGTGGCGCCAGTATTCGCTGAATTCAGTCACGTGACGAGCAAAGTATCTAGGAGAGTGCAGGAAAGGCGGCGCTATGGCTACCCGGGGGTTTTGAATACGCAACTCTGGCTTGCGTAGGAACTCTACGCTGCTCTTCCCCCCGAGAACCCTGAGGTTGGGTTACGCTCAACCCCCAGGGAGATCGCGAGGGAAGCGCAACGGCGGTGACTGTCAAGTGACGCCGCACGCCGGCAGGCCCCGGGGTGTCCACACGCTACCCCACTCAGTTGTGCGTACATGAGTTCTCACGAAGCTGGCTCTCGAGCACTTGGAATGTGTTCATGTAGTATCGTTGTCAAAAGGGTCGCGTTAACGAGCGCGTAGATTTCAGAGGGTTTACTGGTGAAAAGGTAGCTGTTCCTTACAGACACGTCGTTAAGCCGTCTGTAGTCTACACAAAGTAAGGCTCTCTTGTAGTTTCTTGGAGTAAGAACCACAGGAAATGCTCAATGTATCTTTGACTTACCTCCTGCGCCGCCGTGAGTACTCTCAAGGAGAAATATGCCCAGGAGCTTTCTTCCCTACATGCATGATCGGGCACGGACTGCTGCTCCAGGGCTGTGCGTCACCAGGTTCGATGCCATGCAGCAGGATGTTTGTCTTTCCTATTCGCTCCGTGAACATCAAATCAGACGGCCGTAGAACGTCCTGCAATTGTCCCCTCTCAAGTAAAGTAAAAGGACATCCGAAAGACAGAACTCATCTCGCCGTTTGGTCTTTTGAGTACCAAAGTGCCATTTTGAGTGAGAAATTTCGCCCAAAAATTCAAACAATTCATTCATATTCTCATCAGATATCTAGTCTTTACTGATGACCCCAACAAACACATATAACACTGATATGCTTTTTGAAACATCTCCTCTCACAAAATACGTTCTTAATTTCACCCAATCGAAAATGTAACTTAGAGGTTTCTCACTTAGAATATGTTGGCCACGAAATAGGTGCACGCTGAAAACGTCATCTAAAAAAAGGTGGACGTCATAAAACGTTACCAGCACCAACCTCCACCATCCACCAGTTTTCAGAATTCCTCTAACTAGTGATAATGTATCACCGGTTTATCCTCGGGAAACTGCGATAATGTGTCCACCAAAAATGTATCTCAGGAAAAAGCACACCGCCTTCGCATCCAATACAAATACAGTGAGCGGCATTATGCGCTTACAGTCAGGCAAAGGGAAAACTCTCAAATGCTACTATGCTGTCTTATTCTCAACACGATACTTCAAGCTACAAAATAATTGAATGAAAATTATAAAAGGGCTTGTCCTACAGCAGTTTACTAATAACAACTGGAAGCCGCTATCTTGTCCCGCCAATTCGCACAAGTGTAACGGCGAAATTGCACTTTCGGAAGATAACTAATCACAGCCTATGCTCAGATCCCACATTTTCACAAGTAACGTCTACGGACATATGAGCTACCACAGCAGAGCGCCAACCGGTGCATAAAAGCCCCGTATGGGACTCTTCCAGCGTTGCCGTGCTTGGGAAGCGGAGGAATGGTACCGTCTCAATTTGGTATCGAAGGTGTGGACGCAGGGAGATTATCTGTATTCCCCCTTTTCTAAGCTAACCTGCAGCACGAACAATTATAATCGCCTGCTTAAGCTGTGTGTCTAAAGTGTAGGACGACCTAAAACTGCCGATAAAAGCTGTTTTAATATCTTCTAGAAAACTAGGACTGCAGTTTTCTTTCAAAAATAAAAATAACGTCTACTCGACCGGCTTATCAGGAAGGAAACGAATATACTAATTAAAAGCACACACAAAACAGCCAAAAACTGCTGACATCAGCATATCGCGCAAGATGCTAACCAACGAAGGCGCGATTGTCATCAGCCTTGCTGTATGGCTCCGTTTCGAAATTGTTCATGTGGATAAAAACTTCCGTCCACCTCCTTGATATACCAATGTGTATCTTCCAAGAGCCTGGCACCCAAGGAGCGCCAACGGTCGAAGCGCCCTCTGCGGGAATTTCCTGGCTCCGGTCGGTGCTCCGCTGTGGTAACTCATATGTCCGGAGACTGTGCATAGAAGGCACATATTGTTTTATCCGAAATTATCACAAGCCCCTCACGTATGCACAGCAGTCTGGCAGAGATCCGAACTCAACTCGCGAGACACGCAGTATCATCTTCATTGCAGAATGCAAAAGTGATATACGGCACGATACGGGCGTGCATATCCCTATGGCCGATGCATTATTCTCGAACGTTTACCCTTCCTGAGGACTCTCTTTCGTAAAAGCGAAGAATTTAAAAGCCTCCGGCGTTGCACAACGAGACGTCTCGAAACCGCAACGCTTACGTCACTGGACGGGGAGACATATCTTTCAAGAGATCGCCTTATCCGGTGTTTTCGAAAAACCCTAGAGCGAGGCTCCCACCGGAACTGCTTGATCATTTTTTTACCACCGACTTTTCCAGGAAGGAGGTCAACTCTCTTTATGATGTCGCTCATCCTGGCATCCGGGCTACTCAAGATTGTGTGACTCGACGATTCTTTTTGCGGAGCTTCTGATATATTGTTAAGATCATGCTGTCGGCAGGAGAAAGGACAGGACAGTTCATGATGAAAAAACAAACAAAGGATTTATGGAGGCCGAGCCGGCATGTCGGGCCTAGCGCGAGAAAGTCGTGCGCGCTACTGCCCTTCATCATTTTCCTTTTTCTAACAAAATTATCAGGAATGACAGTCATAGAGAAGGCTCATGCAGTAGATAATTTAGTGCTTAATAGGCCGAACTTGTTCCAAAAACAAAATCAGAGGTGCAGGTGTCACTGGGGTCAAAGAAGGCGTGACAGAGGATCGAGCGTTGGCGAAACACTGCGTCTTTGCGGCCAGGTGCAGGTTCTTGTATAGCAAAGGCAGAGTACATCGCGCACCGCCCAGGACGTACTAGAATAGCTCTATGCAGAAGCGGATAATAAAATGGGACTTACGAGATCTTTGTGGAACCTACCGAAAAGTAACGAAATATTTGCAGAAGGGTTTGCGGCTGGGCATCACGTGCAGGGTGTCACAAAACAAAACTTACTGGGTTTTTTTGACCGCAAAAATAAACTAGGCATCGCCGAACGCTCATTCTCCGGCCAAAGGTGGCGCTAGAGGCCACAGCCAGATGCCAAAGTTTCAGCCCGATCCGATAACTTACTCAAAAGTTAAGAGTGATTTTCTAAAAAAATATAGGAAATTGGCGGCCGACGGAGTTTTCGAATACATTTTATGGCGGCAGAAACCGAAAACGGGCGAAAATGGGCTCCATTTTCTCATTGAAATTTCCAGAAAATAACTTAGAACTTCTGAATAAGGTATCGGATCAGGCTGAAACTTTGGCATCTGGTTATGACCTCTAGTGCTACCTTTGGGCGGAGAATGGGCGTTCGGCGATGCCTAGTTTATTTGTTCGGTAAAATAAACCCTGTAAATGTTTTTGTTGTGACACCCTGTACTTTCGCGTGTGATCTGGGCACGCTAACCACTGCGCTACTCTCGCTGCTTGTATCGGAGAATGCGGCATAACTTTCACATAAAAAAGGCAACCCGTCCAGATGCTACTTTTTAAACAAACATCACGAAACTCCCCTCCAGGCGCACTAAGCACAAAACTTGTACAGTCCTATGGAGCGTAGCACTGCTTGATGCGCACGACGTGAGCAACCTGAGGTTGGACCTGTTGGCGAAATAAAAGTCGAGTTCCTTTGGGGAGGCACCTAGTAGTTCAATTCCCCCAGACGGCGAAGTACCTTGTAGGGTTCAAAACAGCACTCGCGGGGCTTCTCGTTTAGGCAGCGACACCGAATCGGGGTCCAGACCCATACTCTGTCCCAGGGTTGAGAATGGACGTCATGACGGCGGAGATTGTACCGAGAGGTGTTGACAAGTTGCTGGTCTTGAAACCTTTTCGGGCGGACTGGAGGACCTCTTCTGCCAGTTGAGCAAACAAATGGGCGTCTTCGCTTGCGTCGTCAAGTGGCTCGTTCGGCAACATAGAGTCTAGCATAGTACTCACCTTTCGGGCATGCACCAGCTCAAAGTGCGTCTCTATAGTTGTCTCATCCACAGCCATTTTGTAGGTTGTAGGTACAT
Organism: Ixodes persulcatus; assembly: GCA_013358835.2. Lineage (NCBI taxonomy): Eukaryota > Metazoa > Arthropoda > Arachnida > Ixodida > Ixodidae > Ixodes > Ixodes persulcatus. The sequence continues at coordinate 505,924 of JABSTQ010009247.1, forward strand.
GAATATCATATCAGCAATGATCTTGGTGAACCGTTATGGGAGACCGATGGATGCTTGAGGTGGGCACGTTTGTCTGCGGATGGTTTGCGGTGGTCCGACGCTAAGTTGTGTGGTTAAGCCGAAGAACCTGTTGAGTCAGTTCCGCCATAGACAATATTTAATTGGTCTGTAATCAACATTTCGGATGCGACGTGCCGGAGGACCATGGGCTCGACAAAGATTTTGGTAAATTGTATGGCTGTCCCATAAGAAAGGGCTCCCGTATCGGCTTATCTAGTGAGATAATACGTGACGAAGATTATTCAGCGGTTCGCGATCGTAGACAATGCAAATGGGCCAAGAAAATTTCGTGACGACTTGCTGAAATGGTGTCGTCGGAGCGGTAATTGACTGGAAGAGTCCTGCCGGCATTGTAGGCGGTTTTTTGGCGTCCCTGGCACGCGTGGCAGGATTGGCTGTAGGTTTGAACGGTCTTCGTCAGCCTGCGCTAGTTGTATTTTTTGACGAATCCTGGCGATTCTTCTGCTGTAGCCCAGGTGTACGGCCGTAGGGTTGTCGTGGCATTATTGAAACATCTGTTATCGAAAACTATTAGGATTACCAATAGCGATGCTGCAGTGCTGGTCCCGAAGTGATTTTTGGAGCGTCCGTCAACGAATGACGAAGCTTACCAGGTTCCTGGAGAAGATGCGAGGGACTGTACTCTCTTGTCCTTCGAGGCGGTCGATCACGGCGCGGAGCTCTGGATTGTCGCGTTGCAGGTAGACCATGTCGTTATAACTGACTGCCCTAACGAACCCTTTGTCTCGTCGTCATCGTCGTTGGCGCATGTAGGTTGTGACTGGACGGGGGCTCTCAACAGACAGCCGGGATCACTGTACTTGCGGTCGGACTTGTTTGCCACGGTCATGTGAAACTCCTGTAGCCGTAGACTACACCGAGCGAGGCGTCCTGGTGGATGCTTAAGGTTTGTGAGCTGGTGAGCTGGAGTAAGTGGTGGTCTGTGACCACTCGAAACAGGCTCCCAGACAGGCCAAACTTGGTGATGGCCCAGGCAAGACGTTATTTCTCTATCGTTGAGTAATTACTCTCCGCTGTTGCAAGCGTCTGGCTGGCATAGGCGATCACTATTCTGTACACTCCTGAAGTTGAACCAGTGCAAGGCCAAGTCCAATATCACGGGCATCTGTGTGGATTTGAGTTTCTGGAGACTGGTCGAAATGGCGAAGGAATGGGAGGTGTCTGGAATTTTTGCTTTAGTTCGTCAAATGCGCGTTGATGTTTTTGCTCATGCAATCATCACGGCATCTTTCGTGAGGTGTGTGAGTGGCGCCGAAAGTTAGTGGAAATACTAAAGAAGCGCCTGTACTACGCACACATGCCCAGGAGTCCGATGACGGCCTTCGTGTCTGATGGTCGAGGAATGTCAGCTACGACGTATGTCTTTCCGGGGTCAGGGCGCGATCCTTCGCTACTAACGACTTCAGCAAGGAACTTCAGTTTGCGTTGGTCATAATGACAATGCGGCTGCTTGCGTGTAAGCCTGGCGCTCTTGATGGCTTAAAGTACCGCCATACGTCGCCTAAAGTGATCGTCAAATTCGCGCGAAAAAAACCATGACGTCGTCGAGATAAACAATACAGCTCTGCCATTTCAGTCAAGTTAGCACGGTATTCATGATCCGCTGCAAAGTGTCCGGCGCCGTTTAGAGTCCGAAATGTATCACCGGGAACTCGTAGAGTTCATCGGGTGTGACAAAGGCAGTCTTCTCTCGGTTCTGCTTGCCGTTTTTACAGTGCCAGCATCCACTCTTAAATGATTAAAAAGCGCGACAGGACAATGGACATAGAGACACAGACACAGCGCTACTTACAACTGAACTTTATTTGCGCTGCAGCTCGGTATATATTACCGGCAACAACACAAACAAGTTAGGAAGATATAAAATACACACCCTAAAATTCTTAAAAAACAACATAAAAACGCTAAAATTCCTGCATCACTCATCGGCACCCACCCGAAACCAGACATGTTTGGTCAAGAAACTGCAATTCTTTTTCGGATAACGATAAAGAGGGTGCGCTGACACATCGCAGCCCTAATCTAGCAATTTCTCGAGCCTCTAGTATTTCCCATGTGGTTTTGTTTCTGTTTTTGTTTAGTACTGTACACTCTGTGAAAATCGGAGTAGAACCACAGTCCCGGCAATGCACAAAAAGCACAAAACTTGCTTTGTTGAGTGTACAGAAGAGGTTGTATACTCCGTGGCATCATCGTGCGGGCGTCATTATGTGGGACAGAATGGTCGCTGCCTAAATGAAAGACTGAGGGAACACCGTTACAACGTTGATGTCGTCATATGAGGACACCTCGGTGTGCATTGCCGGGATTGTCGTTGTACTGCGATTTTGACAGAGTGTACAGTACTAAACAAAAACAGAAACAAAACCACAAGGGAAATACGCGAGGCTCGAGAAATCACAAGATTAGGGCTGCAATGTGTCAGCGCACCCTCTTTATCGTTATCCGAAAAAAGAATTGCAGTTTCTTGACCAAGAATGACTGGTTTCGGGTGGGTGCCGATGAGTGATGCATGCATTTTAGCCTTTTTATGTTGTCTTTTAATATTTTACGATGTGTATTTTATATCTTCTTAACTTGTTTGTGTTGCTGCCGGTAATATATACCGAGCTGCAGCGGAAATAAAGTTCAGTTGTAAGGGATAGCGGCGCCATGCACTGGACGAAGTGCCGGTTTGCAGATACCCGGAGGACCGGGCAAAAACTACTTCCTCCGAAAGTCCGCACCGCTGTGGACCCCCGGGAAGCAACCTTTGACTGGGTGAGCCAAATTTTCACCAGTTTTGACCAAAACCACCCGAACGCGGGGAAAAGTAGCTAGACCTAGCGAGGCCTACTTCACCGGCGCGCCGGCGGCGCTCTGCCCCGTCGATTGGGCGTCCGGGGGTCCCTCCCCCATCCCCCGGGCTACCCAAGCATGAAACCGGCTGGACAGGCAACCGGAAATCAAGAGACTGATGGAAACACCATGCCCGAACTCGAGGATATGGACGAGGTGCAGGGCGAAGTCCATACCAACAATACCCCCGGTAATGACGAGTCGCAATCAGCGGAGGAGACAAACTTTCCGCCCTGGATCAAGATACTTAGCCGTAAACAACAAAGACTTCAAAACCAGGCCTACCGGAAGACTCTAGAAGAATCTAGACGGAACGACGAGCAACCACCCTCCGGCAAGATGCCAACAGGCGCGAAAACCCGCCAGACGTCGAAACCGCAGAAGCGGCAGCTCCCACCGCGAACGATTGAGGATTACAAAGTGGTCGTCCGTCCCGTGGATGGTCTGAACCTCGGAGCCTGGGGCCCCGATCAAGCCTACCGAGCCATCAAGTTGGCGGCGAAGCTCACTCTTGTCGAGACTGCGGAAATCAAGACGAGGCTCCGTAAGGACCAGAACTTGGCTGTTGTGAGCACTCCAAGTGTCGACACGTTGGAGCTGCTTTGCAATATCTCCTCCATCGCACTCGGAGAAAAGCAGTTCCGAATAAAACCTAACGCCGCCATGCCGGACGACTCCTGTAAGGGGGTCATCTCGGGCCTCACATCTCGACCCTCGTCCGAGTGGCTCACTGAAGAACTCAACGCACGGAACAGGCAACTACATAGTCCTGAACGCTCGAATGATGGGTAGTACGACCTCAGCCATCATCACTTTTCACGGACTCAGGGTTCCCCGTCTGGTGTACATCGACGGTGGCGAATTCGAGTGCAGGGTCTACAGACCCAAAAAACAAGTCTGCACTAAGTGCTTAGGACTAGGACACCGAGAGGACGTGTGCCCTCAGCCTGAAAAGCAACGATGCCCAAAGTGTGGAACCGAAGGCAGTGCCATGGATTCTCACGAATGCGAAGCGAAGTGCGTGAATTGTTGCGGGGCTCACCCGGCTACGGACCCTCGATGCCCCGCAAGGCAGCAAGCTCCGTACAACAAGTCGCGCGTTCAGAAGTACCTGCAGCAACAACAACAAGGCCGCCATCAGCAGGGAAGTCAACGGCCCCAGCACGTGGCAATACACCGCTTCAACCAGGGCAAGCGACCCAGGCTGTACTCCCCGAGGAGCAGTGGCCACGACTACCAACGAGGGGATGGGCGAACCAAAACCCGTACGATCTGCTGGCCTCTGAAGCACTCGACTGCAGCCCAACGTTGACGGGCCCTCAAGGTTCGGCCACCCGCTCCGGGTCCAAGCGGGCCCGGAGCAGATCCAAGGCGAGGTCTCGCTCCCGCAGCCGATCCCGGTCCCGGTCGAGACAGAGGATGCAGCAACAGCGGTCGGCGCAGGAAACGGAAATCCGAAAATCAAGGAGCCCCGGTCCAGAGGCCCTGAAGGTGAGCTGGACAGGGCAGCAGCCTCCCACTCCCTCCCCATTCCCCGCATGCCCCCCTTCTCCCGCTCCTAGATCCAGCGTTAGGACACAACACCCCACACACAAACAAACACACAGCACACGTTCATCGAAAGCAATCCTGGTGCCACCGACACTTCCTTCCTGGATACCTTGAGGCGCGAACTCAGGGCGGAAATGCAGAGCTATCGAGATGAACTCCGCATGATTAGGGAGGAGATGCAGAGATCTAGGGAGGAACTTAAAAAATCCTAGACTTGAGCCTCTCAGTCTCAGCGAAGAACTTAAACGCGAGGTAGCCAAACAGATCGCCGAGGCCAGACTTGGTATTAGCAAGGAACTGGATCACATGACCACTACACTTGAAGGGGACATGCAGACTGGCATGGATAACGCCCGTAGACAAATCCTTAAGGAAAATAGAGCCCAACTCCCTGAGCTGGTTCGAGACATTCTCTCCGCGATGCCTCGACACAGGCTCGGGGTAAAGAGCCTCAAGGCAGTGGGACACCGCTCGTCCGGAACAGGGTCCCCCCTAGTTACGCACTTAAGCTTGTCCCAGAACCATCCCCAGAACTTTACTCAGGAACTACACAATGGAACGGGACAGTAACAGGGTCAGAACGGCGGACCATCTGGTCCTCCGAAAACGCCCACCCAGTAACATACGCGTTTGGCAATGGAACTGCAGGGGCTATCGGCGCAAGCGCGGGGCGCTCACGCAGTTCCTCGCCACACTCGACGAAAAACCCGAAGTTATCGCAATGCAGGAAACCGCGTGTACACCGGCACTCTCGGGATACGTGACTTGTGCTTCGAAACCGGAACACGAGGGCGTACCTCCGAGGGTAGCCACTCTCGTAGCCAAACATCTACCGTTCATTCCACATCAGTTAGAAAGGGTCACTGGTATACCATATGTCTTTCTCGAGTTGCTCCCGCAGAAAAGCGGACAAAGCAGTCTTTTTATCCTCAATTTGTACAGTTCACCAAGGGCGAGAAAAGATACGTTCGACGCGATCTTTAGAGACGCTATCGCCTTAACCAAACCGAGTGAGAATACGCTTCTCATAGTAGGGGATCTGAACGCGGCCAACCCGGCATGGGGATATTATCACGAGTCGGTGAAAGGACGAAAACTAGCCACGGCCATAGACAGAAATCAGCTTACGCTTCTCAATGAGCCGGATCAGCCCACGAGGGTGGGGAACAGCGCGAGCCGCGACACGTGCCCGGACCTCTCCCTCGCCAGAGCGAGAGGCCCGTGCACGTGGACCTACCTCCAGGAGAGTCTGGGCAGCGATCATTTTATCATTGAAATTCAAGTTCCAGTGCACGCTCATCGTAGACAGAAGAAGGCCTTACGGCTGGTCAACTGGGACTCGTTCCGCCAGCTCAGAGCTCAGACAAACGCCGAAGAGATAGATGAAGACGTACCATTGGCACAATGGGTAAGAAAACTCCACGCCGACATTCATAGAGTAACCAAGACGGTTCAGACGACGGACAAGGCGCCCGTCGTCGACCCGCATCTTCTCCATCTATGGGAAGCCCGTCGTGGCCTAACTAAGAGATGGAGAAGACAGAAACATAATCGGAAACTCAAAATTCGCATAGCCAAAATTACCCAAGAAGCCGAGCGTTATGCAGAGGAGCTCACCCAATCTAATTGGCATAAACTCTGGGACAAACTACAAGGTACCCTAGGAACCAGGCAGACCTGGAGTCTACTCAAGAATCTGCTTGATCCCACAAAGACTAGGACTGAAACCAACAAGGCCATAGTAAAGCTTCCTCATCAAACGGAACACAACGGGGAGAACGCTTTGTGGGAGTTCCTAAGGGAACGCTACATCGCATTCGGGCCCAAACCAAACTACCGCCCATATCCCCACGAGCAAGCAGACCATCCGCTGGACCAGGACATATCTGAATACGAAGTTAGGGGAGTACTCACTAGCCTAACCCGCAATAGCGCTCCCGGAGAGGACGGAGTCACGTACAGGATTCTCAGGAATCTGGACGATGCCTCCGTTTCGGCCCTCACATCATACTTCAACAGGGTATGGAGTACCGGTGTCCTCCCACCGGAAGGGAAACACGCCGAGATCACCTTCATCCCGAAACCTGGGAAGGCTCTCACGCTAGAAAACCTCCGGCCCATTTCACTAACATTGTGTATAGGTAAGCTTTTGGAAAATATAGTTCTCAGACGCCTTCAATCCCATCTCGAAGCTAACGGATTTTTTGCGGACGCAATGTTCGGGTTTCGACAAAATCTGTCAGCACAGGACGTCCTCCTACAGCTCAAGGAGGACATCCTAGACTTTCCTGGAAGAACGCAGACGAGAGCGGTACTCGCGCTGGACCTTAAGGGAGCTTTTGACAACGTGTCTCACGACGCCATTCTCGAGGGCTTGACCAGAGCACACTGCGGCAAAAGAATTTACGACTAAGTCCGTGCGTTTCTGACGGACAGGACCGCTACCCTAGGGCTGGGAGATCTTCGCTCCCAGCCCATGAAGCTCTCGGGGAGGGGAACGCCACAGGGCTCCGTTCTTTCAGCGACTCTTTTTAATATAGCCATTTCAAGACTCCCGACCCTGCTGGGGGCCATCCCTAACGTCAGGCAAGCTCTGTATGCAGACGACATCACCATCTGGACAAGCAAGGGTTCGGATGGTGAAATACAGGATGGACTTCAGGAGGCAGTCGAAATCACTCAAAAGTTTGCAGATGCAGCAGGACTCACTTGCGCCGCCGACAAGTCTGAGCTTCTACTCATTAGAGGCAAACCTTGCACTAATGCAGATGAAATTTGTTTAAATCTAAATGGAGAGAAGATACCCACAGTCGACAGACTGAGGGTACTCGGCCTACATATTCAGTCCAACGGCAAGGCATCCTTCATGGTACAAATGCTCCGCAGGCAATGCCAGCAGATTGCCCACCTCATACGAAGGGGGGGCGATGGGCGTGGCGGGCTTAAAGAAGCCGACACCGTGAGAATTGTCCAGGCTCTTCTAGTAAGTAGAGTTATCTACCATTCTCCTTTCCATAACTTTAAACGTAGAGAGATAGACACTCTCAATACGATCCTCCGAACTGCTATAAAAACGGCGGTTGGATTGCCTCAGCATACGTCCACGCAGCGCCTTCTTTGACTTGGTATGCACAATACTATAGAAGAACTGATTGAGGCTCAGGCTGTCGGACAGCGTACAAGACTCCGCTACACACAGCCTGGAAGAAATCTCTTAGCCAGGCTCGGTTACAAACCACTTAATAAAGAACAGGGCTGCATACGGCTAAAATCTGTCCCACCGAGCATTGCGGCTAAAATAAACGAGTTTTGCCCCTACCAAAGAACATGCATCCCCTTCTTAATGCGGGTAGACGCCTCGCACGTACCCGCTACCTAAGACTCAAATATCAAAACGACCCTGACGTCTGTTACACTGACGCTGGGGAGTATACTTCCCCACGTGAGGCAAAGTGCATAGTCGTCTGCGACTCGCTTGGGCGAGGTGAAGCGATGGCGTCTCTCGCCGCTCCCACATCGATCGCGGAGGCCGAAGAAGCGGCAATAGCATTAGCCGTAGCCCACATTTCGCGTAAGACTGAAAACACAGACAAGACCTGTACCATAATCACTCATTCACAGCCAGCGTGCAGGGCGTTCGCCCGATGCGTCGTCTCACAACGAAGTGGACACATTCTAAACACAGTTAATCAAAACACACTACCCGCAATCCAGATAGTCTGGACTCCTGGACATACCTCCCTCCCAGGCAACGAGGGTGGGATGCGCTCGCCCGAGAAATAGCCGGCTGGGCGTTGCATGGGGAAGGGGAGAAACCGGAGAATCACAACTTGGCCGCATCGAACTTACGCACAGAGCCAACACCGCTTCACACGTACAATCAAATCACATCATTTTACAGATCACAGCGTAGAACACTACCCCCTCGACACAGGGACCTATCTAGACTGGAAGGCATTGAGTGGCGGCAGATACAAACACACACTTTCCCAAATTTATACCACAAGCATCTATTTTTCCCTAACAGATACCGGGCCACCTGCCCCGGCTGCCAATCCCCCGAACCTTCCCTTTTCCACTCTACCTGGGCCTGCCCCTCTCCACCGGGGCAAGGCATCCTTCCCATCCCTGACCCATCCTTTACCTCCTGGGAGGCTGCGCTGTCTAGCGCAAAGCCCGAGGACAAGCGAATGCTGATGTCTCGGGCTAAGCGGATAGCAGAGGCCAACGGGGCCCGGGACTAGGGGCTCCCGACCAGAGAGAAGTGACTCATGCCATTTTCTTGAATAAAGGTTTTCCTCCTCCTCCTCAGTTGTACGTAGCGCTGTGTCTGTGTCTCCTTCTATGTCCATTGTCCTGTCGCGCTTTTTAATCTTTATGAATCACCAACTTGCCCAACTTTCTACCCTCGTCCACTCTTTAAGTTCATCGACGGGAAGAACCGGTAGTGGCGCAGACGGTCTAAAGTGTTTTCGATGCGTGGAAGCGGATATACATTTTGTTTTTCGTAACCGCGTTGAGCCGCCTCTAGTCTATGCAGAGCCTGAAAGTCCCATCAATCTTCTTTAATAGCAAGACTGGAGAGGCCCACGGCTGCTTGACGGCTGGATGACGTCGTCTTGGAGCATTTCTTAAACTTGTTTTTTGATGGCTTCCCTCTTTTTTACAGACACTCGGTACGTGACAGTATGACAGAAAGAGTGGCGTTGTCAACAATAATTGGGTGCTTCGCCAGTGGAGTTCGGTACCTTTGATGACTTGGCGAAGCACTCACTAAACTCGGCGAGATGGTCAGTGTACTGTCGTCGTTCTGGGACCAGGAGGGTCGGTTAAACTTTATGCTATGAAGGTGGCCTCATCTTGTGTAGCAATGAAGAGTAATCATATGAGATGGAGGCAATTGCGGCTGAGGTTTTAAGTTCTTCGACGTGGCCCATGGCTGTGCCCTTTGTGAGGCACTGTTACTTTTTTTTGGAAGTTCTTCAGAAGAGCGATGGCGCTCCGGTCCTTGGTCTCCGTTCCGCCCCTAGTAATGCCGATTCCTCTTCTTAAGAGAGGTTGAACGTTTCATTTCAACAGAGCTTCCTCGCACATAACTGCTGTGATCCCGACCGACACAAAGACACTCGACATCTGCGGCACGTTCATGTGGTCGACAAGGGCCCGCACCGCGGTCCAAGTTGAGTCGCCATCTTCCGACGTAAGGATAGGTTTCCGCAGCGTCAACCTGCTCGCTCCCTGGTCGTTGACGGCTCCATATTCAGAGTGAAATACCATTCCAGGAATGTCGTCTAAAGCACAGTCCTTGAGGACGACGGATTTCACTAGACTGTCTCCCCACCTGAGCAGTGCACATTACCACTGGTGTGATGATATGTTCGCCGGTGATTCGTAACTGGGGTCCAACCCATGGCGTCACCACTTTACGAAAGCGGCGAGAGAGCTTCCCACGGTAAGCGGAATGGTCCTCTCTGGTGTTCATTACTGCCGTCTAGTCAAGGCCGTCAATTGAAAGGTCCAGGTTATTCGACACCGTCGCAGAAGTGCTGTCGCTAGGGTGGGAGTCCTTTAGTGTTTTGTGGAGGATGTTCGCTTCGGTCGTCTTTGCCGATTCCACCTCCATGGATTGCTGCACTTGGTGTTTCTGGCGGAGCAAAGGCAAAAGGTTTTCTCAACGGCACTCACTTGAAGGAGAGGCCGGGGGTCGTGGGGACGATGAGCGCAGTCCTCGGGGGGGAAACGAGCATCGAAGACGGCGAACGACGAAAATAATCTTCAATGGCTTGTGCCTTTTCCGAAACGAGTGCGTTGGTCGTTGGGGTGAAACCCGCGCAGCCCGAGTTGTCGGTAGGGGGCGTCGGCTGTATGGTTGGCCTCTCCGCAGTGCTTCAACAACGTTAGTCGGTTGGCCGTCCTCCACACGTCGTTCAACCTGCGTGCAGGTTGTTTCGGGCGGACGTACTAGACCCGTTTTTTGTAGCGTCTGGAGTACTGCGGCGCAGGAGGCTCATGATGTAGAGGTCTTTGCGACGTAAGTCAGCGTAGGTTCCTCGGGGGCTGGCACTTCAACGGGAGGCTTCGGGTGGAAGGCGTGATGTACGTCTTCTCGACCGACCTCGGCGATCTAGAGCGGTGCCGGGCGTTCGGTAGTAGGAAACAGTTTCTTGAGTTTCTCCCGGACGACGTCGCGGATAGCCTCGCTGGTGCAGAGATAATGGTGTCGATGTCGCAGGTGGGCGTTATGGGGCCAGCGGCGTTGGGACGTCGCTGCTAGTAACTAGCTCTTGCAAGGAGTGCGCGTTCAATATTCGACGCCTCCGTCACGATAGTCTGGACGGTTGCAGGTGTCTTTCGTACAAGGCCTCCAAAGTTGTTCTTCCTCAAGCCTCGCAAGAAAACCTTCAGCTTCTTTTCCTCCGCTGCCTGAAGGTTGGAGCGTGCACTTAGGCGTAGGGAGTCTTCAGCGTTGCTGGTGATGCTCTCGTTGGGACCTTACGTCCTTGTCTAAAGAAGGTCCATGGCTCTCTTCTGTTGGTGCTGACTGGCGCATGTCCATCGAAGCTCATCTTTCGGCTTGTGTCAAGAAGTAATCGAGGTTTTATAATACCCTAAGTAGTGCCGCGCCGTGCCCTCGAGGGAATGTAGACGTTTTCTTGGCTCTGTTCAGGGATACACCTATTGTGCCGGGCCATTCGCTCGTACTGGTTGATCCAATCCTCGTTGACTTCGTAGACGTCGTCGTGGAAGGAAGCAGGCGTCCGGGGTGCGACGAGCATAACGACCACGGAGGGGTCGGTCAAACCGACGGTGTCATTCTCGTCATGTTTTTCTTTAGCTTGACCGTCAGAGGGCCAACTTCCGGGGGCCGACCTTGGGTATGGCGGCTGGTCCGGGTTTTCGGTTCATCAACAGAGATAAGCTTTCGGGACTTGAAACGGATCAAGTCCAACAGACCTTCTGAGGGGTGCGTTTCACGATTTCAGGAGTAATGGATGAAGTACACCGAAGCTCGACCAGATATTTTGCAAATGAAAACCAGAAATAAGGTGAATCTCGTAGAAAACTAAGTGTTTCATAGGTAAAATTTGTTCCTAAAACAAAACCAGAGCTACAGGTGTTACGGACGTCGAAGGCAGCGTTACACCTAGATTGAGCGCTGTTCAGTGACTGCACTCCGCAGCCACGGGCAGGCTCTTTTATAGCAAGTGTAGCGTACATCGTGTATCGCCCAGAAAGTACCAAAGCAGGGGTGGCCTAACTGCTGCTGCCGAGTTGAATACGGCTCTTCGGGGGCACAGGTGAGGGCCGCGGCTCTCTGGTAAGCGTGCCTCCTTCCCCTCCTGTTCCCTCTAGACGAAAAGTTCTAGAATCTAAAAATACTCACAGTCTTGGCAGCCTTGTACTACACTACGTACATACAGCTTCTTTGTTCTACAAAACATTTCGAGTATACGCATATTGAACATCAGGGGCAGTGACTGGCTGGCGAACCTTGCATCAGTTTTTGCTTAGCGGTTGAAGGAACGTTCTGCTGCATGGTGTAGTTCTAGTAAACAATTATACTTCTCTTTGGAAAATGTTCGGTCCATAGCGTTCCTTGTTTAATGTTTCCTCTCCCCCCCCCCCCCTTTGTTTTTTTTCCTTTGGCTCGGTGAACGTTTGTAGTTTTGTTTGCGCGTTGAACCGCATTTCAGTCTGGCCACGTCTGTACAATAATAACGATACGCACATCCAAAAACAGGGGGAACTTCCGAGTTATTTCTGTATCCTTCCGGAAAATAACGAAATAGGGAAAGAAGCGTTCGAAGCTGGGACTTGAACCCGGCACCGTCGCGTGATATTCGGGCACGCTAGCCACTGCGATAGTCTCTTTTTTCATTTGCTGCGATACTCTCGCCGCGTGTATTCGAGAATGCGGATATATCGACAAACATTGGCAAGGTGCTCTCTGCAGTGCCAAAGATTCAAGATTGAACGCAACATGCTAGCACCATTTTCATCTTTCCCGGATGCCACACAACATATCGACCACATCCACATCAAGATTGTGGGCCTTTTTCCTCCTCCTGAAGGACATCACAACCATCTCACCTGCATTGACAGGTTCACACTATGGCTTGAGGCAATTGCCATCACGGATACCGGAGCAGATATTGTTTCCCGAGCTTTTTACAACAATGGATATCCAGATTCGGCGTCTCCTCAACTACAACAACTGACCGAGGCCTGCGATTTCTGTCTTTTACACAAATTGCTCATCCTCGTTGGTACCAACTGTATACGCAAACATGCCTACCATCCATTGAGTGGCTAACGGTCTCTTTGAACGTTTTTGCCGTTCTCTTAAACCTGCAGTTATGAGTCATAAGTTCATGACCCACGAAGAAATGGCGCGAGATATTCGGCGGACAGTGTTGACAAGAGAAGCAACTATATGCTGCCGAAAAAACACGTTTATTGTTTGAACAGATTGGTCCTTTAAGGCCTCAAGGATTGTGTTCGGCCAATGAGGAACAAGTAAATAGAAAGAAAATGAGAATCCGATTCGCTAGTTCGATTATCTATAAGGATAGCAAGGCATTAGTTAGAGGTTGGCAGATGATACCTAGTGCGGATAGGATGAAGGGTTACGCGCTTTTTGACTAATTTAGCAGGAGATGAAGTGAAGTAAGATGCGGAGCTGCTGAATGCGAGGCCGTTAAATGCGAATCCGCTAGGTGCCAAGTTGATGGACTCGTTGCGTACCAACTTGGCTCCACCGGAGTCTTCTCCCGGAACACGAAAACCGTTTTCGACACTGCTGGGAAGCCTTGATTTTTGGCAAAGGGTTTTTCTGCAGAGGCGGCCGGAGAGTTTAGGTGAGAAGGCTACAGTCGTTTGACCCCATTCAATTAGGGCCAGTGCAGCGGAAGAGCGGCATGAGGCTCCACTCCAAAGTATTGCAGCAATTGTTAGACGAAACAAGCAGCATAAAACTGCGGTAGGAATCTGCGCAGTCTGAATGTGGAGCATAGTAGCGGGAGGTATATAAAAGACGTCGAAAGTAACCAAGCACCACGATCCGGCAAGGAACGGTACTATTCATCTGACTAGGAGCATAAAAGAAAAGAAAACAAAATTTAGCTGCATTATCAAATTTCAAAAAACGCAAATATAAATAAAACCATATAAAACCAAAACTAAATAATTTCGCATACCCGACAAAAAAGCTGCGGGTAGTTGCACGTAGAAGAGGAATATTAGATAATTTGGCTAAGACATTTGGCATTGGCGTGATTCGGCCTTTATTGTGACACACTTTTAAAGTAAAATGCTGGAGGGCCAAACACGAGAGGGCAGTGAAGCAACGCTGCTTCTTGTTCGAAAGCTGACTTATACACACGAGAGGGCAGTGATCAGTTTAAAAGAAGTAATGAAAGATGTTTCAGTTGACACGAAATTTTCTCGTCTCATCATATCATTCAAGCCCACTGTATTTCTGTTGTGATATATTTCTGCTCGCGCAAAGTTTGCTTTCCCATGGACTCAACAACCGTGTGTTTCCGCGTCCCTTTCGTTTATTTGACTGAAGATGATGCGCAAAACCCGATCGCTCACCTTCACACCGCACTATAAATGTTCGATTGTAGCTTGCTGAAGCCAGGACGGGAGTCCTGGCTAAACGTTTCCTGATCGAGAGAAACGCCTTCTCATATTCTTCGGTACAAGGTAGAACGTTTGTTTTTGTCTTATAAAAGGCCTATTTGAGAGGCCCAATGACATGGGCAAAATTACAAATGTAATTTCGGTAATAGTCCTCGGAGACAATGAAAGAACGCAAGTGCAACATAATCATCTGCAAAGGAAAATGTTTAATGACCGAAACTTCAATTTCTAACTCGCACCTCTTTCTTCAGCCTAAAACGTGGCCCCAATACTGAACTTCAGCGATGGCATTGTGACAATAAACCATTTTCAAGAGTCGATCAAGCAACATTGGCGGTCGCCATTTTCCGGAAACGAAGCACGGGATTGGACCCGAGCACTCGCCGAACGGTGACGCAGTCCTCGTGTCCAATGAATGCTCAGGGTCAAAAAATGGCGGAAAGGCGTTGCCGCGGGTGTTTGAACTGTGTCTTTTGCTGCACAAACTTTCGGCTCCAGTTTCCTGTTTGACGAATTTATAGTGCCTGGATTTTCCGCCTCATCCAGAATTTATCTGGGGTTGAAGAAGTGTTTTTGCTCGGGTTTGTACTCATACTTCTTGAACAACTATGATAGCCGAACAGCGTCCCAGCACTCGTGTTCGATTTACGCTACATGGCCTTATTTTATGTGACGACGATAATGAAGTACATATACCATTGTCTTATCTGCTTGGTGTTAGGCCAACTGTTCAGTTCTTTATATGAGCCTGTACATATACCGTATTTACTCGAGTAATAGCCGCAATAATTATGAACAAGGCCCGTGCACGCGTCTCCTTTACGACAGAACACATACACAGCCAATCATTGCGTAGTGAATAAATAGCATAGCGAATAACCAGATGGAGAACACGATTCTACATACAAATACAATCTTCCCAGATGGTATCTTTGCACGAAGGCGTTATCTCTGTCTTGTAGAAAGCTTTAAGCATGCTGTCGATCGCGGTGATTGGCAATCTGCGTGCTCCGCGGTAAATACTCTAGTAAATACGTTATCTCCTCTGCCCGTTCTCGGTCCTTGGAGCGCTCTGTTTAATATTGTTCACCGTTTGCAAAATTCGCCCAGCTTTTTCCGTTTTACAGGAAGTTTGACATCTTTGTTTAACGCACGTCCTAAATAGTTTCTTATAAAAAAATATACATGTAGGTCACTTTAGAATCATTATTATTCCTTTCCATCAAAATTACTGCCCAAATTTATTGTGAGAGAGCTGTTCACAGATGTATTGTAAGCTGGGTAACGTTTGACATGCACATGAGATGGCATGTAAGGCTTCGTTGTTTCATTCTAGTAGTGCTGTAAGCTCCGATGTTGATGGTCGCTTGGTGACAGCGAGCTTTCGCAACCTTCGTTTGAAACACCGGCTTTTATGGTTCTTCACTCAGGACCAGTTAATTTGCACAAAAGATCCACTAACCATTATGAATGCCTTTTGTTCTGCATGAAAAACGTTTTCTGAGTGTAACCCGTGTTGATATCACTGCACACAAGCGGGAAGGTACTGTCGGCTTTACTGCTTTCGCAATGTCAAATGACCAATAGGGAATACTTCCAAGCATTACAGACGAAGTAGAAATAAAAAAAAAGCTATGGCACCTTGGGGTAAATGTTTTGGGCGTCTTTTATAGTGCGAGGCGACAGAATAAAAAGTTTAAAGGCAAGGATCTGAGGTATATGATGCACCCTGCATCATCCTAACCACGGAAAGCTGTGCCTCGAGTTTCCACGAAGTGAGCCACCCCAACACTTTTCTTTTTTGCTAGTTAGCCAGATTTGTTGTAGATTTGGTGACTATGATACAATCCTTAGCTATATGAGAAACATGTTAAAATTAATAAAAGAAACTTGACTACTAGTACTGTTACTGAGTATCGGCGTTTGAAAACTTTTAGCAGAGTAGGAATTTTGCGATTGCATTAATGATTCATCAAAGTAGTTACTACCCTAAAGAGTACCGAGTTGCTTTCATTGTCACTTTTCTGTATTTTGATGGCAGCAAAATACGACAATAATTAGGCTGATGATGCATTCGAGTTGGTGCATGACTTAAGAAATTAGGAACAGCGCGCAAAAAGACGAGGACAGTGAGAGTAGAGCACAGGACGAGTGGCTGATTATCTACTCAAGTTTTATAAAAACGGCTCAAACAAGAAAAACACAACAAAGCAAACTAACGCCGTAACAATCAATGGCGTGTCGCTCAGCAGCTATCTATAAAATCTACCTCTTTTTCGTTTAGATACATTGAAGACTGGCTGACGCAGTGCCCTGAGCCAGCTTTTTCTATTGCATGGGCCTCCAGCACCTCTTTTTGCACTTTGCAGAAAAACAAGATACGACAGATATATTGAGGTTTTAAAGAAATTCCGTTAGCTTTATTTAAATACTCCCATTTTATAAACTTCGTTTTCACAAAGTTTTGTTGATATCTAAAACTTTCAATAGCTTTGAAAGCTATTTGCCGACAGCTTGTCCGTTTTCCTCCAGAGCACATATCCATCGAGACTAAAAGCGCGTTCAACCTCAAGCACTGCATGGAGCAGTCACGTTGTACTTCAAGAATTCAGTTTGCACGGTTCATACTTTTCAGGCGTTCATCGAGGATGCACAGCTTCACCTTTGAGGTTTTGCTCGGTTCAAGCGTTGTCTAGCAGACATTGTGTTTTCTTGCTTTTTGCTGTTTTAATATGTCAAAAGCTGTGGGAATTCCACATATTCTTGAACGTTGAGAACTCCGAAGACTTGCACATCTTATGTTCTGGGAGGAGAGAAAGGCGCACAGACAACACATGGTTTCCCTAGTGGGTACATGATCATTTTCTTCTGTTTCTCTCTTTTCCCTGCAACTGCCTAAATAAACAAAAACACCACTCAATCACTCAAATACTAGTCAAATACTACGCAGTCCTCAACTCGTCCTTTCTGGCGTTTTCCCCAAAGAAGCAAAAAACAACCTCAAGCTAAACCAGGTAAAGAGAAATTAAGAATAAGACCAACGTAAGAGCGGGAGCTTCATGTTTTTTCCTCCTTTGAGTGAGCATGAACGTGGGTAATGTGCAAGAGTGTCTACAAAGAAAGGAGGTGAAACAAACCTTTGTTTAAGTATGCCAAGTGCTCGTTTGTTTCACCATGCAAACAAGAAACGCCAGTCTCCGGCGCAAAACACTCCAGCTCGCAAACTCTGGTGATATTTTAGTACTCCTTTCCTTGTTGCTCAGTCACACTAGTTCCAAGCGGAGAGTTGTGGTGTCGGCGGCGTCCGCCTTAATCCTGTGGTTTATTAACACCAATTGAAGAGATACCTGGAGACAAGCATTGGCGTTTCTGTTCGTTTCTAATTGGCCAGCGATACTGTAGTCAAAGCCATTATTTGTCGACATCCACGGCCAATAGCAACGCTGCGGTCTGCCTTTCACGATTTTCCTAACGCTCATTACGACGTTTTGAGTGTTATGGATTGAAATTTATTATTAAAAATAGCAGAATCTCAGAGTCTCATCCTTGATGGTGTTGGTTTAAGGACTAAATTTATTTATTTATTTATTTCATATACCTTCAGGGCCAAAAGCATAAGAGAGGGGAGTGGGTAGAATGTGTAAGAATAAATTTAGAAAAATGCAGAGATTATTAGGACAGTAAATTGACTCGTAGTTATACAATATTAGCTATGGCGTTCTTGAACTGCTGGGGATCTTTGATTGTTGCAGTTGGGGCGGGAAGGCCATTCCACTCCACTGATGTGCGAGGAAAGAATGACTGAGAAAAGCACTAGTTCTACACGATGGCATCCCGACTTTATGAACATGATCTAATCTAGATGAGTTGTATAGGGGGGGGGGGGGGGGTAAAATATGTTTGGCGCGCAAGGAAGGATGAAGAAACAGTTTGTGAAGGAGACAAAGACGAGAGTTTTTGCGGCGGGATGTTAGGGATGGCAGATCAAGGTTAGATTTCATTGTACTGATGCTTGCAGGTCTATTATAGTTAGCCATTTTGAAACGAACCAAATTATTTTGAACCATTTCAAGTGAGTGTATCAAGTTTTCGTGGCTGGGATCCCAAACTGAAACGGAATATTCGAGTTTAGAGCGAATTAGGACCTTGTATAGTAGTAGTTTTAAGGATGAAGGTGCCTTTGCAAATTTACGTCGAAGAAAACCCAACATGCGGTTAGCTTTATTAATGACGTACGAGGTGTGAACGCTCCAAGTAAGGTTAGATACATTGAAGGCTGGCTGACGCAGTTCCCCGAGCCTGCTTTTTCTATTGCATGGGCCTCCAGCACCTCTCTTTGCGCTTTGCAGAAAATCAAGATACGACAGATATATTGATGTTTTAAAGAAACCCCGTTAGCTTCATTTAAATACTCCCATTTTATAAACTTCGTTTTTAGAAACGTTTTGGTGATATCTAGAACTTTCAATAGCTTTGAAAGCTAGTGGCCGACAGCTTTCCCGTTTTCCTCCTGAACACATATCCATCGAGACTAAAAGCGCGTTCAACCTGAAGCACTGCATGAAGCAGTCACATTGTACTTCAAGAACTCAATTTGCACGGTTCATACATTTCAGGCCTTCGTCGTGGATGTACAGTTTCTTCTTGAAGTTTTGCTAGGTTCAAGCGTAGTCTAGCAGACATTGTGTTTCCTTGCTTTTTTACTGTTTTAATATGTCAAAAGCTGTGGGAATTCCTAATATTTCTTGAACGTTGAGAACCCCGAAGACTTGCACATCTTATGTTCTGGGAGGAGAGAAAGGCGCACAGACAACGCATTGTTTGCCTAGTGGGCACATGATCATTTTCTTTTGTTTCTCGCTTTTCCCTGCAACTGCCTAAATAAACGACAATACTACTAAATTACTCAAATACTAGTCAAATACTACGCAGCCCTGAATTCGTCCTTTCAGGCGTTTTCTCCAAAGAAGCAAGAAACAACCTCAAGCTAAACCAGGTAAAGAGAAATTAAGAATAAAACCAAAGTAAGAGTGGGAGCTTCATGTTTTTTCCTCCTTTGAGTGAGCATGAACGTGGGTAATGTGCAAGAGTCCCTGGAGGGAAAACAAACCTTTTGTTTTAAATATGCAAAGTGCAAAGTTTTAAATCGCCTCATCAATTGTCACGAATGACAATTGATGAGGCGATAATAATTGAGGAAACTAAACGTTAAATGGGGCGAACTGTGCCCAAAAATGAAAAGGGAACAGAAGAAAGCAGAGCGTCGCGGGCGTCGAAGTCGGCGTGACAGCAGAGTCGAACGCTGGGGCGAAACTGACAACGGCTCGCCACGCGGGGCCCCTTTTGTACACTCGTGTACTTCTGGAACAATCGGCCTAGAAGGTTCGGCGCGTAGATCACTCTAACCTAGAACAAGCAACACGGTTCTCGAAGTTACCATAAATCTAATTTGAAAGAATAAATAAAACATGCGGCGCTCTCGTGCAGTAGCCCAGGAATCGAACCCTGGGCTACCGCACGAGAGTCCAGTGCGGTAACCACTCGGCCACGCACGCGGTCGCTCGCCGACGCGCGTGGCAAAGTGCAAAGTGCTCGTTTTTTTTAACATATAAAAACAAACGCCAGTCTCCGGCGCCAAACACATAAGCTTACAGACTCTGGTGATATTTTAGTACTCCTTTCCTTGTTACTCAGTCACACTAGTTCCAAGTGGAGAGTTGTGGTGACGGCGGCGTGCTCCTTAATCCTGTGGTTTATTAACACCAATTGAAGAGACACCTGGAGACAAGCATTGGCGTTCGTGTTCGTTTCTAATTGACCAGCGATACTCTAGTCAAAGTCATTATTTGTCGACACGCGCGGCCCAAAGCAACGCTGCGGTCTGCCTTCCACGATTTGCCTAACGCTCATTATTACGTTTTGAGTGTTATTGTTTGAACTTTTATTATTAAAAATAAGCAGACTCTCAGAGTGTCATCCTTGATGGTGTTGGTTTGAGGACTAAATTTATTTATTTATTTATTTTATATCCCTCAGGGCCAAAGGCATTAGAGAGGGGGGCGGGTAATATGTAAAAGTATAAATTAAAAAGAAAATGCAGTGATTATTAGTACAGTAAATTGACTCCTAGTTACACAATATTAGCTATGGCGTTCTTGAACTGCTGGGGATCTTTGATTGTTGCAGTTGGCGCGGGAAGGCCATTTCACTCCACTGATGTGCGAGGAAAGAATGACTGAAAAAAAGCATTCATTCTACACGATGGAATCCCGACTTTATGAACATGATCTAATCTAGATGAGATGTATTGGGGGGGGGGGGGGGGGGGTAAAATATGTTTGGCGCGCAAGGAAGGATGAAGAAACAGTTTGTGAAAGAGACAACGACGAGAGGTTTTGCGGCGGGATGTTAGGGATGGCAGATCAAGGTTAAATTTCATTGTACTGATGCTTGCATTTCTATTATAGTAAGAGAATATTAAACGAACAGAATCATTTTGAACCATTTCAAGTGAGCGTATCAAGTTTTCGAGGCTGGGATCCCAAATTGAAACGGAATATTTGAGTTTAGAGCGAATTAGGACCTTGTAGAGTAGTAGTTTTAGGAATGAAGGTTCTTTTGCAAAGTTACGTCGAAGATAACCCTACTTGCGGTTAGATTTATTAATAACGTACGAGGTGTGAACGCTCCAAGTAAGGTTAGATGAAATGTAAAATCCAAGGTATTTATAAGAAGATACGGCGTCTAAAGGCACATTATTAAGAGAGTAAACGGGTGAGTTAATATTTTTTCTAGAGACACGCATAAGTTTGCACTTGCTAATGTTTAGTTCCATGCACCATGTTGTGCATCATACAGAGATGGCGTTAAAATCAGATTGAAGAGTGGTTATATTGTTATCACATAACATTTCCCGGAAAATTACACAGTCATCTGCAAACAAATGAATACGGGAAGAAACACAAGAGAGTTCATTAATGTAGATAAGAAAAAGGAGAGGGCCAAGCATAGAGCCTTGTTGCACACCAGAGTAGACGCCAGTTGGGGGAGATGTGAGGCTGTTAGCTGAAACGAACTGAGAACGGTTAACGAGAAAATATTCAAGCAATATAAGAAGTTTGGGATGGAGATTAAGCTGACTTAATTAAATAACTACGAGCTTCCACCGTGATTTTTGCAGACACCATAAAAATTGTCACTGGATATGAATAATTCTGGTTATTTCGTCACAGACAGGAAGCATGAAAGCGACCACTGAAGCACCTTGTCTTCAATAGCTTTTTATCAATTTTTGTGTTTAAATTTAGGTATTCACTTTTTCTAGTATCAACAAATATCCAGACATTTTTTGGATGGTATGCAAATGTTTGTTAATTGTGAACGTGCCTTTAGTGGTCGACAATTATTCCTTAGTATGAGTTACTCGGATCAGTGTTTTAAAATAGACTACTAGCCAGGGCTAAGCAGTATTGCGAAACGAATGTATCGCAATTGTATTTTAGAGATAGTTTCGAGTAACCGTATTTCTGTATGGAGATACATTTGGAAATTGTATTTGAATCGCAGTAGTGACATCCTTTTAAGATGTATTGCTTGTATCGCGATACTTTGCCGTACTTAGAAATCTCGTTGCATTTGTTCTCCTTTTTAAAGACCGACCAGCAGTCAGAAAGAAGGAAACGCTTTCTCAATCCTTGCTTTCCATTCGAGAAAGAGGGAAACCCTCTTCTTTCCGGCGGGGACTAACTCAGAGACCCACTCCTGTGGTGAGAGGAGGTGAGAAAAGTGCGGGAGGGAAGGGAGAGAAGGCAACTGGGAAATGGTGTTCTGCCCGGCAGAATACGATTCTGTAAGTCGGCCTTTAAGATAAATTTAAAAGAAAAAGATATGTCTTGGCGCAAGTAGCTTCGTAATTTATAATATGAACCCGCGCCCTATAACATGATCTATCTCAGTCACCAATATTAAAAAAGAACAGTGGTTTAGAAAAGGTTACGGGCAAGAATAAAAAAGTCAGCTCCTCTCACAAAGCTCCACACTCTTTCCAAATGAGCAAAGAGAACGCAGCAGAGAATTTGTACAAGAAAAAGTACGGCCTTGTTGTCCAACCTCCCCTCACTATGGGTGACACAAAAGCTTCAAAGAAGACAGTTTGAGATGCGCTCCATGGGCAAAGCAGGGTCCATTTCTACCAGATGCCTTTTGTTAAGCATGGCACACAGTCTTTACCGTTCTGTAACTATGGGCTCAACGGCAGTGACATGCTTTTTTTAGCGGAATTAATGCTAAACAAAGAGTTCGATGTTAGCAGAACAGATTTAAATAGCAAAAAAAAAAAGCTGCACAAGCATAAATTATTATTCGTATTCGTCACTAATTAAGACCTCCTCACCTAGCACCGTTTGGGAACAATTGTATTTCTATAAAGTATTCCGGAATACTTTTTCGCCGGTTTTGCTGAAGTATCTCAGTATTTGTATTTATGAATGCGTTTTGGAATATCTCTAAATAATCCTGCTACGAGCTACCAAAATGAGTATGCAATTAAAACCTATTAAATATTGTAACGCTAAAATACCTTTATCCCAGCAGTTAATTTGCAAACAACTGTGCCACCTAAATTCCTTAAAAAAAGTAATAAAAACAACAACAAAAAACTTTGCGTTTCTTTATGCTGCAGGTGAAGGTCGTGGACGCCGAAGGCAGGATTGTCCCCGTGAACACGAGAGGAGAAATATGCACCCGAGGGCCCCATGTCTTCAAGGGCTACCTCAACGACGACGCCCAGACGAAGGAAGCCATTCGAGACGGCTGGTACCACACAGGGTAAAGGAGCTAGCCACTTCGGTCACAGTGCCTATAACTATGATGAAGCTTTTGACACTGTGGTACAGAAAGATACGACTGTTTAGGAAGGGTTGGCGCCCCGAGACCTGCCTGATAAAAAAGTAGGTGGAAACCAGGGTTTGGCAGTATCGCAATACACATGTATCGCGATAGTATTTGATAAATAATTTCCTTATCTGTATCCCCGTAACGAGATACATTAGGAAAAAAAATATATTAGTATCTCAGTAGTAAAATACATTTACAGTTTATCGCTTGTATCGCGATAATTTGCCAGACTTAGGCATCTCGTTACTTGTGTTGCCCTTTTTTAAGATGAATTTAAAGAATAAAAACAAACACCTCTTTGGTGCAAGTTGCTTTGGAATTTATAATATAAAACCGCACTATACCATGATATATCTCAGTCTCCAACATTGAAAAAAAACTGAGGTTTAAAGAAGGTAATTTGCAAAAAGAACAAAATCAGCTTCTCTCGCAAAGCCCTCCACAGTGAACGCTGCAAAGAAGTTGAGTGGACAAAATGTACGGCCCGGTTGTCCAATCTCCCCACACTATGGGTGACTCAGAAGCATATAATACGACAATGTAAGATGCGGCTTCATTTTGGGCAGACGACTTTTGTCAAGCATGGTACGCAGTCTTTACCGTTCTGTAAATATGTAATTCAAGAGGGGTGACATGTCTTTTTAATGGCATCAATGATAAATAAAAATTACACCATCTTTTCCGAGGGGAACCATCGGGTGATGCGGAGCATCGTGTTGGTTCCGAGGAAAGAGTCAGTTGCGTGCCGACGTCGAGAGATGGCGCCACCGACTGCCCTAGCGTTACCCCCTACGCGAGCCTTCGTCACGGCTCGCGGCAGAGAAACTTGGAACGCTCGCCGCTCGCCGTTTATTTTTTTCACACTTGAAGGAGAGGAGACTAGAGGAGGAGAGTTGCGCGTGCGCGCGCGGTGTGAGGAGAAGCGAACGCACGCGCAGTGCACGCAGCTGGTAGAGAGAGACAGCGGAGAGAGTAACGCGCAGCTGTTGGAGAGAGGGAAAGAGGAGAGTTGCGCGTGTGAGTTCGAGTGCCGACTACAACGCCGACGTCGCGGGACATAGACCCGAGCAAGAGATGCTCCGCATCTAAAAGTTCGAGGTCAGGGGTTGTGCACAAATTGGCACAAAAAGAGCAGTACAAGCATAAATTACTGTTCACAGTCGTCACCAACTAAACCTCCCCACGTAGCGCCGTTCTGGAACAAATGTATTTCTATCAGTATCTCTATCTGTATTCCGTAATAGTTTTTCGCCGTTTATGCATACGTATCTTGGGGATATCCGATTCCATAAAAGACAAATGCATATTAGTAACTGTATTTGGGCCTTAAAACACATGTATCTCAGTATTTGTATTCCCGAATACTTTTTGGAGTATCTCTGCCCAGCCTTGGTGGAAAACGACAGTACCAAGCGGCTGTACTGAGTAGACAATAGATATTTCTAACCGAACAACATTCGCCACAGCCCTGACGGGTCTGAGGAAACTAAGCAACGTTTCGCCTGAGCAAAAATCTTTCTAATGCAGAATATTCTGATGAAATGGATTCTATGCTAAATATGTAACGCTGAAGTGCGACAAAAACGCGTTACGCGCACGCCAGTCCAAAATAATAGGTTGCTTAGTAGTAGGCAATACTTAAGCATTTATGGCATGGCATTAGTAAGGCACTAATACTCATTTATATTTATACATAGTGGTAATTATGCTGACTTATTTTCAGCCTCATAAACCCTACCAAAAAAAAAAAAAGAAAACGGTTTGAAATTAAAACGGTATAAACTCGGTGTTTCAGTCCGTCATATGGAACCGGAGGCAATTCGGATTTCTAGAATCTGGAAACCAAACCGGATACAAACAATCCGCAGGCCTAACCGTACTTACTGAAATTGTTAGCTAAATCGGAATTAGCCATAAGGGACAATTTAACTGTAGAAGATCAAACCGGAGATTAAACCCTATCAGGCAACTCCAAACGAAAAAGAAATTAGATTAATACAAAGCTATACTCAGATTCAGCTTCTGGTTTACTGAAGCTGATGCTTAGAGCCGTTCAAGTCAATCCAGTGCTCGAGATCATGTCATTTGACTCTCTGGGAAGACCCAGCTGCAAGGAATGCGTATTCATATTCATTGCACTTGGTTTGTAGGAATGCCTGCACTACATCAGCGGTAAAACAGAACATAGTCAGTGTTGGCTGGCCACCAATATCATGAGAAATAATGAGGTATGACACCACACAGCAAAGTCTGGAAAAACGAGATTTATTTATATTTATTTTGAAAACACACAATCCCATAAAATTTGAGGAATTTTACATTTCAAATTTCATAACATAATTCAGAAAATACTTTCAAGGTTCATAAGAACTAAAACATCACACACACAAAATCTTCCATACAATTATCAAGAAAATTAGCCAAAATCACAAATATATACAAAAGAACACACATTCAAGATAGTGCAAAATAATAAATAAATGGTAGAACAAAACTAGCTTTGTAAAAAAAAAATGTGCATTGCACGCATATAGGAGGCCCACATTCACATACTGGATCCCGCACAGCTATATAGGATGAGTACCGATATACAGGATCCCGTATAGTTATATAGGATCGGTGTCCACATCCAGGACCCCGTATAAATAAATAAGATATGCATCCGCATGCAGGATCCCGTCTATATGTTCCGAGCTTTTGTTTGGTTTGCCTCGCTGCATACATGAACCGGAGGAATAAGACAAAGCCAGCGGTTTAAATAACACATAACTATATTTAATTGGACATGGACGAGATGATAAATACACTAACATCGTTACCGGCGGCGCTTGAGTTCGGGTAGCGACTGCCTGCGCGCCCGTCTCTGATCAGTCTTATTAAGGCAGCGCGCGCGGTCTTGAGCGTGGCCGGTTGGACTCCGCCGCCCCGCCGGAAAGTCCGCCACCTGTGCACCGTAGTCTGGAACTATGCTAAGGAGCCGCCAGGGTGCCCACACTTCGCCCCGCTCCCTCAAATTTCGTTCAGCGTATCCACGACAGTCTCGTCGTTGGGGGCGTCAGGCAGTAGATGTCGCCGCTGATCCAAGTTGCGTAGCAGGCCCGGTCGCTGCCGATGAACGAGCGCAATGTCCCGGTCGAGGTCGGGCTCGCCGAGACTTGATGGGCGCGATGCGTTTGACGTCCGCCCTTCCTCCATGAAGGTGTTCGCGTTCGTGTGCCGCCCAACAGAGGTGTGCTCCTCGAGCATGGTCCAGGTAGCTACGCTAAGATGTAGCCGTCCGCTGCATCGTCGGCATAGACCGGGTCCTTGAAGCCGTCCTGTAGGGGGTTGTCGCGGTCCATGGTCCACGGTCCCCTGGGCCACCCCTGACGCGCCGCCGTCCTTGGTGTTCCGGTCCCGATCTCAGCCGCCATGTCGTTCGGATGGTGGAGTGTGGTGACGGTGTTGGCCACGAGGCATCTTAATGGAGAAACAAATAAACAGGCGGCATGGGTGCTTAGTTGAGGGTTGAGCCTAACGTAATTTTCGCACCCCTTCGAGAAAGGTCAAAAGAACAGATCT
Source organism: Ixodes persulcatus (assembly GCA_013358835.2). Taxonomy (NCBI): domain Eukaryota; kingdom Metazoa; phylum Arthropoda; class Arachnida; order Ixodida; family Ixodidae; genus Ixodes; species Ixodes persulcatus. Next base: position 532,495 of record JABSTQ010009247.1, read on the forward strand.
GAGCTGGGCACACAAACTTCCCCACCCCCCTCTTGAAAAGGGAGCAGATTCGAGGAAGTAGAACACTATCCCCAAAACGCGAGAGAGGCAAAACAGAGGGGAGAAAAAAATAATAAAAAAGGTTCCTCTCTTTTTGGTGTCACTAACATGACAGGTTACACCACCACCATAAAGACGGCGGGGGGGGGGGGGGGGGGGGGCTTTCGGAACGGGAATGTCGGCAGTGTCGTTCCGGTCCTGCGAGGAATCTTCGCCTTCTACTTGAAAGAATCGTTTAAGGTAGGTGACATGAACAGGTCAAGTTTCTTTATTAGACTCACAGTGAACTAGTTTGTAAGTGAGTGGTGAGCACTTTTCACGCACGCGAAACGGACCTCCCCACCTGTTTGGAAGGGAGGCTGCGAAGCCTCGAGCGGCATCACTCAGTGGGTGACTACCCCGGAGTACAAAATCTCCCCACAGTCGAAATGCAAGTCACGTCGCCCCTGGTTGTACTGTTCTACCTGCTGCACTCGGGCGATGTCGAGATTCTCTCGGGCCTCTGGAAGGTTATGGGAGAAGCGCTTTCGCATGTCACCTGCTACTTCACGTAAGAGCAAAGCCTTCCCCCAGACTCTGTAGATAGGAGGCTGCTAAAAAGCAGAAACGCGAGCTCCTTGTCGAAATTCAATTAGACAGGAGTGAGGCCCGTTGACCGGTTAGAGGTCGTACGGGGTGCGAATTCCAGCTCCGGCAGTTTCGCGTCCCAGTCATTGTGGAGCTCGGTTTAGACCCCTAAAATAATCTTAAATTTACGATTTACCCTTTTCTGGATGTTTGCTTGTGCTTTGAATGGCGAAGCTGTTTTGTGTTCAATTCCAAGCACCACTCATGCACCCCACATACGCCTTACTCGTTAGGTAGGAGGAATTATCGTTTACCAGTTGCGCTGGAAAGCCGAACCTAGCAAGTGTTTCCAGTAGACAGTCCCAGATTTTTTGCAAATCTAACTTTTGCAAAGGAAATAACTCAACCCACTTCGTGAAATGGACGGTTGCCATGAACAAGTACTGATTGCCGTGGGACTACGTGGGGAGGGGCACATGACGTCACAGCAACAAGTCTTCCAAGGGCTCTGGCTCGCGTTTCGTTACACGAGACCGGGGGGCTGACCACCACGTGGTTTTGCCATCTCGCACGCCGAGCAGCTATGAGCGTATCGGAGCATATCCTGCCTCATGCCTGGCAAGGAAGCAGTTTGGAATAACGTTTCGAAAGTTTTGCTCCCACTGCTGTGTCCTGCTAATGCAGAGTCATGCAGGTATCGAACGAAAGCTTACGTAGCTTTCGGGGTATCACGGTCCGGAACGCCGAGCCATCCGGGTCGTCTTTGGCCTGGGGGATGTAGAGCAGCAGGAGGCCGTCGTTGCTCCTGAAGTAGGAGTCGAACTCCCTGTCACTCTGGCGGTCGACTGGACCTCTTGCCGCCAACCAAGCGGACACACGTTGGCAGGGTTCGTCATCCAACTGCGCCTTGCAAATCTCCTTGCGACTCACCAATGTGCTCCACCATCTATCTAGGAATCCTCGTGCCATGGCTGCGACGGTTACCAGGACATGGTTATCCTGCTTGTGCTCTTTGGGAAGTGGAGCACGAGAGAGTGCATCAGCAACTTTGTTCGTTGACCCCGGGCGGTACATAATGGAGTAGTCGTACTGTTGTAACGTAAGCGCCGAACAAGCAAGACGTCCAGCTGAACTATTAAGTCTCCTTATCCATGACAACGCTAAGACTTCAGATTGAATCTGGAACGTTGCGCCGTCAAGGTACATGTTGAAGCACTTCAATGCCTGAGTAATGGCGAGACATTCATGTTCTGCCACACTCTAGTTGCGTTCGGCTGGAGTTAGCGTGTGGCTCGTGAAAGGAACTGGCCGAAGCACAGCGTCATATTCCTGCGGCAAGACAGCACCAGGCCACAGTCGCTTCCATCCGTCTGCAGAAAAAACGGCTTGTTCAAGTCTAGGAGCTGTAAAAAATTGTCAGACGCGGCTTTTGAAAGGGCTGTGAACGCGCATTGTTGTACTTCCGCCCAGCACCACCTGACGCCCTTTTTTAGAAGCTGAGTGAGCGGTTGGGATATCTCGGAACAGTGTGGAATACAATTCCTGTAGAATGCGATCGTTACGAGGTATCTTTGTAGGCTTTTTACGTCATGTGGCTTGGGTATTTTGTTAGCGCACGTAAATTATCTTCGTTGGGGTGGAGCGTACCATTATCCAGAACAAATCCAAGGAGGTTAATCTGGGGCGCAGCCAACTGAAATGTTCCGGGGTGAATCGTGAGCTCAGCATTGCGCATTCGCTCCAGTAGGATGGGAAGGTGTTCGACATGCTTCTCATTAGTTCTCAATAAATAACTACGTCATCTATGTATGCCGTGTCAAATTTGTACTTCAAGTTCCCGAGCACAAGATTCATCAGGCGTTGAAAACTGGCTGTAGAGTTAGACAAGCCAAATGGCAATCGGGTGAACTGAAAAAAACCCTCTGTGTCATTTTAAAGCTGGTTTTAGAACGTATGATGGTTGAATCGCGATCTGAAGAAACCGTGACTGCAACGCAGCATTGAAAACATGGTCTTATTACCGACCGCATACATCACAGAGGAAATGCTGGGGAAACTGTAGCTGTCTTGTACGGACACATCGTTAAGCCGCCTGTAATCCACACAGAGTCTGGCTATTCTATCTTTTTTCGGAGCGACAAAAACGGGGAACGTTCAAGGGCTCTTCAACTCATGTACTGAACCGGTATCGATCATCTCCTCGAGCGCCGCATCTAGGAGTGGCTTTTTGTGGACGCTGATTGGTCGGGGGTGTCACTTCCGAGGCGTCGCGTCACCGGTTTAAATCCGGTAAAGCAGGAGGCCAGTCTTTCCAGGCGTTTCCATAAGCATCAGCCAGAAAAACTGCAGGACGGTTTGCAGCTCCTGCTTCTGCTGGCTGCTTGCAGGGCACTTTCGCAACAATTCTCGAACGCCAGAAGGCAAGACGTCTGGCACCATGGTGAAGTGTGCCGGAGTGGGCGGGTAAACTGAGTCTGCTCTGGTTGTTGTCCCAGCAGCTATCCGGTACCAAAAAACTCGAGTGTCATGCTTTCGCCTCTAATAAAATCTCGGCCCATGAGCACGGGTATCACGAGTCCTGCCTGGCACATAAAGAAATTGCTAACGCCGCTTCTTTCCCTTAAACAGAGTCTTCAGCCTGACGGCTCCTCCAGCTGGTAGCGCTCTACCAGGAAGCTTGCTGCAAACGCGTTCCGCATTCATGAGAGCTTACCTTTTTCGCTTTGCGGAGTTTGAGAATAAAATCCCCTGTAAGCGAGATAGCGGCTCCAGAATCCAAAAAAGCGGCAATGGGAACATCAAGCAGTGAAATTGTCATGCGCTGTTCAATGATGTTAGGCTCGGGCTGGATTCAACATACCGATTTAATCAGTGCCGCAGCCTCAATGCTCTCAGGGACTGTAATGGCCGTCGGCGAGTAACTGTCTGGTTTCAGCATCGCCGGCCGTAGTGCTTTCCTGATTCTTCTTGTTCCGGCCCTTATTCCGCCATCTCGTGCCACCTATTGTCTGTTGTTTCCATAAGTCTTGGACACCGGTTTCGGTGATAGCCGGCCTGCTCGCACTCGTAGCAGCCTTCCGACGACAGTTGACTGCTTACGCCACCCCCACTGAGGTGCCCGTCGGACCGCCTCCAATGTTCGGGTAAAGAACCACTATAGGAGGGGCTCCACCAGGCTTGCAACCGGCTGTTGTGGGGAGGGCTTGTTCCGTCGCGGCGAGTGTCAATGCTGCATGGCTGCGTGATTTCAACCGGAGCGTGCCAGTTTTCCAGAGCATACTAGAATGGAAAGTTGGGCGAGTTGGTATGAATCCATATTTGAAAAACAGCGCGAATAACATCAAGGGAGATAGTTGAAGCGTATCATATAGCAAAACGAAAACCCGGGTGCGTGAGCCAACCATCCATCAACCTAGTGGACAATGAGATAGATTTTTGGACATGGGTTGACCAAAGAATTGAAGATCGAGATTGAAGATCGAAGAAAGAAGGAAGAAGACGCGATGCCTTATACCTGTGCTGGTGTGTTTTAATTTGATTTCATTTAGAATGTGGCGCGCGTAATGGCGAATGACTGGTAGAAGAGGAAGAAGCAGCAATCCTCGCGTGTATTTCTCTGTATGTCTTCTGAGTAGATAGTTGATAGTCAGCGCTTCGTCCTGTGTGTTCTCTTCCCTTCTTGTCCGTGTGTTATTCGCGCTGTTTTTCAAATATGGTTTCCAGAGCACTTGCAGGGGCAGACTGACGAGGATGGTTCGGTTGAGTAGTGATATCCGAAGGGCCCCAGCTTTCGATAGGGCGCTGCCAACGACTTCCCACCTGTCGTTGAGAACCCCGCCCGGGACCCTCACGGACCCCACTGTGACCTCTGGGGACCTCTCGATGAGAGTTTGGCGAGCGTACGTTTATCCCGCACAGGAGAAGGCCATGCATGCCACGCCAACTCTCCTATTTGACGTGGTGGGGAATGCAGGTCTTTTTCGGACAGTCCAGTTGCTTGGAGGCCTGGGGTCCCTGCCATGCGCATGCCGGTTCGAGCGCATACTTGGCTGGTTCGGCGGCACGTAGTTCCGCTCGGCATGAAAAGCTTCCTTGATGAGGTGGGCGCCCCGGTCTACTCTTCAAGGGTCTCAAAGTTGCGGTTGATGAGGTAGATGTGGAGTCTAGGGTGGCACTGTCTTCTAACCCGTGCTGCTCTGTCCGACTTCGGCGGATTCGGGTCCGCTTTCTTGAAGAGCTCTTGCGTGATACGAACGTACTGGACCCGACTTTTGTTCGGGTGCTGCGTCCTTGCCTCGAGGTCTCCAAGAATCTCCTTTGCGTAGCCAGCAGGCAGAAACTCTTCTCGTAGCCTTGTCTGAACGTCCGCTAGGCTGGTGAGGGGGCCTGCGACCCCAATCAGCACCAAGCGCTCGCTTGTAGTGTAAGCGGCACGATGCGGTCTACGATGAAGGCTTCCAAGGCACCGGAGGCTCGGTGGTATGTCCGCAGCTCGCCCAGGAGGTTAGCACTGTTAACTGCGGTCAGGGCTCTTGTGATGGGTTTTCTGCTGGCCAGGCATGAGGTCCAGATGGTTCAGCAAGAAGGCGCACATCTCTGTGACCTTTGTGAGTAGGGTCATTTACCTCAGTCTCCTGAACGAAAAGTGCCCGAGCGAGTTTCTACCTGCAAGTTCAAAAGCAGAATAGAAACCAGATTGCTAATTTTGCATGTTTTACTTGCACTTCTACGCATATACCGGAAAATTGACACTTATTAGGAAATTCGTTGCATGACCCATAGGAAACTACATACACAACCCCCTTTGGGAAACGCTAAAGCTGACCCCTTCATTTTTCTGTTTTGGCTCTCTCTTTTGCTTCCTCTACTTTTTGCTGCCGCTTTTTGACTTCGTTACGGGGTCAAGTTTGGCGCTCATCAAAGGGGTTCATGTGTGGCGTTTACAAAGCCAAGACGTTCCACTACCCCGGCATGTTTACATGTCTGCCGCGATCGTAGGTACACGCGCTTTGATAACTTTGAACTGTTTTGGTAGATGTTTAAGAGCAGTACCGCAATTCTGAAATTTTTATGATTTTTACTTAGGGAATTTTTTAAGCGAACCAAATCCACTTTGCAATGTCTTCGATATTTAAAAAAAATTAGCTTAAAAAAGGTAAAATTGCTCTTTCCAAATTTTTTTTTGTCCGACCATTCAATTGCAGGGACGAGGGGACAATAAGCGAGGACGGTCGAATTACATTTGTGGGCCGCACCAAGGAGATGATCAACTACAGGGGTCTCAAAGTGCCGCCGCTGGAGGTCGAGAGTGTCCTCAACACGCACCCCTACATTGAGGAGGCGCAGGTATGTTTCCTAAAGAAGGGTGAGATAGTAGCAGACATGCGTGCCATCATTCTTTTCTTGAAATTAGGTGCATTTCGAGAGTGCGGCTCGTCTTGTTTTCGTCCGCAGAACCTTTACGTTCGTTGAAGAAGTAGTGACTGTGCTTTATCCATTTCTCTATAAGAAAAAAACACGTTTAATGCATACCAGAGGCACACCTCACTTTAAAAAAAACCGGTCACTGTTAGGTAATGCACTTTATGCTTACGATGTTGATAAACTTGGTGAATGTGGTCAGGGTTGCAGACACGTTGCGACAAATTGTGGTCTGCAATTTTGTATTTATTAAAAATGATATCTTCATTTATTTAAGGATAGTTTCAGTACGTGGACGGTACAGCTCGATGTCGCAAGACGCCTTCGACATTCCAACCCAAGTTGTACAGCTCAAGCCCTGCCTGCCTAAATCCCGCGCCTTTCCTTTAACGGACGCAAAGCTACGGTGACTCTCATGTACCGCAACAATATTCAATAATACTCTCAGATAATCGAAGGTTGTCGGTCAGTTCGCTATATAAGCATAACATAAACACAGAAACACACTTCATTTTTGGCGGATGCACGTAAGTTCCTTAGACTCGCCGTGTCGAGAGGTCTTATGTCACTCCGATTCTATACTTGCCAATCTCGCGTGCTACAATCCCTTGCAAAACGATTCAAAAATTACATATATAGACAACTGCTATCAGGTGTGGTGGATGTGATAAAAGACACGTTTGCATGCTTCTTTCCTGCCCTTTAATCCTGCGCTAGTCTGAGGCTGTCATGATAACAAAAAATAAATAAAACTAAAACTTGCCAGAAAAGCCGCGAAGAATATAAGGCCCCGCGCCGAACTCCGCAGGGCCTTGTATTGTTCGTTGCTTTTTGATACGTTTTTTGTAGAACTGCTAAAGCTAGGAGTACAACAACAGTGAGAATAATATAGGTTCATTTAAACAATAATAAAAAGACTCACATGAATAGTTAAGAAAGAAAGGAATGTGTTTGTAAAGCTTAGCCTGAGTTAGAGCGAAACAATTCTGTTCAAATCCTTTTGTCAAACATGCTAGGAGAAAGGCCAAGTAAGTTTTTTTATTGTGGATACGATGTACTTCCTCGATGGTGGTCCAGAGGAAGGAGAATCCGTTGGGCCTTGGTGGCAATGAGCGGTTCAGTCGAGACATCTTCTAGTTTTAAACATCATACATTTAATAGTCGACATATACGAATAAATAAAGGTTGGTGGGGCGAATACACGAATTCCTCAACAACTCGAGTCGCGGACTAGGCCGCCGTCAGAAATTGGCACGTATCTCTCTGACGGTAACGAACCAATGACTCCTTCCTTCTTTCGCTATACAGGCAGCACACATTATTGGGACAACATTGAATTTGATGTGACAAATATGGCCCAAAAATGACCAAACTGTTCTATATGTTTTCTAATATTGATTCACATTGGCCAATAATTAACTCTGAAAGCCACTGGTTTAATGGTTTTTATTATTGGTGATACGTTGGCATTGGCTATTTAACATTGGATTGTCCAAGCCAATAGATTTCCAATATTGGATATACGCGGGCGTAAGTTGTCCACAATTGGAATGTGGGAACCACTGGCGTTTTGATTTTTGACAATACGCCGGACTAAGCTGTCCAATATTGGACTGTCAAAGCCAATAGCTTTCAAATATCGATTTCCATTAAACTATCCAATTAAATTGTTGGAGCCAATGGAATTCCAATTTTGCATATACACCGTAATAACTTGTAGAATATTGGACCGTTAGGGCAATGGCTTTCTGATATTGAATATACACTGACTTAAACTAGTTATTATTAAACTGTCAAAGCCAAGAGTTTTCCAAAGTTGACGATGTGCTGGCATAGGTTGGTCAATATGGTACTGCCATAGCCAATGGCTCATCAATTTTAGGTCGCCTAGGCTATAGATCCGCCACTGATTTCCCTACACACCCCCTAGTGGGGCGTGTGTACACTCCCCCGTTCTTCTTCTGAAGGCACCACCTTAATTCTCAACAACTGGCCGATTCTCAATCCCCCCCCCCCCCAAAAAAAAAAAAAAAAATTTAGACACCCCCTTCTAATTTCAATTTCTTTGAAAAATCCCTGAGACCCGCGACCTTCTTTTTTACACTACAGAGGTAGGAAAATGAAAAAGAGTCATTGATGCTCTCCCTCGGGGCGAGAGTTTTACTTAGCCATCTTCATGGGGCGTACGTCGCCGGTGCTTTATAACCGCGATCTCAAAAGTGCCCTTAGCTGCCTTTAGAACTATTGCAGTTGTCGCCGGCTACTCTCCCTTCCCATAGTCTAACCGCGGCAATGACGATTTTCCGTTTTTTTTAGATTTAATTATATCTGTCTCTTCCAGAGTATTTTGTAAGTACTTGCATTTAGTAGCGTTAACGTAATCTACTTTGTCCGTGTCCCTGCCAAGTTTGTATTTGTTTCTTCATGTTGTATCTTTTATATTTAGTGTTTTTTGTGCATATTTCGTCGTTCTCGGCGCAGGTGTCAACGAGCATAAAGCCACTGCTTACGCCACTACCAAAATTACTTCTACTCTCAGTGATACGACAGTCTATCGCGCTATAAAGTCATCTATTGGATCGAAAGAAATCTTGAGAGGGATGCTTCGACTGCCAGTGCACATGTCATCAGTATAGGCAAAGCAGCGACGTAGCAATCGCGACGCGAGAGCCGGCTGCGCCTCGATTGGGCCTGCCGCGCTCGCTCTGCGGAAATGTGAGCATGGGGATCTCGAGCACCCTTAGCAAACTGAAGTTGCAAGAGGCTACTTTTTCGTCCCGAATCCTTTGCCCTTCGAACGGTTGCGAAGCCGTTGCGCCCGGCGTACCCTACGCAGAACCTTTCAAAAACCATTCGCGCAGCATTGCACTCTTCCATCTGCGAGCGTCGGCGACTCATCGTGTGTTGGAAGTCAGACAATGTGCTGTCCGTGGTGTCTTTTATATGTAACTCTGTCTTTGTGGACATCGTGCACAAAAAAATAGTCGCGCTTAGTTCTTTATTTTAAATTATAATGTGGGTTATACGATGCAAAACATAGTGTCTTCAAACTTGCCACGTTTTGGATCACTTTTGGGCTGGACAGCTTCTTTGGAAGTTCAAAAGCTGGCTTTCAAAGAGCTGTCCTGTTCACTCGGTATTGACAGCAGAGTAGACGCTAGGTGTGTCATAGGCCAATAGTGTCTCCGGTTAGGGTCACGTGACTACAGTCTCAAAACTGGTGATAAGGCAGAGCATGGAACCTGCCTGAAGCCCAAGGCAACACATAGCATCCACTGCCCTAGCAACCTTGGGTACAAGTGACGAACCGCTTGTTGTGTTCATTTTTGGGATGCCGCTGAATATTGGTCTTTGTAAGCTCACCCCGCACCCCCGTTCTGGCCTTGAAGGAGCTGCTTCCTTTCTACTCCTTATCTATTTTTCTGTCTCTTCCTAAGCTGAAGGCGTGGTAGAAGGTGCGTACTCGCCGGACCAATGAACCATAGACTTTTTATCGCTTGACTCCGTTCTCTGTGCGCGGGTAATGGAAGAAGCGTGATCACGTTGTTTGACGGATGGCGCATTAGCCTTTGACTATCCCGGAATGCCTACAAAGACCGGACCTAGTTCCGCGTGGGATGCGGCCTGCGGGCCTGCTGTGGATTTCGCTTCTGTGGTAAATGGCATCTCGTTCGAAAATTCCTATAAGTATCGATATCTTCACGCATCGATGTCTTCAAAGAAGCCCAAGACATTCGTCACCGTCTCGAAAATTTGGGCCACAAGGTTCGAGCGTCGCGCGTTCGGGGTGAGAATGAACAGCCACTTTTGAGAACTTGAAAGCAGGATGACATGATAAAGGTTACGTACCGAGTAAGAATAACCACGAATCTTCTAAAAGTCCCTGACCGAGCTTTGCTTGCTCTGCCCTGCGCGCGGAAATATTGTACTCAAGAAAATGTCAGATATGTAGAAAACGTGTAGTCACGGAAGTTTTCCGTGTTGTATTCCTTAAACACGCGGATGTTTGTGTTTATTCTACTTAATCGAATCACACACTTCAAAGTTGCGCCGTGTTTTTGCCACCTTTTTCCGTCTTGTCGGCGTTTTCTTGCGTATTAGTTATACTCACTTCTCTACACTTTGCCTTCTCTGGAGGTCCACTTTGTGGGAACATCCTAATACAAAGAAGAAATTCAGGTTACTCGCCCTTTATCTACACATTCACCAGGTCAATGGGCGTTTTATTTCAATTCGATGCGCTAAGTTAAGATTCATGTAAAGCCAAGCACACTCATAAGGGCTGCTCTTATGATGATCTAGTGATCCTCATGTAAAATATTTTTATTTCTTTTTTATTCCGTTCTCTTTTTTTGTCGGTTTACTTAATTTTTCTGTTCTTACATGTCCTCACCTATGTCATATTGTCACGAATGACAAGTGATGAGGCGATAATAACTGAGTAAACTGCACGTTTAATGGGGCGAACTTGTGCCCGAAAATGAAAATGAAACAGAAGATAACAAGAGAGCGTCGCGGGCGTCGAAGGCGGCGAAGCAGCAAGATCGAACGCTGAGGCGAAACTGACTGTGCTCGCCACGCGGAGCCACTTATGTACACGCGGAGGGTTCTGGAAGAATCGGCGTAGAAGGTTCTGCGCGTAGAACATTCTGACCTCGAACAAGCAGCACGGTTCTCGAATTTACCAGAACATTACATTAGATGTCAACAAAAAAAGGCGTCCCCGCGGCCAGGAATCGAACCCTGGCTTTTCGCGTCGGAGGCAGGCGCTATAACCGCTAGGCCACGCGTGCGCTGCCTACTTGGCAAGCTGCGAGCGCGGCATTACTCCCCTTTGAAAAAGTGCATCGCCCCGATGCAGCACAAAACAAACCAAACAAAAAGAACGGTAAGCTAAAGAGTCATTTCGAACACATAAGGTCCACATTCCTATCGAGCGTAGTACGGCTTCATGCGCACGACGTGGACGACTTCTGGTCGTGGCGGGCGGCATGATGAAGTCCGTGTTCCGTCGGGATTACCAGCAGCCACGGCGTACTGTTGTCTCCGAAGTTCTCCTTGTAAAGTACACCTTGTCTGAGGACGAAAGTCGGCAGGGCTCTCGAGAAGACACGGGGGACAGTCCCCCCTCGTCCTTCGAGGTGCTCTATTAGCGCGCGCAACTCAGGATCGTCTCTTTGACGTCGCGCCATATCGTCGGTGTTCACTGCGCCTAGGAAGCACTCGTCGTCATCGTCGTCGCTGCTACCGGGAGATGTCTCGACAGGGGCTCTGGACAGGCAATCGGCGTCGCTGTGCTTGCGGCCTGACTTGTAGACAACAGTCATGTTGAACTCCTGCAGTCGGAGACTCCATCGAGCGAGACGTCCGGACGGGTCCTTTAGGTTCGCAAGCCAGCAGAGCGAGTGGTGGTCCGTGACAACGCGGAAAAGGCCCCCGTACAAGTACGGGCGAAACTTCGTGATCGCCCAGACGACCGCAAGACATTCCTTTTCAGTCGTGGAGCAATTTCTCTCCGCTTTGGACAGTGTTCGACTCGCGTAGGCGATGACTCGCTCGGTGCCTTCTTGCACTTGAACCAGTACCGCGCCAAGTCCTTCGTTACTTGCGTCCGTATGAATCTCGGTTTCCGCGTCTTGATCGAAGTGTCCAAGAACAGGAGGAGTCTGGAGTCGTTGCTTCAGCTCGTCGAATGCGTGCTGCTGCTCCTCGGCCCATTCGAACTTCTCGGCGTCCTTCGTGAGTTTAGTGAGCGGTGCGGAAATCCTTGCGAAATCCCGAACGAAGCGTCGATAGTAGGCACAAAGACCAAGGAATCTTCGCAAAGCCTTCTTGTCTGTGGGCGCTGGGAATGCCGCTACGGCGCGAGTCTTTTCGGGGTCTGGACGGACGCCTTCGTTACTAACCACGTGACCTAGGAATTTCAGTTCGTCATAGGCGAACCGGCACTTTGACGGCTTGAGGGTGAGTCCGGCGGTCTTTATGGCTTGGAGAAAAGCTCGGAGTCGTCGCAAGTGCTCGTCGAAGTCAGTTGAAAATACTAAGACGTCGTCAAGGTAGACGAGACAGCTCTGCCACTTCAGCCCTGCCAGTAAGGTGTCCATGACACGCTGGAAAGTTGCTGGTGCCGTGCATAGTCCGAAGGGCATAACCTTGAACTCGTACAGTCCATCTGGCGTGACGAAGGCTGTTTTTTCGCGGTCCCGTTCGTCGACTTCGATCTGCCAGTAGCCGCTCTTAAGGTCCATCGATGAGAAATAACGAGAGTGGCGCAGCCGGTCTAGAGTGTCGTCGATGCGGGGGAGGGGGTAAGTGTCTTTCTTCGTAGCGGCGTTCAGCTGCCGGTAGTCGACGCAGAACCTAAGCGTTCCGTCCTTCTTCTTAACCAGCACGACTGGAGAGGCCCACGGACTACTTGAAGGTTGGATTAGGTCATCCTTCAGCATCTCTTGAACTTGCTCCTGGATCACCTCCCTTTCTTTAGCGGAAACACTGTACGGCGATCGATGCACAGGGCGCGCGTCGTCCTCGGTAACGATGCGGTGCTTCGCAACGGCGGTTTGGCGCACCTTCGATGACGTCGCAAAGCAGTCGCGGTATTCGGCGAGGAGGTTATTCAGCTGCCGTCGTTTCGGGCCCGGAAGCTTAGGGTCAATGTCGAGCTGCGCTGGCGGCGTACTGTCTTGTCGAGGTGGCGAGGATTCGTCAGTAATGGCGGCGATTTCGGCGGAGTTTCGCAGTTCCTCGACGTGGCCCACGGCTGCACCTTTTGTGAGGTATTGTGCTTCGTTCCGGAAGTTCGTCATGAGGACCACAGCGCGGCCATCCTGAAGTTCAGCTACTCCTCTTGCGACGCCTATTCCTCTTCCCAGAAGCAATTGAAGGTTGCCTTCTAGAACAACTTCGCCACAGGTAGCTGCATCGGTCACGACGGGTACGACAACACTTGATCGCGGTGGCAGGTTCACGTGGTCGGCAGCGACTCGGATGGCGGCTGACGCTGTTTGGGGTTTCTCTGAAGGCGGAACAGGCTTGCGCAGCGTCAATCTGTTCTCACCAAGGTCGATGACGGCGCCGTATTCACACAGAAAGTCCATGCCGAGAATGACGTCTCTGGAACAGTCTTGTAGAACGACGAACTTCAGACGGCACGTCTCACCGTGGATCTCGACGCGAGCAGTGCATCTCCCCACTGGTGTAATGAGGTGACCTCCGGCGGTTCGTATTTGAGGTCCATCCCACGGCGTCATGACTTTTCGAAGGCGGCGGGAGAGCCTCCCACTCAGAACGGAGTAGTCTGCTCCGGTGTCGACGAGTGCCGTCGCGTCGTGGCCGTCGATGATAACGTTGAGGTTGTTGGACACCGAAGCAGGAGCGTCGTTGCGATGCGCAGCGTCGGGAGAGTGGGAGCGCTCCGTCGTTCTTGGAGGCT